>VDFB02281492.1:1009520864-1009542669 GCA_007258455.2 Sequoia sempervirens | reverse complement strand
ACTACCTTCAAGACCAAAGAGGCCCTCAGATGAGTGGTTGGGTCATGCTCTTTACAACTAATGCACCGAGCACATTCATGCGGCTCATGAACGAGGTACTAAAAAAATTTCTAGAAAGTTTTGTTATTGTGTATTTAGATGATACTTTGATTTTCAGTAAGACGTTGGATGAGCATCTGATGCATATTCAGAGAGCCTTTGAGAAGTTAAGAGAATAGAAACTGTTGATTAATCTGAAGAAGTGCAGTTTTGTGAAGGGGGAGTTAGTGTATTTGGGGTTTGTTGTCTTAGCAGAAGGTCTCAAGATGGACCTAGAGAAGGTGAAGGCTATTCTGGAATGGCCTACCTCAAGAACTCCTACCGAGGTGAGATCTTTCCATGGTTTGGCTAGTTTTTATAGAAAGTTCATTAGAAACTTCAGTAGTATTTTTGGACCCTTGACTGAAACAATGAGAGGGGATAGAAAAAATTCAAGTGGAGCACTGGAGCGGCAAAAAGTTTTGAACTCGCTGGAAGGCATGTAATAGAGTAATTGCTCTAGCCCTCCTTATTTCTCAACAAGCAAAGTTTCTGTGATTGTGATGCCAGTGGTTGTGCCATTGGAGCAGTGTTGAGCCAAGAAGGTAAGCCCATTGCCTATTTCAGTGAAAAATTAAATGATGCCAAGAGAAAGTATTATGTATATGATCAGGAATTTTATGCAATAGTGCAAGCATTAAAGAAATGGAGACATTATTTGTTGCTGAAGGAATTTGTTCTATATACTGATCATCAGGCCTTGCAGTACCTAAATAGTCAGGGAAAATTAAATCAGAGGCATATGAAATGGGTAGAGTTTTTGCAGAGTTATACCTTTGTTTTGAAACATAGGAGTAGGAAGTCAAATAGGGTTGCAGATGCCTTAAGTAGGAGGCATACATTGATGACAAAGATGCAGATTGAAATGGTTGGGTTCAATGAACTTAAGACACTATATGCAAAGATCTCGATTTTGGCAGAGAGGCTTGGAAAGCTTGCAAGGAACCTGTTATAGTGGACAGGACAAGGTGGCTGGATTTCATAATCCAGGATGGCATGTTATTTAAGGGAAGTCAATTGTGTATCCCGAGGAGTTCCATGGGGGAGAACCTGATAAAGGAGAAGCATAGTGAAGGAATGGTAGGACATTTTGGTCAGAATAAGACCATTGCCATTATTAGTGAGTATTATTATTGGCCTCAATTGTCACAGGATGTGAAGAAGTTTGTACAAAGTTGCAGAGTATGTCAGATGGCTAAAGGAGTGAGCTAGAATACAAGCTTATATCAGCCCTTACCTGTACTAGAGAGGCCATGGGAGGATATAAGTATGGAATTTGTTCTTGGTTTGCCAAGGACACAGCGAGGGAATGATTCAGTCTTTGTGGTGGTTGATAGGTTTTCGAAGATGGCACATTTCATTCCATGTCAAAAGACCCATGATGCAGTCCATATTGCTGACTTGTTCTTCAAAGAGGTGGTGAGGCTACATGGTCTGCCAAAGAGTATTGTTTTAGATCGTGACACCAAATTTGTGGGTACTTTTGGAGGACCTTGTGGAAGAAGCTGAAGATAGAGTTCAAGTTCAGTTCTGCACACCATCCACAAACAGATGGGCAGACAGAGGTTGTTAACAGGAGTCTGGGTAACCTACTAAGATGTTTGGTAGGAGATAAACCCAAGGGATGGCACTTGATCTTACCCCAAGAAGAATTTTCTTATAACAATTCTGTCAATAGAAGCATTGGTAGATCACCATTCTAGATTGTGTATGGAGGTAGCCTCATAATAGCTCCAGAATTGAGGAAGATGGACCACGAGAAGAAAATAAGTGTTGAAGCTGAAGATTTTGCAGAACACATCAAGGATATACATGAGAAGGTAAGAGAACATATTAACAAGATGAATATGCAGTATAAGGCTAAGGCAGATCAGAAGCGGAGGTATAAGGAGTTTCAGATTGGTGATGAAGTGATGGTCCACTTGAGGAAAGAAAGGTTTCCAGTGGGAACATATAACAAATTGAAGATGAAGAAGTTTGGTCCTTGTAAAATTTTAAAGAAGCATGATTCAGGGAATGCATATGAGGTAGAGTTGCCAGATGGATTCAACATTTCCTCTGTGTTCAACATTTCAGATTTGACAGAGTATCATGAAGGTGGCGCAGAGGAAGTACCAATGATGGAACAGTGTGGGATTCTGACATCTACTTCAGAAAAGGATGAGATTGAGGAAATCTTGGATAGTCGTGTGGGAAGGAGTACCAGAAATAGGAAGTATGAAGAATATCTGGTGAAATGGAGAGGAAGGCCTATGGAAGATTCATCCTGTCTATCTAAGGCAGCAGTTGATTGGTTGGGTTTTTCCTCAATCATCTGAGACGTGATGGGTCACTTCTCAAATTACCCTGGGTGTCTGATGTAGGAGCATCCAGTGGTGTAAGGGCAATCTTGCATCACCCAAAAATAGTTAAATTTCAAGTTTATCATTTTTTAGATGTTTTTACATTTTTGGATACCCTTTCCGTCATAATGAAATTCTCAATTTACGGTTTTTATTTTCTATTCCTGGGTTGAAAGATATTGCGGTTTTAGTTTCCCAGATTTGCACCTAAAAATCTTCTGAGTTGGATTTGAGGCACTTAGAGCTTCCGCAATGGCCCCAAAACTTGCCAAAATTGGCATAGAAAATTTTGAGCATGTTCTTGACTTCAAGACCTTTACAACGGTTCAAATGGTTCGCGAATCGGAGCCCCGGATCAAAAGTTATGGCCCCGGGAAGTTGGCGCACTTTCTCGAAGATACAATTGCAAATGTTCTTTTGAAATTTGAACTTCAAGTTGTAATTTTCGGCGCTAAACCACCTAAACTCAAATTTTAATGTTGTTTTGGCTCCAAACTAAAAAGGAGCTCTATTTATGGATGGGTTTCTAATATTTTTGGGTAACTTTTGGGGACAAGCTCGCATATTGTGAAAGGGTGATTCTGTAGCTTTTTGTAACTTGCATGTGTTGTAAAACTTGGGGATTTGAGATCCTCTGCATGTAAGAAGTTACATTTTCTGAATAATAAAATTATTCTCTTGTTTGTGGGTTATTTTCTATGTCTCAGGTTGTGCCCTCATCACAAAAACGGCATTAGACATAGCAATGGGCAACATAGACAACATCAAATTAAGAGCATCATCACGTCCCCCCTGAGGTAGCAACTGCATATAGTTTAGTAGTAAAATGCAGCTTTAGAACTTCATAAATGCTTGAAGATCAGATTCAAATTTTCCTCAATGTTGCCTTGGCCATCCCTGAAAATACCAAAAAGAATGAATAAGAAATAGAAAATCACGAAATAGCCACGGTAGTAAACCCTGAGTAGAGTCTTTACAACAAATAGAGGTACCATCCAGTGTTACCTAAAACTTGGCATACTTGTCATACATGAGATAAAACTTGTGCTCAATATGAGAGAAGCCCTCAGCAACACTGGTCGAGTCAGAAATCATGCAAACAGCCCTCTACAGCTTGGTTGAGAGCTAATTACTAGTACCAGTTGAACCCAGTAGAACACCAGTTGGCATTCACACCCTTGGACACATCTCCTCTGTACATGAGACAGTAGATCATGTACTTTCAGTGGCGGGGATTACAACTTTACATGAAACAATTAAATACCTATAGGTAACCCTGAATGTTCTTGTGTTGAAGTGCAGGAAATATGAAAACAGTTACTGACCTTGGAAACAAGCCTGTTAAGGTTGGTTAGGGTGATCAATTTCATGAATGGCCTCATTATCTAACATCGTAGCAACATCAATGTGCTCTAATAGCGAATGAGTCGAGAGCACGCTGTAGGGGGGTTCCAAAATGGATTTGGTGACCTGAGGAGATGGGTAAACTGTGAAACCCAATTTAGGTTTCTTTCCGTAGAAAGCCTCTCCAGGAGAAGAAATCCAAGCCATGAAAGCCCTGCGTGGGATACATGAAACCCCTGTAGATCCGTGCAGTTTTCCACCATCTTCTGGTTTTGATCCGAACACAGATCCACTATCTCATTACCAACTAAAGGCGAAAAAAGCGTTATTTATAGATTAAGGTTTCAATTGACAATACCAAATCTCATTTTCTTGCTTTAGGGTTTCAAAATGACAGAAAGTATAATGTTTCCATGGTGATTTGAGAATGATGACTCACTATTGTAGTGGCCGCAGATGCAGTTGTTTGTGGCATTCTGGTTCAAACATCGTGGATGACAGTTGCTTCCAGATCCATGAACAGAGCAAGCAGAATTAAAATGTAACCCTTAGAGCCATTGGAAAAAAAAAATTAGGGGAGAGGACCCACTAGTTAAGCATGTTTCAATAGTTGAGATAGTAGTTGTTTATATAATGTTCAATAGTTGTGATAGTAATTGTTTATATAATGCCCAATACTTGTGACATGACTATCCAAACTTAAACAAAATGTATTCTGTTGATCCAAAAAGTAACTAATTGTGTGATACCACATCAGCGCTCAATTATCCATGATGTGAATGCACAATTAATGGTAGCAAGTTTGTTTTGGGCCTTTTTGGACACCTTACAAAAAGCATGCTAATGTGGCATCATATTTGATGATGTGGCCTCAAAACAAAAGTTATAAGCAGGGGACTTGCCAAGTAAGCTGCTATAAAAAAATTGGAGTGATTTGAAATTTCCACGTAGGATTTTGAGAAGTGCAAAGTTAGGGTGCACAACTATTGGGTCCTCTCCTATCACCATTAGGTCTTGCCATTCGATATTATTAAATTGTACATTTGAAATTGACATCAAACAAAGAGATATTCTTGAAATTGTTGGCAAGTGGCTAGACAACATTGTATCTATGGAAAGTTGAAGATTAGGAAGCTAAGAAAACATTTCATCTTATTATTATTATTATTTTATGAAAACAATTAGATTACATAGATGCCAATATTTATGTCTTTATATAGTATATTACAACAACATGAGTAAGCATACATCTATATTAGAGTCATCTTTCGGCTAAGTAGTCACATGTAGGGCGATTTTGTCCATGAAAGTTAGCCAAGAGTTGAACCAAATGCACCTTCGGAGGTGTGAACCTTGGAGAATGGCTTTTTAATCACATACCAACATCCTCACTAATTATGTTCAATTGATTGAACTACAACCCTTTGATGAAAATGTCTAATGGAATGCTCTTTCCCCCACAAATAAGTACATCTTAGTAGGTGTCACATGTGAGAGATAGGGGGTGGGGAACACATCCTAGTTGTAAACTCTAGAAATGGAACAAGCGATTAGAAAATTTTATAATATTTTTCCCTGTAAAAAAGCAATGTCAAATCTACATGACCACTATTAGATAGTGATGTTTGTAGACTTAAGTTAACTTGTTAATCTTTATTAAATCTTAACATATTTAACATTTATTATAAATATCATTATTAATTTATACTTAATTATTTGAATTTGTATATTAAATTTAAATAATTATTTTATGAAGATTAATAAAATTTATTTTCTTTTGCTATGTAGCCAATTGATCAATTGAGAAGAGAGAATAGAAAATATGGCGGATTATTAAATTTAAATCATCTAGAATGATTCATGTCTATATGAAATAATGCAATTTATTATTTTAGATATATGCAAGGGAATCTAAACTATGGTTTATAAATCATGTTAGAGCCCAAATATTAGACAAATAACTAGTTTTTATTATGCATGCAAAGGCACACTACATAACTTAGTACTTTACATTATTAACTTGCAATCAAATTGAGAGCACACTTAAACATTCTATCACAAATCTTGTTGCTTTCATTGTTGTGGAATCTACAAAAATATTTGAATGGAAAATAATGTTACATGTGATCTGGAAATTTTAAACCCCCAGTGCTTCCTAGAATAGGTTCTAAGTCCTCTTAAACCCCCTAAACTCATAGTGCTTTTTGGAACATGTTCCAAGGTTGTAAGTCCTCCTAGACTCCCAATATTCTAAGTGATTTTTGGAATAGGTTCCAAGTCCTCCTGAACTCCCTACACCCCTAATGATTTTTAGAATAGATTTTAAGGTTCTAAGTCCTCCTAGACTCCCCAAACCCCTAGTACTTTTGGGAACATGTCCTTAGGCCCCAAAGTTCCTTATTGGACTCCCAAACTCTTGTCAGCCACCAATTCATCTAAATATCCCGCTAAGGCTTGACCTCCTCTAACTTTTATTATATTTCATTAATGGTTGGAACTATTGTAGATCATAAAAATATGACTCCCCATGCTTTGTAAGTATAAATTGACATGATTGTAGCATATTTCTTGTACTAAATCAAGGAAAAACATGACATGGAGGCATGGGCACCCCTTGCAAATACCTTCTTGGTCATGGTTTTTAGGGATTTTATGCAATATTACAATATTATCCTCGGTGACAATCTACAAAGATGGTATAAATACTTGAAATGATAAGATGGAAGGGGATGGTTGAAGGAAATAAGAGAAAAATAGTGAAAAAGCTAAGAAAAGGGAAAATATTGTAGCAACAAAACCCTAGGATTTTTATTTCTCACACAAGGGAAAGATATTTTATATTTTGATGATCTAGATTCACTACAAATATATAATAAACATTTGTAACCTACGAAGAATGAACTTAATAAGTACATCTGGCATTGTATGAGTTTCTTCAAGGATTTTTGTATATTTTTTGGACGTCTTATTGACTAGCTAGTTAGCTAGGAGATTGAAAAAATGTTTGAAATATTTTGAAATGTATATTCTCTTGAAAATAAATAAATATAGAGGTTTATCTCTAGATTACTAGGTAGACTCTTATAAAGTCTTACAATTGCTAATATCTCTTCATTTGTATGTCTAAAACCTAATTTATGTATGTATGTAGAGATAGATATATTCTTTGGGTGTATCTTCTTTAAGGTATCCCATTATGGTTTCAATTATTTCATGGTTTGCATGAATCCCAAACTTTATTCCCAACTAGAATAGGCACCCATCTAGACACAATCTTAAACCTCCTCATCACCCCCAACACACCTTAAAATAATCAATCTTAAATATCATTTAATTTTGTCTTAAAGTAAGTTTTACTTAATACCATGTCTAAAGTTATGTACAATAGCAATAGGGAATTCCAAAAATAATATTTCAAACATTTTATGTGGAAAATATTTACTTTATAAGGTTCTTGATCCTAAATATTGTAAACCAATATATCTAGACATGAGTGAGAACCACAATAGGGGTACAATATGCATTGGGTACTGAAAGGTTGAAAATTTTTGCTCTATGTTTGTGAG
Source organism: Sequoia sempervirens (assembly GCA_007258455.2). Lineage (NCBI taxonomy): Eukaryota > Viridiplantae > Streptophyta > Pinopsida > Cupressales > Cupressaceae > Sequoia > Sequoia sempervirens. Next base: position 1,009,535,339 of record VDFB02281492.1, on the reverse strand, counting down.
ATAGAACACTCAATTCCTTACACGTTTCATTCAAGGAAACCCTAGAGATCTCAATCCAATGATAGGATGGGGGATAGAGATCTACAATAAGGTATCCTATGGTATGATTAAAGACTAAAATGGGGTTCACCACCAAGCTAAAGCTTGGAAAGACTAGTAAAATGTAAGACTTAATGATAAAACCTAATGATATGCAAAACTTAAATAAAATGACTTAGAAATGAGTTCAAATCAGAACAGTAAACTGAGAAAGTACAGAGGTGCACCTGCAAACCTAAATGTCCTCGAAACAAGGTCTAAAATGTTGAAAATGATAACTTTAATGCTCACTAGGACTCATACGTTAGTAGGGGCGATTTAGTCCCAGATTAGGGTTTTTGATAGAAAATGGAATTTGGAACTGTTGAATCAGGATATGTAGAAAATGTCTGAAAATGTGTATACTGGGACTCATACGCCACAAGTGGTGATTTAGTCCCAATATCAAGGTTGCTTTGAAACTCTGATATCCTCTGATGAATTCTTGTAGCTTTCTTCCTATCAAATCTCTGAGTCTGAATCACTGAATTGCAACCTATGGGTGACTTTCTATGATCTTGCAAGTAAGGTGACAACTTTGACAACTTGACAACTTTTCTCCAATCTTGCTTTTTAATGGATTTTCAACCTAAACCACCTAGATCTACAATCACACATAAAAGAGAGGGAAAAAATTTGTTTTGTTAGTGGATAGGGGTTTGCCTAGGTCAAACCTTGTTTTGATAATCAAACCTTGAAATTAAATGAAATAGAATGGAGGAATGATGAATGAACAAATATACAATGTTGCAACTCACCAAACCCTTTGAACAAAATGCTACAATCTTTTAAATAATGGCTAGTATGAATCTGGATCTTGACTCTTTCTTGCATGATATGGATCTTTATTTAAATGCTTGCTTGAATCATAAATCCCTACATCACAAATGTTAGCTCAAAAATAAACATGACACATGATGACTCTGACATGATGCTTGGCACTTGAATAATGCTCCAAAATGCTTGATAATCACTCTTTAATGTTCTTGAATGCTCTTGAATTGCTAGAATGCTCAAATACTTAGATCACATGTGCTCATTAAAGTTGCTTGGAGAAAATATGTGAAATAACCTTGTATTTATACTTGTTTATGCCAAATTTCCCAAAATTACAACACTATAAGTTGGTATCAGATCTAGGAGAATAAAATCCTACCAACAATTTGAATTTAAATTAGGTCTAAACTAAGCGCGACTCATATTCTAGTTGGGCGTATGAATCCCATTAGGCTAAGCTTGGGACACATTTTTCAAGAAATGCTTAGTTTAGTGTGAATTCTAGATCAGGGCCTCGAAACTTAGGTGAGACCCATACACCCAAGGTGGTGTATGAGTCCCAGATCACTAAATCTAGGCCATACAATCCAAAATCATTAATTTCTAATTGGTCACTTGATATAGGTTGAGATTATCCTAAAAAGGATGCATTAATTAAGGTTTGTGGATGCAAAATAAGTCCAATTTAAGGAATAAAGAAGCCCAATTTTAGCAGGGAGGGCACATAAAAGTGTGAAAATGTTAAGGGTGACATTTTTCTACACTACAAGTATAGTTTGTATCGAGGCAATGTTTTTATCATAACATTATATAACACACTTCCTACACTAACTTGTGAGATGAGGTATGTGCAAAAAGTTAAACTAATCATATAATTACAAGGAAAAACAAAAAAATAATATACAATAAATTACAAGGGGAAAACCCTTTTCAAAGAAAAAATCCACACTCCAAAGCAACTCGATGTAGTATTTAGTAATCAAGGGTTACAATACACTTGCAAGACCTAATATTGTATAAGAGTATCACTAAGTAGAGGTTTGGTGTAATTCAATTAGCATAATAGTACCCACAAAACTTACTATAAAAACCTCCATCTCAAGCACAAAATTAATAGGAGAAGTAATATATGAAATCATAAAATAGTAAGTAGGAAATGATAAGCTAAAACTAGCCAAAAATGTGGCATCCATATCCCTAGTCAATGGTCCAATACCCAAATCCCAAGATGGAACTGGATACACTAAAATAAATGTATTGCTTCCACTTGTCATAAGTTATTCATAATCAACTCACCAACTTGGGCACTCCATGTTGGCTTCATTATCTCCATTCAATTGTGTCTTAGGACATGTCATAAATTGGTCAACAATTGTAACTTCCTCTTACAAATCTTTTAAATGTGTCATAGATGTTTTTATTTTTTCAATGTAGGAGGCTCAACTTCTAAAAGTCATAACGTTTGATCTAAAAGGCCAGTAGGGCCCATTTTTAAATTGTATGGATCAAAGAGATCTACATTTTAGGTATCTAGGAACCAATGCTAAATAGCCCAAAATATAAATTATAGAACCTCTATAGCCCATAAATTAGTTTTTTTTTTTAAATTATAGCCCAAAAATTGAGTTTATTTCTCTATAGCCTAGAAATTAAACATTTTTGTATTTGCAATGAGAAACCTTTCCTAATAGGACGCTTCTCATTATTTATTAATAAGTTCATAGCAATTTAATAGGAAGCCTAGGCATATGGTAGGATGAATTTCTACACTTGTAAATGATGGAAAGGGATTTATATTGCTCATCTATTATAGGACAAGGAGAAGAATTGGATAATACTATAAAGGCATGCTTAATTCCCAAAAAAGTACTTTCCAAATGAAATGAAGAGAGAGATTACTACACTTTCATTTCTAAGTGCACAAAGGTTAGAACAATGGATAAAATGGAAGAAGTTCCATATGAAGTGAAGGAATTATTGGAGAAGTATGTTGAAGTTATTTCAAAGGAATTATGTGATGGGTTGCCACCCATGAGAAACATGAGTGAACACAGATTTAATTCTTGAATCAAGTTAACTAAACACTTGTCAACATATAAATTATGCCAACAAAGAATGAGGGACTCAAGAAATAAGTTAAGAGTTGTTGGTGTGATAATATATAATTTTAGTTGATATGTTGTACTAGTAGTACTAGCACCCAAGAAGGATTAGTAATGGCCTATGTTCATGTATTTATAAGTCATTAATAAGATAACAATAAAGTATAGATTTATGTTACCTCAAATGGATTTCTTAAGTGGACTTTAAAATACTTCACAAAGATTGATTTGAAGAGTAGAGATCACACTACATCTAGTTTAGAGAAGGGGATGAGTGTTGGTTATATTCAAAATAAAGGATGGGTTGTACAAGTGGCTTATTATACCATTTTGATTGACTAATGAACCAAGTACATTAACAATGCTAATTGATTTTCATTTTGATTATTTTTTTGGTTTTGGTCTATGAAAGTGGTTTAGGAGGCCAAGAATGTTAGTTTTAATTGTGTTCTTTGATTAACTCGTCAAAAATAATCCAAGAGCACTAGTGACTTTTAGAAGAAAAGGAAGAGCAAGGGAGTTTGGAGGAGTGACGAGGGGTTAGATTGACTAGTCATGAACCATTTCTTGAAGTTTGGAGAGAGAAAGAACTTAGATATCTTCTTAATGGTACAAAAATGAATCGAAATCTTCTTGAGTTAAACTATGGATTAGTAATTTGGCTAACCTTGTTGGCCATGAATATTGGCTTACAATTTCTACTCTCTTAATGTTTTTCCATTCTCTTTTTCTTTTTAATTGTAGTATTTCCTTTCAAATATTAATAATGTGAAGGTTTTTGGATTGGGTGAGGGGCCTTTATTATGGTCTTGAACCATCATGATGGATTGTTAAAAAGGAAGAGTTCTTTAATTTTGGTATCACAGTATTGAACATTGAACTGTGGATGACGAACATTCCACTTAAAAGATGCCACAAAAATATCATCATAACTGAGTTGTGTGCTTAAACTATGTTGATAGCGACTTAAAACTACTTTAAGATAACAGCACTGATATGCACCTGGATAGTTTAATCCAGGCATGAAGCAACTATACCCTTAAATTCAACACCTTAACGGAATCTTATCTTTATTTCTGTTCGTTGTTATAATAACTATCTCATTCGGGACTTAAATCCTTCTTCCTGCTAGTTTTGAGATGCTTCAAACAATCTTTTTAATGAAAAAGGTTGCTTTCAGTTTCAATATTCAATATTTAAGAATTCTTTTACAGTCAATTCGTCATGCAAATTCGCTGTTGGAGCTTCTCCTATCCATTTCAATTTTCAACTGTATTAGAGAGAGAAAACTTCAAAATATTTTTAAGGCGACTGTTAGTATTTAAAGAATTTGACATTCCAGAAGATAAGATTCTGAAAATTGGTTGACATATTGGGCAAGGTGGATGGCATGTTTTTGCCACGATCGAATCAACAATGGAGTGCATAGAGCTCGTGTGGAGAGTAGCATGGCACGTGAAATAAATCATTTCATTTGTAAAAACCAGACAGATGTCCATTTCAGAATTTACCTGTCATTACATTGTGTCTCCACTTTCTGCTGACTGGGATTTGTATACATAGTCTATGGAAAAGTAACTGGAAAATACTTATTGTTATATAGTCCTAGTGTTCTTGTTATAAGTAGATCCTTCCATTTATCAATTTAGTAAACCCAAATAGTTGTTTTTCTGTTATGAGACATGGACTCATTGCCTTTGTGCTTCATATCCAATCATGATGCCTGCCATTTGGATGATGCCTGCCATATGCTTAACGTGGGCAATTTTCTGCCTCCACTGTTTTTGAACAGAAATCAATGTTAACCCCGCTGGATTGCCACTTGGAGCAATACTGTGATTCCAAGGGCTGGGAATTAGTGAGTCAAAACCAGAGTCATAACGCGAATCTGATAGCCAACAAAAACGCCAAGGTACAGAAACTTTGTCACAATGCCAAAGAACGACAAAAGCGAAAGAGTTTGAACATTCTTTACTTTCCGTTGGTTTTGTTGCTGCCCAATACAAATCCCAAGGTAATATTACTATGTTCTCAATCATGCCTAGCTTTTTGTTTCTTTAGTACGAAGGCATAGTATTTGTTCTAAGTTTGATGTTATTAGTGATGATTGTTATCTTGAAGATATTATATATATCTTGGTTGTTTTGAAGACAAAGTAAGAGTTGAGGATTGTAGATTGCAAGTGAATTGTAGCTTGCAAGTGTAATTGTAAGTTTGATGTTATTGTAAATTGCAAGAGCAATTGTTGAGATTTGTAAAATTGCAAGAGCAATTATGATAGCAGTAGCTATGAAGTTTGTAATTGTTTTCTCTGAGCAATAAAATTACCAATACCTTGCCCCGTGGATGTTTCCTTGATGTTTTGTCAAGGTTTTACCATGTAAATCAGCTTCTTATGTGTTATGTTTTTCATTTAATTCTCTGTATTATTTCTTTGCAACTAATTTATGTTGCAATATTTTAATCTTCTAGGTTTATGCTTCCGCATCATAACAAGTGGTATCAGAGTGATTATTTTTGTAGCAACTGTATTAGGATTTGGTGTTGAGTTTTGCAACATCAAATGGCGAAGGTTTCAAATGCAAGGTTCGATGTGGAGACATTTAATGAAAAGAATAGCTTTGAGCTATGGAAGCTTAAGATGCATGATTTGTTAGTGCAATAGAGATTGCACAAGGCATTGGTAGGAAAGTCAAAGAAACCTACAGATATGTCTGATGAAGACTGGGAAGATCTAGATATGAGAGCTCTTAGCACAATTCGGTTGTGTTTGGCAGATGAGGTTCTTTTCAATATTGCTAGAGAGGCAACAACAACGGGCTTATGGAACAAAATGGAGAGTCTTTACATGACAAAATTCTTGACGAATCAAATCTACTTGAAGAGGCAACTATATAGTTTGCGAATTAGGGAAGGTATAAATTTTTTTGATCATTTAAATGTTTTCAATACTCTTATTTGTCAATTAACTAGTATGGGTGTACAAATCAAAGAGGAAGACAAGACAGTTACACTATTGTGTTTGTTGCTTGAATCCTGGAATCACTTAGTCACTTCTATTAGCTTTAGCACAACTGACTCCCTTGAATTTGATTATGTTGTGGGGGCTTTATTGTCTGAAGAGGTGCGAAGGATGTCTAATACACAAATCTCCACACCAGAAGCAATGGTGGCTAGAGGATGATCCATAGAAAAAGGCAAAAAGGGTAGAGGAAGATGTTGGTATTGCAGTAAATTAGGACATCTCAAGAAAGATTGTTGGAAGTGGAAAGAAGATAATAATGAATCTAAAAATGAAACAAATTTTGTTGAGACAAGTTCAGGTATGGCTGATGAAGTTTTGTTTGTTTGTGATATCTTACAAAATCATGAAGGATGGTTGTTTGATTCTGGTGCTTCTAATCACGTGTCCACATAGGAGTTGGTTTTCTACTTATCAACCTATTGATGGTGTTGTTCTTATGGGAAATAATACTTCTTGTAAGACTGTTGGGATTGGAAGCATTAAAATTAAAATGTTTGATGGTGTTGTAAAGATGTTAACTGGGGTAAGACATGTACCAGAACTGAAAAAGAATTTAGTTTCTTTGGGAATTTTGGATTCTGATGGTTATAACTTCTCCAGTCAAGGTGGAGTACTAAAAGTGTCAAAAGGCAGTTTAGTTATCATGGAGGAGCTACAAAATTTGGAAACCTTTACAAGCTGAAAGGGAGTACGAAGTTAAATAAAACAATGGTAGTATCTGATGAGCCTACTTGTTTATGGAAATTGGGTCATATGAGTGTGGAATGGCTAAAGATACCATTAGAGAAGTTGAGGTGGAGTTTGGTTTTTCTTGGCTTGGAGAAAAGGTGGTGAGTGGGCATGAACAAGTATTAGGTAAATTGTTGTCAAGGTGGAGATTGTTGGATTGTGACAACAATAAAACAATAAAACAAGGAAAAAAAACAAGAAAACAAATCATATCTCAACTTTTAGAAAAAAACAATTTTATCTTTTAAAAGGAAATCTCTAATTTCTTTAAAGGAATAAAACGAGTTTTTTCTTCTATGTTAAGTGATGATTGTTATCTTGAGGATATTATATATATCTTGGTTGCCTTGAAGGCAAAGTAAGAGTTGAGGATTATAGATTGCAAGAGCAGTTTTTGAATTTTAGATTGCAAGAGTAATTGTAAGTTTGATGTTATTGTAAATTGCAAGAGCAATTGTTGAGATTTGTAAAATTGCAAGAGCAATTATGATAGCTGCAGCTGTGAAGCTTGTAATTGTTTTCTCTAAGTAATAATATTACCAATACCTTGCCTCGTGGATGTTTCCTTGATGTTTTGTCAAGGTTTAAATCAACTTCTTATGTGTTGTTTTGTTTTTCATTTAATTCTCTGTATTATTTCTTTGCAACTAATTTGTGTTGCAATATTTTAATCTTCTGGGTTTATGCTTTTGCATCCATAACAGTAACAAGTGACTGTGTTGAGTTCCTATGGTTAAGTAAGGAGCTTTTTGGTTGGAAGAGGAAAGGAAAATATGGTTGAAGTATTGTAAAATGAATAGTAACACTAAAATGTAAGTTTTTAGTATATATTGATTAATTTTAGGTGAAATTTAAAACTTTGTATTAAACGTAGAAAAACACAACAAATGAAATAGAAGACTATATCATGTGAAAACAAAATATAGAGGTTAGAGTATGTTATTGATATTGTGAAATTCGCTTATTGTATTTATGTGAGTAATTGATCATCATATATATGTTTAATATAAGTATAAGTGTATATGAATACGTGTTGATACATATATGTGTCGACATATTTGCATGTATATACATATATATACATTAATGGAAATATATATACATATATATACATTAATGGAAATATATATACATATATATACATTAATGAAAATATATATATATATTAGTTTTTAAATATCGACCAATAGTTTTTAATATGTAAATATATATGTTAATACATATATATAAATATATAATAATGAAAAGCATTATATATATATAGTGTTATAATATGAAATTCTTTTTAAAATGTTTTATAGCACTAATGGGAGCACGGGCTTACTAAAGATGTTTTTTGCTTGATACTACATGTTTCTACGTAACAATGAAATTTTTATTTTCTAGTTTGTAGGGTTTTATGATGATGTTGTAGCCCAGTTTGGGGTGTTTCTACATATAACATGTAACATTTATAATAACTTTTCATGTGCAAATTGTCATGCCTAGAATTTCCACTACAAAATGTAACAATTTTTTTTTTTAAACATAGGTTTACAACCTATCACAACACAACCAACTATGTTTGCATAATACAACTTCTAAAGCCTAACACTATTTTGATAATATTATAATGAATGGGGAACTTCAGGATGTTTAATTAGCTATAAGGTCACATTCATTGACTTCTGTAGTCAGGTGTTAAAGATTGAATGCCATGCCCATAATTTAATGGTTGAAAAAAAAAAAACTTGACTATTTTTTTTTAACCATACGTTAGGCTAATTAACCACTCCTAGTATTTGAGAGGTACATTAACCATGGTGTGCATTGAGTTAAAGAGAAGAAGTTACTATAATTAACCCTACAAACAATTTTAATTTTAATTATGTTTCTATTGGCATGTGATTCATAGAATAATGTTAGCACCAAGTTAAAACAACAAGCAAAGATAACACTATCCTTTGACTTACCCCTTAATGTTACTATTATCATCCATTAGACATTAATTTCTCATGGTATTATGTTATCAAAGAAATAATACAACGATAATAAAATTGATAATAATAATTTGACACGAGACATTTAATGTTAAACACTATCTTTGTTAGACAACATTAGATAGTAATATTGACAATGGATGATAGATTGAGTTGCAAGGGTGAAATCGAAATGATAGTAATAAAGTTTAAACTCTACTACTAGTCATATTATTATATTAAATAAAGCAGCAATAATACTATTAACACCAATATTAATACTACTATCATTACTTTACCAATCCTTACTAAAATTATTTAATACATTTTAATCATTTCATGGAGCATTAACTTTACCAAGTAGCCCCCAATACACTTTGTGATAATAACCCCAATATTTAACGTTTAACCTCAAAGTTTGAATATGAAATTGTATAGGAAATTTATAATTCACAAGTTAATTACTACATCTCCATTACTCATTAATTTTCTTTTTAATTATTATTAACTTAATTATTTGGAATTATATATCTAGTTTATAAATAATTTCCAAGGTTATAAAATTAAGAAATATGCATTTCAAATATATTTTAATTATTTTACATAATCTTCATTCTATTTACTCACAAGTTAGTTACTAAAACTCCATTCTATTTAACTCACAAGTTAAATACTAATTCCCCATTCCATTTATTAATAAAATCAATTACTAAATCTTTATTCTAATAACTCATAAAGTTAATTACGAATCCTCCAATCTACTTACTCATAAAGCTAATTACTAAATCTTCATTCTATTTACTCATTAATTTTGTTAAGAAATAAATATTACAAATAACTATAATTTAATTCTTTTGCCTATTCATATTATCAAAGGAGACAAATAATGTTAACATTAGATTCCAGAATGCTATCCTTGAAAACCAAAATATTAAAAGCACTACTTTATTCACAATTAAATCTAATAGCAACATTGAAATCTGAGCACATATTAACAAATATGAAAAAATAAAATAAAATATTACTGCACTACGAATCACGTTATTGGAGAAACCATTACTGCATTCCGAAGTACTAATTTTATTTAATATTGATGTTGTGCAAATATAATAGATTTACCATTTTACTCTAGTAAATTCAAGAAAATGCATATTTCATTTTTAACCGATAATATTGACATTTATACCATACCGTGCTTTAAGATAATGAAAATTATTATAGCATTTTAACATTTTTAACCAATAATATTGATATCGATTTTTTTTTGACACAGTTTATTGAGGGAAAATTAAATTATTGCTCTGAGCATAGGACTGTTGCTTGCATAACTATAAAATCCAAGTTGATTTATTAGTCGATAAGCTATTCTGGGTGGGGAATCCCACTGAATTCGTCTAATGTCCAATTTTTCGGTGCCAGTTTGTAGGTGCTCTGATGTTTGTTTGGTGTGCATTCATTTCAACCACGGACGATGGGAGTGAGGCCCCTGTATTGTGCATGGTGGGGTAGGTATGGCAGGGATGGTCAAAGGGCATGGCACCCCTGTCCATAGACCACGTAGTACTGGCTTCGTCTGCTGTCTGATGCCATGAATTTCCTTGGCATTCTTCTGGGTGGGAAAAAGATATGGCGTGCAGAGGAAGATGGATGTGCAATCTTGATGTATGACGTTGGAGGACTATTCTGATGGGAAATCAGCATACCCTGTTTCAAAACTTGGTTGGTGGGAAGGAAACCAACATACGATGTACAGTCCACTACGACTAGGCTACCTATTGGGACTCCTTCTCGGGCTAGAAAGTAACATTAATGATGAGAATATCGTAAGGAAGAAGATTGCAGATGAATTAATAGCATAGTATGGGTGCCCTGACAGAATTTTTTGCAAAAACAATGGTGGCCTTTCATCCCTCGAGGAGCGATCTGGTTGGAGACGCATCTTCTTTAAGTTCTAATCCCTTCTAAGATTCGTTGTTTAACACTCGTCGTGCAAACCCCAGAGAACACACACAATGCAATACTTTTTTTTTTAAACAATTAAATTAAACATGCAATAAACATTAATCATAACCACATAACACATTACATCACATTATCACACTTAGTTCTCTGGGGCACGCGAGGTTACATCGCAACAACTAAACAAAAATAAAAGATAAAGATAACAACATAACCATTTAAAAATATAAACCATAAATAAGGATACATCCAATAACCAAGAGCGAGAATATTAATACATCACATAATACAATCATAATGAATCTCTTTAATTAAGTTACAAAGGATCCTAACTATTACATCATCGTTATAATATTACATTACAAGTTCTTGATATATGAATTACATCAAATCTCCCAAACACGTGGGATAATACAAATTACATTAACATCTGAATTACAAAGGAACACTGGTACAACTCCAACTGCGGTAATGCAAAGAAGATAGGAATGTTGATGGGGAACCCAACAGGTGCGGAGCACGTTCCACCCAACCATGTGAATTATAAATAACTCACCCCCCGTGCTCAGAGGTGACAAGGAAGTGAACTCGGCCATGAATTCCAACTGACTCAAGAACAACATTATATAAAAATAAACTCAAGGTATACAATGAATTAACTATCAACGTTCACAAATCATACATGACAAGATAAAGCTATGAAACTCATCACAATTAAACAAAGCATTATCAATTAAACAAGTAAATAAACAACAACCATAAATCAAATTCACAAGAATCATAAACAACATAAAGATTACAATATCTAGAGGCAACAAGCAACAAAGCACAAGGGTGTCTAGTGGAGAGTGTCATCGCATAGCTCTCATGGGATCTCCTGGCCCTTCCTCCTAACTGAGGCTCCGGCACCCATCTATGGATCTCCTGGCCCTTCCTCCTAACTGAGGCACCGGCACCGTAGGGTAGCTAATGCGGAGCCAATAACCTCTCAAGGAGACAAGGTTACGACTTTGCTGACTATGGCCTTCTCAGTCTATCATTAGTCTATGTTAGCCCTAATGCATAGCCGAGGTATCCAATGTTTATTATCTTGTGTGTTTTACTACCCATCCCCCTAAATTCTATTGTTTAGGTTATCACTTGTTTAACTACTCTTACGTTGGTTATCTTGAGCCCTTCCACATTCTGAGGCGCTGGCGCCCATGAAGAGCCACTCTCCCTAAGACCCCTAACATACATCAAAACCAAGAAAGGGTTGAACTAAAGCATATAAATCATAATACTCAAAACAAGAACATGTGAGGCATTAACCCTCTCGCGATAACTCATAACCAAAAGTCTTAACAAAACCGTTCACCCCTTCCAAGCATAAAACCAATAAGTTTCAAATCCAGAGATATGACCAAAACGAGGATAACATTAAAAATTAAGCATGCCTCTGGAACAAAGTCTCACAAATTACAACCGGGTTCTCACATCCAATAGTAAGGTTTACAACAATTAAATGGAAGACAATAACAAGTTCACACGATTTCATAACTTAAGGAAAATGATTTACTCCATCGCATATAATATTTCAATTTCAATTGATATAGGGAAACACAATATTTTTGACAAAATTCATGTAATTCGTTTGCCCATAATTAACCAATAAGTCTACATTTAAATATTTAAAAAAAAACAAAAAGCATCAATTATATACACATCTTTTATATATATACATTTAAAATTTATTTTTTTTAAAAATCATTGATATTTTAATTCAAAAATATTAATACATTTCTAGAAAAAAAAATTAGTAAACAATTATACAAACCTTATATATATATATAATATTTTATTACAGAGGACATTCTTTCTATAACTAGATTTTAGAAGAACTTAGAATAATTTTTTTCTCAGAATTCAAAGACAGATTTCATTTACAGTCAAATCGTAAAAATAAAATAAGGACACAAAACATTTAAAAAAAAATAGTTTAATATCTTCTATTAATCTTTTATTTAATCAAAAGTTTTCTTTCTTTCAGATAATCAACCATATTTATTCTTTTGTTTATTTATTTTCCTTTACAAGTAAAAATTGATTCAAACCCATTTCTATTCTTTTACAGATTCAAAAACAGTGAAGAGAAAAGAGAGTGGAACCTGGAGTCCTGTGCTCTCGAGAATCTGATGAAACTCGCTTGATCTCGATGGCCTCGACGAAGAGCTTCTAGTTCCTGCTTGAATCCGTCTCTCTAGAATTTCGTGCCCAAATTCAAATCCAATACTTTATTCAGAAAACCTTCCCAACTTAATACAAGCAAATGAAAACACTATTTTTCCCAAAAACTACAGAACAATTAACTTGTGCAACTTATGTCTCAATAAACCTCTGTGTGTGAAAAACTTACAAAAATTTCAATTAAATAAAAGATATTCCAGTTTCTTCCAAAAGCTCACCAAAAATCTAGAATAAAAGAAATTAATTCTTTAAAAACAAGCTTTTCAGTTAGATCTGCATTCTTATTCGTTCACACAACTTTTTCATTCTTTTATTTATTTATTTTTCTATTTTCATTACTTTTTGTTTTTACAACTTTACTTGCAAAGCACATTATCTCATTTAATTAAATAATTTATTTTAATAATTATCCTCAACCAGATAATTAATTAAAATAATTAAACACAATTTAATATTTAAATTATCATTTAACAAGCACATGACTTTTAAAACATTTAAATATTTAAATACAATTAATTCTAACATTAAAATAAACAATCATTTCCAACATTAAAATTAAATAAATCACAACTTATAAAATACCACATTAATAAAATATGACAAAACACAAACACAAATCTCAAATAACGACAATTACAAAAATGAACAATACTAATCAACAAGACGGTCTAACATCATGGGACGGGATGACTTCATTGTCACCTCTGTTTCAACTTTATACCGTTGGGTTATTGGTGTTCACCCTGTCCTGCCGAAGCAGGTGGAATCGAGACTTTGTACCTGCAATCCTGCATACAAATGAGGTCGTGTACATGTGCATACATATATATATATATAATCAAAGCATTGCATTGTGAGAAGGAATCGCAGCGTAACAGGGCACTCGCAATGAGTGATGCTACACTGTCCTTCATCACATCTATCCTAACAATTAATATAATTGAATAAAATAACATTTCTAAACTAACAAATCATCTCATAACATAATTAATTAAATCACTGCATCATAACATAGTTTTGAAAATCAACTAACATAACCAACCATAATGTCATATGAAATAATCATGTTCATCATCCTCAAACGTCTAACTAACCAAATCAAACAATAACAGTACCATCGTAGTATCTGAGTAACAAAATAAAACATAAAAACTATTGAGTCCAACTAGCAAATGGGAGGGTTATTACACATTGACTAGACGCGCGCTGGGTATGGAGGGGCAATCAGAGAAAGAGAAAAGAGAAAGAGGAGTCATCTGTGGCTGTGGTTGTGGCTGTATGGATGCCTCAATGAATAGAGTCTGCTTCTCCTCTGCCTCTGGTTAAACTGGATGAAGTAGTTGCCAATCATGATTTATTTATTAAAACACCAGACCATTTCCATCCGGCTGTGGACTCCAAATATCAGGTAACATTTCCTTTCATTAAGTTGGAATGCTCACAAATTTGAGAAACACCAAACAAATTTAATATCATCATTGGCTTGAAAGTAAAAGGGTTTTAAGAGGGAGACCAGTGAATTTGATATTCATGGACTGGCATTTCTATCAACCACGATCTAGCTTCATTGGGGATTTCTCTTTTGGGCCAAATGAACTTCTGCAACCTTAGGAAAGGTTGC
>VDFB02281492.1:1009374696-1009519617 GCA_007258455.2 Sequoia sempervirens | reverse complement strand
TCTCTCAATCCTTTTGAAGTTTGTTTAATGTCTTCGAATAAATAAAGATATCTTCCTATATCCTATATTACCACCATCATAAGACCTTTCTGTAGTGATTTGTAGGGGTACTGATATTTCTTACACATTCTTATTTCCACTAAGAATAATAGAATCTACACTCAAAATTTTAAGGGAATCAAAGGAACTATGGCTATATGTCTTCCCAAACAGAGATATCTTCCTACTTTCAGTAATAGAGCATTTAAGTTAGAGATACTCCAAAATGCAGAACAATCCATCCATGATTATGAGGAAAGAAGAGGAAGCTCAATTACAACAACTGTCTCTAAGAAGTGAAGGTACACAACTCTTATCCCTTTCTCCCTCGCATCTCTCCTAGTTATTGGCAGATCATCAATTCCACTTTTACAAATTTCTCTTTTGTAGATATCTGCTACAGACCATGACAAAATCAAGCATAAAGCATACATATCAATCAAAGGCATCGACATCATCGACGACTTCAACATATTCAACTTCTTATGGTAATTTTGTTCATACATTGGCAAAAATATTTTCTAATAATAGTAGTTCTATAAATTGAATAAGTAGAAACTATTATACAAGAAAAAAAAATCACCACATCTAACCATTCCATTGTTTTTGTTCTATAGGGCTTGAAGACAAATGGCATATACCATAGAACCTCATCGACAACCACAACAATTGTATTATACATAACCATTCTCTTGAGTTTGCGATTTTGATGTGTCATAAAATAGTTTTTGTATTATAAAAATATTTCCTCGCAACATACACTTTTTGATTATGTTTCATTCAGTCACCAGGTATATCATTAACCAACAACAACTTAACTTGGTCCAAGCGACCTTCTAAGTTATAGGCCTTCTTTCATTGTACAAAATATATTATGTTGTAAAACCATTTTGCAAAGCATACCAAGTTAAATTAAGTTTCGTTTGTTCATATTCAAATCTTCTCACATCCCATTGCCAATTGAGTTTTTCTATAAATTGTTAGTCTTACGAAAAGAAATTTACATTTTATTGCAATTCCCCCCCTGCCCTTCAATATATTGTCAGAGTATATTGTGCTATCGGCATAACCATTGCACCTCGTTGGGGTGCAATCGCTAGTATTTATTTATTTTTGGTTTTGTTTTTCCTGGCACCAAGATATGAATCTTGGCAAACACAATGGAGCTATTTCATCCCTCTCCCAAATCGGCATTATTCCCAACGGAGGTGAGGTTGCATTAACACTTATCTTTTTTCGTAAACAATTGGCACAACAACGTAGGGATTTTGATTTCAATGATAATGGTGCCCTATCTGTAAAGTGCAAGACTCTCAACCTTAAAATCGTGGGTTCAAGCAGCCCACACTAAGGTACTATTTTTTTTATTTAACTTAATCAAATTGGAGTGTGATAAGAATGCGTAGATATAATATCAAGCAAAATTTGGATTAACATTGCGATAAGACTGCACAAGTATGAAAAATAGGCTTTGGAAGTTGATTCAGGAGAGGGTCATGTTCTATTTATGAGGAATAAAATTGCAAATCCAAAATGATAGAGCTTTCTAAAAACACGATTGGGAGTAATAATTTTTTTAATACAATTCTCCAGTTGTCTATTCAATTTGTATTGATTGATCCTTTGATTCACAATTAAAACTGCCTCTACCCAAATTCCTTAGCGACACTCTTTGATTGGCTATTCTTGTCCTTCCATGATAAGTAGGGATGACTGTAAGGTAATCCATGCTTTCAAGAGGACCAAAGACGTCGAACATACATTTATTAACCCTAATGCACCGTACTCCAGATGTGTGTATCATGAGGTCCTCTGGATACGTCTATGTACGCACCTATTGGATTGACTATTTCTAGAGTCATCGCATTTGACATACGCTTCTTAAGAAGTCGCATCAAGCCTGCAAGGGGAGTATTAAAGGAGCCAACTATCCATATGGTATTCATGCATTTTCTCATGTTTCTAAATTCTTTTCTTTGCCCCAGTGACAAACATTATGATGATTAGATGTAGGAGTAAATATAGATTTATTTTATTTTATTTATTTTTAGATCCTACTTGTTTCTTGAACGCCTCAACTAGGAGCAACATGGTACTAGAGTTAATTATATGCCAACTACTCGGTCATTCCTTAAGCAAAACATCAACTTCTAATTCTTATTTCTTGCAACAAAATTACAGTCAACACTTAAAGGTATGGGAGTCGGGTCCACAAGTTTGATGCCCGGGAGACTACATCACTCTAATACAATTCCCCTATGTTGATTGCTTTCTTCCCAACAAATGATCTATTCACAGAGGAGAGTGATCAATCCAGCTTATAGAAATACTCCTATGCTCCTCTAATGTTTCTTCCATTGCTATAAATTGGCACTTGCATTTATATTGACAAAAAAACTCTCTACCCCAAAGTTTTCCATTGTTGTCACATGTTCCCCTTTTACAAATCTCTGAGGCAGATTTTTGCTACTGTGATTATGTTTCCCCTCACTGTAGAAGAGTGTGCACTAATTGGGGCACCTCTGGGGAGGCTACTCCCTTGCAATGGGGGGGATGTCCCAGCGAGATCCTCATGCTCTCTTTTAGCCACGGCTAATCATAGGGATACGTTCTATTTCTTACTTTCTTTCTTTTAAATAAAGTTTTGACTCATACATTTGTATTTACCATTTCCTTAAATCAAGACAGGCTTGTAAAAGAGCTGTTCTAATGTGATGAGAGTGTAATGCACCCTTACCACAGGGTATCAACCACGGTAAGGTGACCGAGTTACCAAATTGAGAGGGCAGGGTTTAAATATAAATTATCAAAAATTTATGTATTTTTAGCTTGAAATGTTTTACATTTGGCAAAGTCATAGCTGCAAGGTTGAAAATTTCTTATATTGTCATTATTATTTGGTTGTTTTCTGAAAGTTGAATCTAAGAGAATCCAGTGAATGTATATACATGAACGTAACTTAAAACAGATGGGAACTAAGACTTGATGGTTATAGAATTAATTGTAATTTTTGGCAAGTATATGCACGGGAAAAGGGTTTATGCACTTAGCTATAGAACCAATGTGAATGAACAATTATATAGTTGTACAGATGTTGATGTTACACAGATCTATCTAGGGCCTATGAATCTAATCTTACTGATTGTGTACTTACATTTACTATTTTTGTTTTAGACTTGAGCAATTATAGGTATGCCCTTCTTAGCAAGGGTTTCAATAATAAAACTAGGGAATTTTTCTATAAACCATTGTTTAAACTCTATCACTCTACTCGTTATTTTAGCATGATACATCAATTATTCTCAAATTTAAATCCCATAAAAGAAACATATATTTCTAATGTTCTCGATACCCAAAGTCTTTCATTTCTCTTTCTCCTTTGATAATTCATATGAAATGCATGTCAATAATTAATAACTTGCCATTTTCCATTTTTTTTCATGTCAAGCAGTAGAACACTAGCTTTCCACATTACAAACAATATTAAAGAAAACAATTAAAGACACACACAACTCATTAAGGTTTTCTCTCCACCCTACTGTAATGGCGTCATGGAGCCTCATGGGCTCTAGCCATACCCCTGAGCAATAAATATTTTAACTCCAAGATGATGAATGGAGTCTTCTCAAACTTTTATGAAAAACATGAAAATAGCACAAAACTCTTATTACATACACATAGGCTCTTTACTCAACATACTCAAATAGCACAAAACTCTTATTACATACACATAGGCTCTTTACTCAACATACTCAACAAAGATCCACATGAACATATCACTCTTTTGCAAACAATTGGACAAGAGAAGATGGAAATAGCAAAACTTATCTCTCTTTGTTTTAGGTGTTGGACTTCAACTCTTTTGTCTTTTTTTCCCTCTCCAACCAAGCCATCTTGATCTCCATCCTTCCAAGAGGTGGACTCCTCTCCTCTTCTCCTTCTTCCTATCATCTCTCATCAAGTTCTCCAAAAAGGAGAAGTGGGTAACACCCCACTCCTTCTTCCTCTCCAAAATAAATAGGACTTTGAACTTGTAACCTTTGGATGGGGAGGTGTGGAGTGTACCTACCTCCATCAATGAGTCTTTTCCTTATTAAAGAGGAAACATTCACTTGGACAACCCCTCCATCTTTCTATCCCATCCTCTCCTCAAACTTATCACTCTCCATTATGAGGACTTTTCAGGGGTCAAATCATATCCTTGGGGAACTATTATATGCCCACTTGACCCCTACCACTATGGTATAGACCCTAGGGGGTTTATTTTTGCATACTAACCAAGGAAATGGGCCAACAACCCTCTTTAAAGGCTCATTTAAAGACCCATCCGAAATTCAAACTTGAAAAAGGGTTCCTAACACCCAACCCCACTTACACCCACATGAAACATAATTAAATACTCTCACAACCCAAAAAAAAAAAATCATCCCTTTAATATCAACCCTCACCACCTCAGCATATTTACTTTATTTCTTCCCAAGCTCCAAAAAGGGGTCAAGTTCATATCCACAAGAAGATGTCTTTCGATTTACCCATTGGTCTTTCTTTCTCATATTGGCACTCTTCCTTTCTTGCACATTACCAATGAAACCATAAGCAACAATCAAATATCACATAAATCTAATAGCTGAAATAAGATTTAATTGTACAATAGTTTCATTTACACTTTCAAATCATATTCATAATTTACGTGTCTTAACTCCTTCATGGTAATGTCAATAAAAATATCAAAAATATTGTCACATAATCACACTAATTATCATCTACAATACAATTTCTTACATTCTATTTGGGAAAACATAACACATATTAGGGTTTTACTAATCACATGCAAATTGGGGTCTTACATCATACTTTATTCTTGAAGAAGAGACTGCGAGGTCAAATTTTCAAATGATTTTTCTCCTTTCTTTCCAATGAAGTTTAATTCTTCGAATGTTTGTAAAAATTATGCCAATTGTTTGAATTTGTCTAATTTATGCTGATAAGCAAGCAACCTTTGCAATCAATTGATTGCAATAATGCTATAGTCAGAGATGTGCACAATTGTAACCATGTGATATGCAATTCATATCCAATGTTTTTCTTAGTACATTAATCAGATTGTATATTCCCTTTTCCCTAGAGTGGCTATAATTTTGAATTTATTCAAGCAAATCTGCAAAATAGAAAGACATGATAATTTTTTGGTAAATATGAAGGCGTTATAACAACAAGCAATTCTTGTAGTTGAAGGAGGACATAAGTACTAATTTGGGGAGAAGGGCAGCCACTTAGTTGAGTTTGTAAAATGAATACAGTTGCACTGATAGAGTCCTCTTCGCTCTACTTGAATTAGAAGCACTCACTGTTGTTTGAAAGTCTGATTAGGAAATTGGGGAGAATTTTTATGTGTTTGTAAAAATAAGCAACAAAACTATCAAGAAGAAGCTCCGCTAGTTAATAAAAACTTTATTGTGAGGGCTAAGAACCTATTTAATAACAAAATAGAAAGTTTAGTGAGCCATAACAATTTATTGCATCAAAAAAGGGAAAAATTCGTTTCAAGTGAATGTTGTCAAGAGAAAGCCTTCCTATTTACACATATCTAGCATTATAACCTTAGTCTAAAAAAGCATTGCTTTACTTGGGAAATTGGTTAATGCATTTACTGTTGTAGGATGCATTAACCTAAGAAAAAGCTTACATAATTTGCATTTAACCTACTCCTTGGCTTCAACTCTTCCATGTTTATTGGTTGCATAGCATATGTCATGTATTGTACCCATTTCCCTCGTCAGGGCTTGTAACAACAAGCAATACCTCTAGTTGCAGGAGCACAAAAGTACGGGAACATTTTTCCTCCGTTTCTAAGAAAAAACAAAAAAACTAATGAAAAAGGTTTACTAGTTAATAGAAACTTTATTGTAAGCACTAACACCTTATTTAATAATAGACTATAAACTTAGGCTAAAAAAGAATTGCTTTACTAGGAAAATTGCTCAAACAAAACTCACTATAGAAATAAAATTACATATATTTAGATTATTGAATTTGTCTCACCAGTTGACCATATCAAAGGAAAATACAACTGTGCTAGTATTGGCATAGTATTTTATGCATTAACAATGCATTCACTACTTTACGATGCATTAGAGATATTTGCCAAAATTTATCATGTACTTCTATTTTGCTAATTTTCTTACAAGCAAATGAATATTATGGCTATTGCAATGAATAGAAAAACAAATACGAGAAAATATACTTAAATTATACAATATGATCGGTGTACAAAGCGAAACATTGCATATGGATCGCATATCACATGCTTGTAATTATGCATAACTCTGATTACAAAAGTAACTTGCTTTTGGCCAAAAAATAGTTTCATGTTTATGAATTATCAGATTCTTGAACCAGGCTTCTCCTTTATTGTTCAAAACTCTTCCAAGGCATAATTTTTAGACACATTGGAAGACTTAAAATTCGTTGGAAAGAAAGGGGAAGAATGATACAAGAATCCAAACTTCCAATTTCTTGATCAACAACCAAGAATATTTGCAGTCATATAGATCTTTGCCTTTGACTCCAATTGTAAGCAATCGTTCCTATCACAGGGACAAATTAAACAAATGAGCATAGTCCATGACATATAGTATGTTATTCATAAACATGAAACACAGAAGCACATGATAAAATTTGCAAAAAAAGAGACCAACTTGATAATTTTTTGCAAACATTCAGACATTAAATACAAATTTTGCGAGCTTTGTTGATAGGTTGGTGGCTACTCAAGCAATGAATACATAGTTAATGCATTGTATGCCTCCAAAATTTGAGCAAGGTGTTGTCAACTGTGGAGGAAAATTGTGCACAAATATTTGTGGAGGCAAATGTGGGTACGCAAACTATGAATGCATACTAAAGTAGTATGCATAAAATGCAAAAAATTATAAAATTCATAAAATTTACAATTTTGGATGTTTGCAAAAATTTATCATAAATAGATAGATGAACCACTCACCAGTATGCGAGTGCTAGGTTTTGTTTGTGCTTATTCTCATTTTTCTTGTGATAATTCTCATTTATTGCATTAGTCACCCACTCCTTTACTTCAATTGTTCCATATTTATGGGTTACATAGCATATGTCATCTACTATACCCACTTGCCCCATTAGCCCTTGTAACAACAAGCAATACTTCTAGTTATCAAGTATCATAAATAGACAGATGAGCCACTCACCAATAGTGCACTGTTCCTACAACTCCTCCTGTGTTCAAGCATTGCACAGAATAAAGAGCATGGAAGAGAGGAACCCAGAGCTAAAAACACACAAGCTTTTCAACAAACAATAACAAATAAGAATCAGCACAAATAAAACCCAACACTCACCTGAAAATTCATGAATTAACTATGCATTCATTGCTTGTGTACCCACCAGCCCTCCAACACATCTCACACAATTTGCATTTAATGCATTAAACATGCATTCACTACTTGAGTACCCACTAGCCCGCTGCCAAAGCTCACACAATTTGCACCCACTGCTTAAATATTTGCCATAATATATAATATCCCCCTATTTTCTTAATTTACTTAAACAGAAAATGAATAATAGACCTACTCCAACCAAATAGAAAAAGAGATAAATCATAATTTCCACACACAAAAAAATGTCCTTAAATCCCAACTATAGGAAAAAAGACAAAAATATTTTAAGCAATGCAATTTGATTGGCCAAGCAACTATTTCAAAAGTGAATTCAATAATTGCAATAGTAAACCTACCTATCAGTAGGAACTAATAAAGTTACTTTAATCATTTTGTAGTGTATTATTTCATATTATTATTAAAATAAGTTTTTCAAAAGTATTTCCGAGTAGTTTAGAAAGTTAGAGGAATGCAATACTTCACAAGCATCAACATATTAATTTAATATATACTTGTTATTATATATTTATTATTGTTATTATCATGATTTAGATGTTCATCAATATTTGTGTCTGTTATCTTTCAATATTATATCGAAGCACAGAAGAGGTCTTGTTATTTGGACAAAGGCAAAAATTTGGTGTTGAAGAAGTATTTTTTTAAATATCTAGATGTGTTCCTATTGTTGTTGAGATTGAACAAAGAAATATAAACCAAGCATGTGAGTGAGTAGAGGAAATCAATTAAGTTTGAAAGGTGTGATCAAGGATGTTTTAGAAGGGCATAACATGACTTCATTTGCTCTTGCATAAGAATACTTCATCTGCTACTACATAAGGATATTCTTACCTAAAATAATTTGGCATCCCTATATGTGCAATGGTAAAGTTTGCAAAATTCACTGTCAACCTTATCACTCTAAAATTGAATGTCTTTACTACAACAAAAAAGTTCACACAAAATTAGAACTGTACAATTTGAGCCAACGATACTCTCAAAGGTAAGTTTAGTATAATAATTATTATTTTACATGTTTATTATTGTTGCTATCATGGTTTAGATTTCCAACAACATTTGTGTCTACTATTTTCTATTAATCTTTACACAAACAAGCCACGTGTTGACCATATGAAAGGTGTGTCTGTAAAGTATGAAATATCAAAAATGTTTTTGACTCCACAATTGCCTAGCTTAAATATTATATAAATTTGTAGGATAAATGTCAATTGACTCTATATTAATTTAAAATGAAAATAATGTTTTATATTATATATAAATTGAACGTAAACAATTAGTATCTTGTAATCAACTTGCCAATTATTTATAGTGAGAGTGCATCCCACATAATGAGTTATGGCCCAATAATTATATATTTGCCAAATATTTTTCTCAAAATCCTATAAATATGTTGTTACCATTTAACTTCAAACTTAACTCTAATAACTATTTAATCTCTTCCTCATTTTTATACATATATATTCAATCTAACATGTCATAATTATATGTATCTTTTTTTTAATTGCAGACCAAATTGAGAAATCTAGTTATTGTTTCTCAAGTTTTAAGTTACATTCCTGAATTACTAAGTGATAAAAAAGTTAAGCAAACGACGTGACAAGCTCTTGGTTGCTCAGTGTGTCTCAAGATCAATTGCAACGTCTTTGGATATTTTACAAAATTCAAGGCCAATGGTTACAATAAGTACAAAAATGGGGAGTGATGAGGTGGTGATTACAATATATACATGTAGAAGAGAGTTTTTGTTGTCAAATTTGTTGAGATTGGTGGAAGAAGAGGAACTTGATGTGCAAAGTGCTTCAATGTTTGTTGGGAGTGAAAATGTCTAGTTAACCCTCCACCTTCAGGTTGGGTGAAATTTTAAACTTTGATCAATTTAATATAGTCTTCATGCCAAAAATAGTAATAATTGTTGTAATATTTGTGGTTTCAAATGATGAGAGTAAGGAGTAGTTTGGACACTTCACTTCTACACAAGAAGGTTGTGACGATGATAATGTTTTTGATATTAGGGATAAAACAAATTTTGAAGGGATATGCAACCCTTTACAACCAGAAAAGCCAAACTGCCAAAAAGGATAGCCTGCAACCACAAAAAGCCACCTCCCAAGCCAAGAACATCATGTTTTACATTTTGACTTACTCTTGTGGGAACGAAGCATCATTTCAAGAGAAGGCCCAAATGCTTTTGATTTTTTACTCGTAACTATATTCCAGCCTTCTTCCACTTGTGCTACCTTAGCCTGCCAAGCCAGCACATCACTATCCTGGGTTTGTTCGTTTATAGCCCTGGGGGAAACAACATTGTTCATATGTGCAGGCAGGGTCTTATCCGAAGAGCTGCCCAAAATAGGAATCGAAGCCCCTCCACCAGAGAAGGAAAAAGGAGACCCAGACCTAACTTGAGAGGAAGAAGCGGCAACCGCCTCTGAGAAACTCTTTTTTTGATGAGATTTCTTCTCAACCGTATAATGATGTTGAGAAGCACCATTCCACCAGTTTGCCTTTTTTATTTTTTTCTCAAATCCGCAATGGGCAGCAGCATGTCCTGTTTTAAAGCATCTTCTACAACGAAAAGGTAATCCCTCATAATCCAAAGATTGAACCCAAATCCCCTTGGAGGACTCTAACGAAATCTTAGCAGGCAATTCAATTGAAACATTAATTTCCACAAGTATTCGGGCAAAAGTGGAATGAAAGATATCAAAAGAAGCAGCGTCAACATACAAAAAATCCCCAAGAGCTTCCCCAATCGATTCCAGAAGAGAATCATTCCAGAGGTGGAGGGGAAGATTGGGCAAGCGAACCCAGATAGGGATTTTACTAAAGGTTTTAGAAGATTGGGCAAGTGACGATGATAATGTTACTTCAAAAATCATCTTTGTAAACTAGGGTTTACAAACAACCATTAAGCCATCAACATACTTCTGGTTGATTAATTGTGGATGAAAAATCTAAGAAAATAAAATTTCCCTTCTAAAATAATTGTGTTTTGAATTTTTTGTTTTTTAAAACTTAGCAACTTTTATTTTTAAGTGAAAAACTATGTCTCTTTGTATTACGCGTTTGGGAAGTTTTGATATGTTTAATGGATTATAACATGTATTATTATTTTAAGGAGAAATACATATCATTTTTATTTAGTTTTGTATTTATTTTGATAAGAATATTTTTAATGTCATAATATTGTAACAAGTAGTATATTTTTATGTTAGATTTGGTTCATAAATTAATTTCCATGAGTATTTATTTCATCTCTATTTCTATTTATCATTTATTTATAATTATTATTTTTTATTTGCATTAATTTTCATGCATTCATCCTCTACTTCAAAATTATCATTTTAATTTAGGATTCATTTTCAAGTGATTCCATAATGACTCAATCCAATTTTGAGACACTAAAAACTATTCAAAATTTAAATTATCAAATTCAAATTTTAGCTTTTCTTGCTACTTTTTAAGATATTCATTTAGTAACTTATCATATATCACCTTGAATCATGAAATCTTAAATAATATACTTTAATTTTCATTCCTAGTTATTATGATTTCTTCTATCTCAACACCACCCAAATCACTAGATTTTGATGTTTAGATTTTATTTTACCTCTAATTAATCTTATTTTTTCTATCATAACAATCAGCTCCAATACAATTTTGCTCCTATAAATGCATCCCCTCTTATGCTTTACAATTTTTCCATGAGCCAAATTAATAATAGATTTGAGAGCTTATTTTGGCTCATGAACTCCCTTGTTTCTCCTTTGGATATGCATATGTTCTTAGACCTCTAATGTTATAAATTGACTACAGTGATAGATAAATGAGTTGATCACATCCATGCCCTCACTTTAATTTCTTGACATTGATAATTCTTCTCTTATCCCCACCCGCAGGGTCTTAATATCACTTAGCAAGTCTAGTAACAAGTTGACAATCTTAAGGTGACGTGGAATCTGCATGCTTGCATTTCATTGGTCATAAGAAAAATGTATGGCCACTTTTTTGCACAAGCACTTTTACGAACCCATAATTATCTGCCACGCTATAACAAAGCTGGAACCACTATATTTATTTACTATGCAATCAAACCGTAATAACATTATTAAAGACCATCTGATCCTCCCCTTTTTCCTACTATTTGATCATGCTAGTGTGTAACATTATCACTATAAAGCTTACGGCTATAAAATTGACCTTTCAAGTTGACTTGGATCGACATGTCATTGTTTTATTGGTTAAGCATTAAGGAATGGTTGATTATATGGACTTGCCTCATGGGAAAATGAATTAGATGTCATCATGTGTTCCATCTGACCATATAACTTTTGAGGGGCCATTAAATTTATTTTTCTTTTTATGTTGATCAAAGATTGCAAATTTAGAACATCAAAATCATAATTATAAATAAAATAGGTCAATTATCGACAAAAAAAAAATCAGTAATCTAACAAGGTATTTCCTATATCAACACAATTTAATTGCATCATAGTTATATAGAAAAAATATTATTCTAGCAACATAACAACATCATAAAATATCCAAAAGTCAAACTAGAACATCATCAATCATCATCCTTCAAGACACTGATAATTTTTTATTCTTCATCAATGACGACCTCAATCTTTTTAGCAAGAGCCATATAGTGTACTACACACACTTCCCAAGCAACCATTCTAGAAAGGATGAGATAGAGTAGTCATCAAAGGAACCCAACTTGGATATCTCAATCTCTTTGGAAGGAAAATTATCATCTTGATCTTTGGCACCACCTTTGGAGCTACAATTACCTTTACTAGATCCTATAACTTTTTCACCCTACAAATGCTCTTCAACAACCTTATGAATTTCATCTTCTTGTTTGACAACTTATTCACAAACCTACAAGGGCATAAGAGCAACTAAATTCTTTACAAAATCCAGAAACACTCTTGGAAATACCTTGAAAAATGCTTATTTTTTCTTATCTAAAGAAACTATAAGACTTTTATAAACATGAATAACTAGACCTTGACAAGGATTTTAGAAGAAAAATTAACATCACTAATAACAAAAAATAAAATATCAAACCAATTAAAAGCATTAACTGCTACCCATATAGATCAAATAGGAAAAAATAGTCCCAAATAGATTTAACAAATGCGCATTCAAAGAAAAGCTCAACAAAATCTTTTCCCCGACAAACTAGACAATAAATATGTTCATCAAGAAAAGAATCCCTAATAAACTTCTAATTCATAGAAACCATCCAAAGAAACATTGTTTAGAGTTAATGGATTTATACTAAATAATGTTGAACCTAGTAGACTAGGATGCCTCCAAGACATTGACACCCCAAAGAGTGTTAAAATGATCACAAAACTTATCAACTTTCACTAGCATATTACACATGTTCTTAATAGAGATATATCAATCAACTTATTCCTACAAACCACCCAAGAAAAATTAAACCATAAACCACTACCGTAATACGTTTCAAGAATATGGCAATTATTACCAATAGCTACAACAATGATAGAATAAGTCATTTTTTGAGAACTATGACCATATACATCTCTAATAGCATCCTAAGAGATCAAAACATTTAATTAGGTCCTATCATTAATTTGTCCAACATTTTGATTCCCTTATTAAACCATTTAGAATTATTTGACCACCAAATAGACCTAAAAGGATGAAAATGATGTAAATTAATCTTGGTAGTTACATTTCATTCAACCATAAATCTTTGAACCTACTCCCAATATTTCCAAATTAATTTAAAAATTGAAGAACCACTAGTAAGGCATTTAAAGTTGTTGAAAGCAAATCCACAAGCCTAATACCCTTCCAATCAAGTATAGACTTAGGGAAGCCATTACAAATTTGATTCCTAATCAACAAATTTCATAGATCACACCCATCTAAAACTCTCAAGATTAATTTTATATCCAATGAAACCTCTTAGGCACATAAATTTTTCAGACTTGTACCACCAAAATTATCTAGGTTAATAACACTACTCCCAATTGATAACATGTCTTTTCCTACAATCCTTGCCATTATACCAAACAACATACGTAATAATTAACCCAATATTTAACCCTCAAATGGGTTTTTAATATCTTACATGATTTAAAATGTAAAAGTTTATTCAAGAAGTCAAATACAATCACAGAATTAAAAGCCCAAAAAAAATGCTTCTTGGTCTCAATATCATGGGAGCCTGGACATTTCAAAAGCGTTACAGATAGAAACCAAATGCATTCTCCAAGATGCAGCTTCTAGTGGAGCAATTCCCAAGCTATATCCTGGGATAGCTTAACTCATAGATGAAATGAAACGAAATAAAATTCAAATGAAACAATATAAAATCCTTTTGTTTTATCACCGATAACTAAGAATTCAGAGCAAAATAAATGAATTGCTTACCCCACTGGAAAGACATTCATCCTGCCCATGTTGTCCAAAGACATTCATCACTGCCCATGTTGTCCATTGCTATATCTAATGCTGTTTTGCCTTGGATTTCAGATTTATTGATCAATCCCTTCCATATCATCAACAATACCAATATTTTTATACATCTCGAAATTCTGTTGAAAATCTTTACTGCATTCTCAACTGTCAACTGCAGGGCATTTATTTATCATTAACTGCTCTGCATTTGCAGTTGACAATGCAGTAAAAAAAATTGACAGAATTTAGAAGTGTATAAAAACATTAATGTTGTTGATGATATCAATTGGGCCTGACAAGAACGGCATTAGATATATCACTAGAAAACATAGACAGCATCAAATTAAGAGCATCTTCACGTCCCCCTGAGGTAGCAGCTGCATATAAGAGCTTTAGAACTTCATAAATGCTTGAATATCAAATTCAAATTTGCCTCAATGTTGCTGTTTGACAATGTTGCCTTGGCCATCCCTGCAAATCCCAAAATGAATGAATAAGAAATAGAAAATCCCGAAATAGCCATGCTAGTAAACCCTCAGCAGAGTCTTTACAACATATAGGAGGTACCATCCAATAAGGAATGACATACTTGGCATACATGAGATAAAACATGTGCTCAATACGAGAAAAGCCCTCAGCAACACTGGTGGAGTCGGAAATCATGCAAACAGCCCTCTGCAGCTTGGTTGAGAGCTAATTACTGGTACCACTTGAACCCAGTAGGACACCAGTCGGCATTCACACCCTTGGACACAACATCTCCTCTGTACATGAGACAGCAGATCATCTACTTTCAATGGCGGGGATTACAACTCTACATGAAACAATTAAAGGCCTACAGGTAACCATAAATATTCTTGTATTTAAGTGCAGGAAATATGAAAAATAGTTACTGACCTGGGAAACAAGCCTGTTAAGGTTGGTTAGGGTGATCAATTTCATGAAAGGCCTCATTATCTAACATCGCAGCAACATCAGTGTGCTCTAACAGCGAATGAGTCAAGAGCACGCTGTAGGAGGGTTCCACCACGGATCTGGCGACCTGAGGAGATGGGTAAACTGTGAAACACAATTTAAGTTTCTTTCCGCCGAAAGCCTCTCGGGGGAAGAAATCCAAGCCATGAAACCCCTGCGTGGGATACGTGAAACCCCTGTAGATCCGTGCAGTTGTCCGCCATTTCCGGTTTCGATCCGGACACAGATCCACTATCTCATTACCAACTAAAGGCAAAAAAAAACAAATAAATAAAAAACGTTATTTACAGATTAGGGTTTCAATTGACAATACCGAATCTCGTTTTCTCGCTTTAGGGTTTCACAATGACAGAAAGAATAATGTTGGCATGGTAATTTGAGAATGATGACTCACTGTTGTAGTGGCCACGGGTAAAGTTGTTTGGGGCGCATCCCGGTTCGAATCGTGAATGACAGTTGAATCCAGATCCAAGAACAGGGCAAGCAGAATAAAAATATAACCCGTAGAGAGCCATTAGAAAAAAAATATTTAACCCCAGGTGTGCATGTCATGAACATTAGGCCTTGCCGCTGACCTCAGCGATATAAAAACAATGAAATGTTTAGCTATCAAATGATAGAAAAATTAATTAAGTCATGTTCTTGCATTATAACGTGAGTAGTCCAAATAGTGTCCCTCAAAGTTGTCGAATAAGCAGTTCAATGGTAGAATGGCATATGCCATTCGACATTATTAAATTGTACATTTGAAATTGATATCAAACAAAGGGACGTCCTTGAAATGGTTGTCACGTGGGAAGAAAGATTGCATCCATGGAAAGTTGAAGTTACTAAGGGAACCAAACATTTCTTTTTATTATTATTATTTTATAGAAACAATCAGATTATATAGATGTCAACATCTTTGTCTTTAGGGGAGAGGAGCCAATAATCGTGCACCCTAACTTCGCGCTTCTAATTATCCTAAGTGGAAATTTCAAATCACTCCCAACTTTTTACAACAGCTTACTTGGCAAGTCCCCTACTTATAATTAAGGTTTCATGGCCACATCATCAACTATGATGCCACATCAGCATGTTTTTTGTCAAGGTGTCCAAAAAGGCCCCAAAAAAAAGGGAGACCAATTCTCGTGCATTCACATCATTAGTAGTTGAGTGCTCATGTGGCATCACATGATTGGTCACTTTTTAGATCAAAGGAATACATTTTGTTTAATTATGGGTAGTCATAGTACAACTATTGAGCATCATATAAACAATTACTGGGTATTATAATCACAACTGAGTGCACGACAATTGGCCCCTCTCCCCTATATAGTAAGTTAGATTACAACAATATGAGTAAGCATACATCTAGATTAGAGTCATCGTTTGTCTAAGTAGTCATGTGTAGGGGGATTTTGTCAATCAAAGTCACCCAAGGGTTGAACCAAATACACCTTCAGGGGTTTGAACCTTGGAGAATCATTTTTTAATCACATACCATCATCCTCACTAATTATGCTCAATCGATTGAAACAACTCTTGGACAAAAATGTCTAATTGAATACAGTTTGACATGCCCTTTGGTACCACGGGTTTTGGGGGGAGACTAGACCTCATGACCTCTTGCCGCAATAGGATGCTTTAGCCAATCGAGCTAGGCCCCCCGTGCCTTCTACCTTTACGTTTATCATACACATACATCAATATATATATACTTATATACATATATGTATATCCATCGTGTATATAATCCACAAACATAAAGTAATAATATTGATTGACATTTATACATTAGATATATATACATGTTGCCTTATCCATTTAACTTTCCCATGCATATGGGTAACTCACCCATAGGCATGCATAGATATGACTACCTCTGTATGCTTATATACGTGATTACTCATGTACGTGAGTTCATTATGGACATGCGTATATATATGTAGGTATACATTACATGTATATATATCTCATTGATCACTTATTTAAATAAGTACTTCAAAACACAAAGGGGGTTCAAACTCATACTTCAAGAATGACTTGGCATTCAACCAAAACTTTCCTAACAACCAATTCAAGATATCATACCTTCACCCGAAACTAATGAATTATGGCTATTCTACCAGTGAGTGTGTGGAAGCTCAGTTTAGACTTTCCTAAGGGTTTCTAAACAAAAATCCTTCTCCTGAGTGATACTTCCCCTCCTTCCAGAGGCGTGAACTTGCACCTACAACCAACTTTTCATTTTGCAAGGGTAGTCAATTAATCACAAAATAATCATTTGCAACATATATCCAATATTCAATTTAATTCATTTATATATAACATCGACCTTTTATTCATCCTTTTCCATTGATTCACATAAACAAAGTACATTCACATTTATTTCCTTTAAAGTTACAAATGCACACACATATGCAAGTATTTCATCTAGCTAGGTAAAAGTAATTAAGTAAGCATACTATGGAGTGTAACACATTAGCTAATAATTAATTATTAGTCTAATTTATTCTCATGCACTTAAGCTAAACTTAGGATTGCATTATTAAGTTAACTAAGTGTTTTTTAATGTTAATTGAAGTGAGCTATTATTAGATCATTTTGTCTCATCACATGTGATGTTGACACTTGTCTTGATCTAATCCCTTTTTCATTTAGGATTGCTCATATATAGCACTCAACCCTCATTGCATTATCACTATGAAATTTTCACTTCTAAACTCTCGAAAGCTCAACCTTTGAGGACTTTTGTTTTCTTTGAAGATTCTTGAGGTTATTTTGTAGCTTTTTCTTGTTGAGGAATATTGCACATATTGTTTGTAAATCTCTTGCAGCATGTGGAAGGTGTATTAGTTCATTGTTTGATCATGTGGCTTGTGTTTCTCACAATTCTAACATCTACAACATCCTACAAAGTGTCAAATATCTTCAAAATCAGCTTCCCATCCTCTATCATGTCACAAAAAATAATACTAGACATAAATATGCTTTGTCCTTACATGAAAGGTTGATTCTTTGTTGGGCATATTGCACTTTGACTATCACATAGGACTATAACAACTCCTAGACTTAGCCCAACATCTTAACACAATCAATTAAGCTAGATGGCTTACTAAAAGAATGAGTAGCTATGATGTAATCTTATTTTGTAGTGGATAGACCAACCACAAATTATCACTTGCTCATTCAACTAATAACACCACTAAATTATATACACTAAAAATATATCCACTAGTGGATATCTTATTGTCAACATCTCTAGCCCAATAAAAATCCACTCTACAAATAGTCATTGAGTTCTAATACCTTGTAAATTTATCATGATAATAAATGGAGTACTAAGAAGTACCCCATAAATACCTAAATAATCTCTTCACTACATCTCAATATAGTCATCCAAGATTAGCCATAAAATGATTAAGTATTCCCACTATTTGAGCAATGTCTATTCTTGTACATGTTAAAAACATAATACAAATCAATCAAACCATTTCTTGTATAACACTATGAAAAAAAAAATATGAATACAAGTTTACAAAAGAAACAAACCTGAAAAAATAAAAAATATACCTTAATATTATACATAATATACCCTAGAAAAACTCTCAAGAGAGAAAAAGCATCCACACTCAATGTATTATTCAATAATTATAGTCTCCATGAATACTCCTAAAACATCAATCTCCTCCAATGCATCCTCCATATGCCCAATAATGTAACCACACACCCTATTTCATGCTTCACATATGCACTCTTCAAAAGAGAGATCAATATAATGATAGCTAAGCCGAAAAACTTACCAACTAATAAGCCAACCTAAAACACTAAACATGTGTTTTCTTTTATGGAATCAAGCTCACACAAAATAACCAAGTGGTAAGGTAAAATCATTTACTTCCTTTGGAAATTGCCTATTTTAATCTTATAGATAAATTATTATTTGGTTTACTTTTAAATTTTCAATTATTTAAAACTCTCCTTATATTTTTGTTTTTCCTTTGTTTCAAATGTAAATTAAATTTTTCAATATTTTAAAAATATTATTCAATTCCAAAAAAACAAACTTGCAATTTAAAATTTTAGATTTTATGTAGACATAGTTGGTACAAGTCCTATAATGCCTAGATGTTGGACCCCTATCATAATCATTATAGGGTTCTAAAATTGTAATTAGGGTAGGCTCTTAATCATCTTATTCCTCTAGTCCAATCCAACTAGGTTTACCCAAAGCATTCCCATCCTGTCATGAATTGACAAATGCCCCCCCACAAAAGTGACCCTTATTAATTGAGGGCAAGCCCAAATCCACCTCCAACCAATGACACTTCAAGGACCATTGGTCATGAACTAAGAGTTGCTTCTTTCAACCCAAGTTGACAACACATTGTCATAAAAGTAAAATATTTACAAACACAAGTCATGATTTACTTCCAAGTAGCAAATGAGTGTAATAGGGGATTAGTTATGAACAAACCTAAAATTGAGCACAACACAATTATATAATTGTATTTTTACTTTTAATTGATAAATTCTCTATATGTTTTCACTTAAATAATAAATTCAAGGGTATTACTTCTAGTAAAATACATTATTCAATTGCTTCTAGCTTTGTTCTTATGTAACTTAATATTCAATTTTGTTTTGGATATCTTTCATTTGTATCTTAGATAAGTGTATCTCTTTAGTAAAATACACATTTTCAATTATTTTAATAGAAAACATATTTAAATTATCTATTTTATATATTAAAATAATGAATTTTAAGATAACATTAAATTTACTCACTCATACCAATTAAGCATTCTATTAAATCTACCTAAATCAAACTTAAAAAAAAAAAAATTTCTACACCAATTCAAGTGTCAAATGGGTAAGGAAGAAAGCTCCCTTACATTACAAACTGCATAAATATAATGAAAAAATCATTCTACTATCCATTTTACATAAAAATATACATGATAAATTGAAAAATCTCAATATTTAAACCTCAAATGGGTTTTTAATATCTTACATGTTTTAAAATGTAAAATTTTACTCAAGAAATCAAAAATACAATTACAGAATTAAAAGCCCAGAAAACATGCTTCTTGGTCTCAATATCATCGAAGTCTGGACATTTCAGAGGCCTTACAAATAGAAACCAAATGCATTCTCCAAGCAGCTTCTAGTAGGAGCAATTTCCAAGCTATATACTGGGATAGCTTTTAACTCATAATAGATGAAATGATACGAAATAAAATCCAAATGAAACGAAATAAAACCCTTTTGTTTTATCACCAATAACTAAGAATTAAGAGCAAAATAAATTAATTGCTCACCCCACTGAAAAGACATTCATCACTGCACACGTTGTCCAATGCTGTATCTAATGCTGTTTTGCCTTGGATTTCA
Organism: Sequoia sempervirens; assembly: GCA_007258455.2. Classification (NCBI taxonomy): domain Eukaryota; kingdom Viridiplantae; phylum Streptophyta; class Pinopsida; order Cupressales; family Cupressaceae; genus Sequoia; species Sequoia sempervirens. The sequence continues at coordinate 1,009,499,356 of VDFB02281492.1, read as the reverse complement.
AATTTACTGATCAACCCCTTCGTTATCATCAACACAAATATTTTTATATATCTCAAAATTCTGTAAAAAATCTGTACTGCACTCTCAACTGTAAGTGCAGAGCACTTCTTTATCGTCAACTGCTCTGCACTTGCTCTTGACAGTGCATTAAAAAAAAATTGACAGAATTTCGAGGTGTATAAAAATATCGATGTTGTTGATGATATCAATTGGGTCCGACAAAAACGGCATTAGACATAGCAATGGACAACATAGACAGCATCAAATTAAGAGCAGCTTCACGTCCCCTGAGGTAGCAGCTGCATATATTTTAGGCTTTAGGGAACTTCATAAATACTTGAATATATTTTAGGCTTTAGAGAACTTCATAAATACTTGAATATCAAATTCAAATTTGCCTTAATGTTGCTGCTTAACAATGTTGCCTTGGCCATCCCTGCAAATCCCAAAATGAATGAATAAGAAATAGGAAATCACGAAATAGCCATGGTAGTAAACCCTGAGCAGTCTTTATAACAGATTCAGGTACCATCCAATGTTACCTAAAACTTGGCATACTTAGCATACAAGAGATAAAACTTGTGCTCAATACGAGAGAAGCCCTCAGCAACACTGGTCGAGTCAGAAATTACTCGTACCAGTTGAACCCGGTAGGACACCAGTCGGCATTCACACCCTTGGACACAACATCTCCTCTGTACATGAGACAGCAGATCATGTACTTTCAATGGAGGGGATTACAAACTCTACATGAAACAATTAAAGACGTACAGGTAACTATATATATATTCTTGTCTTGAAGTGCAGGAAATATGAAAGACAGTTACTGACCTGGGAAACAAGCCTGTTAAGGTTGGTTAGGGTGATCAATTTCATGAATGGCCTCATTATCTAGCATCGCAGCAACATCAGTGTGCTTTAACAGCGAACGAGTCAAGAGCACGCTGTAGGAGGGTTCCACCACGGATCTGGCGACCTGAGGAGATGGGTAAACTGTGAAACCCAGTTTAAGTTTCTTTCCGCAGAAAACCTCTCCCGAAGAAGAAATCCAAGCCATGAAACCCCTGCGTGGGATACATGAAACCCCTGTAGATCCGTGCAGTTGTCCGCCGTCTTCCGGTGTCGATCCGGACACAGATCCACTATCTCATTACCAACTAAAGGCAAAAAAACAAATAAAAAACGTTATTTACGGAGTAGGGTTTCAATTGACAATACGGAATCTTGTTTTCTCGCTTTAGGGTTTCACAATGACAGAAAGTATAATGTTAGCATGGTAATTTGAGAATGATGACTCACTGTTGTAGTGGCCGCGGGTTTAGTTGTTTGTGGCATTCCGGTTCGAACATCGTGGATGACAGTTGATTCCAGATCCAAGAACGGGGCAAGCAGAATAAAAATATAACCCGTAGAGCCAGTAGAAAAAAAATATTTAACCCCAAGTGTGCATGTCATGAACATTAGGCCTTGCAGCTGACCTCGGCGATATAAAAACAATGAAATGTTTAGCTATCAGATGATAGAAAAATTAATTAAGTCATGTTCTTGCATTATAACGTGAGTAGTCCAAATGGTGTCCCTCAAAGTTATGTCGAATAAGCAGTTCAATGGTAGAATGGCATATGCCATTCGACATTATTAAATTGTATATTTGAAGTTGACATCAAACAAAGGGACGTCCTTGAAATGGTTGGCACGTCGGTAGACAAATTGTATCTATGGAAAGTTGAAGTTATTAACTTTGAGTAGTCCAAATAGTGTCCCTCAAAGTTATGTCGAATAAGCAGTTCAATGGTAGAATGGCTCGACATTATTAAATTGTACATTTTAAATTGACATCAAACAAAGGGACGTCCTTGAAATGGTTGGCACGTGGGTAGAAAAATTGCATCTATGGAAAGTTGAAGTTACTAAGGGAAGGAAACATTTCTTTTTATTATTATTATTTTATGGAAACAATCAGATTATATAGATGTCAGCATCTTTGTCTTTATATAGTACGTAGATTACAACAACATGAGTAAGCATACATCTAGATTAGAGTCGTCCTTCGTCTAAGTAGTCATGTGTAGGGGGATTTTGTCAATCAAAGTCACCCAAGGGTTGAACCAAATACACCTTCAAGGGTTTGAACCTTGGAGAATGACCTTTTCTAATCGCATACCATCATCCTCACTAATTATGCTCAATCGATTGAAATAACCCTTTGACAAAAATGTCTAATTGAATACTCTTTCCCCCACAAATAAGTACATCTTTGTAGGTGTCACATGTGAGAGATAGGGGGTGGGGAACACATCCTAGTTGTGAACTCCATGAATGGAACAAGTGATTAGAAAATTTTATAATATTCTTCCCTATAAAAAAGCAAGGCCAAATCTACATGAGATGGAGGCATAGGCACCCCTTGCAAATGTCTACTTGGCAATGGTTTTTTGGGATTTCATGCAATATTGCACATATTATCCTTGGTGACAATCTACAAAGGTGGTATAAATACTCAAAATGATAAGATGGAAGGAGATGGTTGAAGGAAAGAAGAAAAAAATAGTGAAAAAGCTAGGAAAAAGGGAAAATATTGTAGCAAAAAAACCCTAGAATTTGTATTTCTCACACAAGAAAAAGATATTTTATATTTTGATGATCTAGGTTCATCCCAAATATATAATAAACATTTGTAACCTATGAAGAATGAATCTAATAAGTAAATATGACATTGTATGAGTTTCTTCGAGGATTTTTATGTGCATTTTTTGGATGTGTTATTGACTAGTTGGTTAGCTAGGAGATTGAAAAATTGTTAAAAATCTTTTGAAATGTATATTCTCATGAAAATAAAGAAATATAGATGTTTATCTCTAGATTACTAGGTAGACTCTTATAAAGTTTTACCATTTCTAGTATCTCTTCATTTGTATGTCTAGACACTAATTTATATATGTATCTAGATAGATATATTCTTTGGGTGTATCTTCACTAAGACCTATCCCATTATGGTTTCAATTATTTTATGTTTTGCATGAATCTCAAAATTTATTTCCAACTAGAATAGGCACCCATCTAGACACAATCTTAAACCTCCTCATCAACCCCAACACACCTTAAAATAATCCATCTTAAATATCATTTAATTTTTTCTTAAATTGGTTCTTACTTACTACCATTTCTAAATATGTACAATAGCAATAGGGGCTTCCAAAAATCATATTTCAAACATTTTATGTGGAAAAATATCTACTAGTTATAAGGTTCTTGATCCTAATATTGCAAAGCAGTACATATAGACATTCAAGTGAGAACCATAATAGGGGTACAATATCCATTGGGAACAGTTTGTATCAAGGCAATTATTTTTTATCAGAACATTGTATAACACACTTCCTACACTAACTTGTGGGATGAGGTATGTGTAAAAAGTTAAACTAATCGTATAATTACAAGGAAAAAAAAATATACAATAAATTGCATGGGGAAAACCCTTTTCAAAGAAAAACCCCACACTCCAAAGCAACTTGATATAGTATTTAGTAATCAAGGGTTACAATATACTTGAAAGACCTAATATTGTATAAGAGTATCACTAAGTAGAGGTTTGGTGTAATTCTATTAGCATAATAGTACCCACAAAATTTACTATCAAAACTTCCAACTCAAGCACCAAATTAATAGAAGTAATATATGAAATCATAAAATAATAATTAGGAAATGATAAGCTAAAATAGTTAACAAAATATATGGCATCCATATCCCTAGTCAATGCTCCAATATCCAAATCCCAAGATGGAACCATATCCAGTGCTAAAAATAGTATATTGCTTCCACTTGTCATAAGTTCTTCATAATCTACTCACCAACTTGGAAACTCCATGTTGGCTTCATTACATATCCATTCAAATATGTCGTAAGACATGTCAAAACGCATGTCATAAGTTGGTCAAAAATTGTAACTCCCTCTTACAAATCTTTTGGATGCGCACGTCATATATGTGTTTATTGTTTCAATGCTAGAGGCTCAACTTTTAAAAGCCATACTATTTGATCTAAGAGGCCAATAGGGCACATTTTTAAATTGTAGGGCTCAAAGAGATCTACATTTTAGGCATCTAAGAACCAATGCTAAACAACCTAAAATATAAATTGTAGAACCTCTATAGCCCATAAAAATTAGTTTTTTTTTTCTATTTTATAGCTCAAAAATTGAGTATTTTTCTCTATAGCCTAGAAATTACATTTTTGTATTCGCAACATTAGGAGTGAGGCTAAGAAACCTTTCCTAATAGGGTGTTTCTCATTATTTGTTGATAAGGTCATGGCAATTTGATAGGAAGCCTAGGCATATGGTAGGCTGAATGTCTACATTTATAAATGATGGAAAGGGATTTATATTGCTCATCCATTGTAGGACAAAGGAGAAGAAGTGGGTAATAATATAAAGGCATGCTTAATTCCCCAAAAAGCACTTTCCAAATAAAATGAAGAAAGAGAGAGATTACTACACTTTTATTTCTATGTGCACAAAGGTTAGAACAATGGGTAAAATGAAAGACATTCCATAAGAAGTGAAGGAATTATTAGAGAAGTATGCTGAAATTATTTCAAATAAATTATGTAATGGGTTGTCACCCATGAGAAACATGAGTGAACACATAGATTTAATCATTGAATCAATTTTATTGAATAAGTCAACATATAGGATTGTGCCAATGGAGAATGATGAAGTGAAGAAACAAGTTAAGAGTTGTTGGTGTGATAATAGATAATTTTAGTTGATGAAGTGAACTAGTAACTACTAGCACCCAAGAAGGATCACTAATGGCCTACATATTCACATATTTATAAGTCGTTAATAAGATAGCAATAAAGTATCTAGATTTATGTTAACCCAAATGGATGATTTAATAGATTTCCTAAGTGGATTTAAATACTTCACAAAGATTGATTTGAAAAGTAGATCACACTACATCTAGTTTAGAGAAAGGGATTAGTGGAAAGTCACATTCAAAATAAAGGATGGGTTGTACTTGAAGTGCCTTGTTATGCCATTTTGATTGACTAATGAACCAAGTACATTCATGATGCTAGCTGGTTTCATTTTGATTATTTTGGGTTTAGATCTATGGAAGTGGTTTGGGAGGCCAAAAATGTTAGCTTTTAATTGTGTTCTTTGGTTAACTCATAAACAAGAATTCAAGATAACTAGTGACTTTTGGAAGAAAAGGAAGGGAAAGGGAGTTTGGAGGAGTGATGAGGGATTAGATTGACTAGTCATGAACCATAGCATGAAGTTTGGAGAGAAAAAGAACGTAGATATCTTCTTAATGGTGCAAAAAAGAATTGTAATCTTCTCTAGTTAAGCTATGGATTAGTAATTTGGCTAACCTCGTTGGCCATGATTATTGGCTTACAATTTCTACTCTCTTAATGTTTTTCCATTCTCTTTATCTTTTTATTCTAGTATTCCTTCTAAATATTAATAATGTGAAGGTTTTTGGATTGGGTGAGAGGAGTTTATTATGGTCTCAAACCATTGTGATGGGTTGTTAAAAAGGAAGAGTTCTTTGATTTTCTTTGGTGTCTTTTGATTTCTTTACTATGAAATTTTAATGGATTGTTCTTAAGATTTTGATTGTAAGATCAAAATGAACTTCTTCATTTATGACCTTTGATAATATTATGTTTATTGTATCAAGTTTTTTCTATGATTTTTCGACTTTGATTTTTACATATGAACATGTTTGAAGATGGATATATTAAGTTAGGCATTAACACCAAGCAATGAAGTAAGTGCAAGTTCTTATTGAGGGCCAGCACACAGGGGAGATCTGATAGTTGAACACACTAACTTCACACTTCTCAAAAACCTACATATGCCCACATGCCTTTCCAAACCATCTTCTTTGCCCACACTAACACTAAGCAAGGAAGTTATGTTTGCTATCACAGTATTGAACATTGAACTGTGGATGACGAACATTCCACTTACAGATGCCACACAAATATTATCATACCTGAGCTGTGCTTAAACTATGTTGATAGCGACTTAAAACTACTTCAAGATAACAACACTGATATGCCCCTGGACAGTTTAATCCAGGCATGAAGCAACTATACCCTTAAATTCAACGCCTTAAGGGAATCTTATCTTTATTGCCGTTGGTTGTTATAATAATAACTATCTCATTCGAGACTTAATTCCTTCTTCCTGCTAGTTTTGAGATGCTTCAAACAACCTTTTTAATGAAAAAGGTTGCTTTCAGTTTCAATATTCAATATTTAAGATTCTTTTACAGTCAATTCGTCATGCAACTTGGCAGTTGGAGCTTCTGCTATCCATTTCAATTTTCAACTGTATTAGAGAGAGACAACTTCAGAATATTTTTAAGGCGGCGGCTGTTAATATTTAAAGAGTTTGACATTTCAGAGGATAAGATTCCGAAAATTGGTTGACATATTGGGCAAGGTGGATGGCATGTTTTTGCCACGATTGAATCAACAATGGAGTGCAGAGAACTCGTGTGGAGAGTAACATGGCACGTGAAATAAATAATTTAATTTGTAAAGACCAGATAGATGTTCATTTCAGAATTTACATGTTATTACACTGTGTCTCCACTTTCTGCTGACTGGGATTTGTATACGTAGTCTAGTCCATTAAACCATAATAGTTGTTTTTCTGTTATCAGACAGGGACTCATTGCCTTTGTTCTTCACATCCAATCATGATGCCTCTCATATGCTTAACGTGGATAATTTTCTGCCTCCACTGTTTTTTGAACAGAAATCGATGTTAACCCCCCTGGATTGCCAACTGGAGCAACACTGTGATTCCAAGGGCTGGGAAGTAGTGAGTCAAAACCAGATACCGCCAATTCATAACGAAAGCCACTTTAACCATAGTTCAAATCTGGTGGCCAACGAAAAAGCTAAGGTACAGAAACTCTGTCAGAATGCCAGTGAACGAGAAAGGCGAGAGAGATTGAACATTCTTTACTTTCAGTTGGGTGCGTTGCTGCTCAATACAAATCGAAAGGGGCCGGGCTTAAACGGCACACACTAAGCTTTGACCGCTTAGTGTGGACGTGCCGTGGGCCCCATCTTAACCCGTCATTTTAACTTTTGCCGATAGACCTCTCCCGTTGCCATTTTTATTTTTGTTTTCCCCGTTCCTGTTGGTGACCGTTTGGAAGGATCCATCTGCCGTTACCGTTCGCCATTTCCGGTTGTCAAGGTTGCCGTTCACGGAAGCAGGGTTTTGACGGGCCGCAACACGTGAACTGTTATGCCGGGATTCCTTAAAGAAATGTGATCTCATGGAATGCCATGATTGCAGGATATACGCAAAATGGATTTGTTTGAAAGGCTTTACCAGACTCCGAAACCTTTTCCAGCAGCCTCCTTGCGTGTTTGAAAATGGGACGTTTGGAACAGGGTATGGACATCCGTCGAAGGGTAAACGACAGAGGGTTTTGTTTGAGGGTTTTTGTTAGATGATGTAGTTGCAACTATCCTAGTAGACATGTATGCAAAATGTGGAAGGATAGACAAGGCTCGTGAACGGTTTAACAGAATACCTCTAAGAAATGTGGTCTCATGGATTGACATGATTGCATATGCAAAAGCATAGACAAGGCATGCGAATTGTTAAACAGAATGCCTCGAAGAAACGTGTTCTCATGGAATGTCATGATTGCAAGATATTCACGACACAGATTGCAACTTCCCTGGTAGACTCCCTTGGTAGACATGTAGTTATGTGGATGCGTTAGTTTTATTTTTTGTCAGGGTTTCGGGATGACTATGTTTAAGGTACGAGAACTGGGTTTTTGGCTGCTTAAAGTTAGGGTTTTGGATTTTGGCGGTCAGGACAAGTTTTATTCGGGTTTACGTATTCGGGGGCGTGGCTCTTTCTATACTCATTGAAGCATAAATTATAAGTATTAAATGCATATTCAGATTAAAACCATTTGGTATTTCGCTAGTTTTTTCTCGTTTTTATGAGCTATAATTTGATGAAATTACCCCCCAAAATGGAAATGATTTACACAAAATTTTAGACCTGGACAAATTATTAATTATTATAAATAGTCTGTATTATTTTTACAACTTGCAGTAGTCATTCTCCTCATACATATTTCATGACCTGCAAAATTTTAAATAGGATATGATAAATGTGTTTTAATGTTGTTTAAGCCACCATGGTTCATAGGATCCATCAAAGTTCATTTACTTGTTTAGAAGATTGTTTTCGTGATCATAGCCTCTCAAAATTACACCATAGTCTAATTTGAAACTTGTCCAGCAATTAGATTACTACCAAGCTACTATGATCAACCCTCTTGCCCCAAAATTATTCAGTAGTATGATACAGTGTAGAATCTGAAGTTGGGTACAAAAAGCAAGGGAGGGGAAAATCATATTAATGTTTTAGATCTAAACACTCTACAATTGATTACTGCTTCACTCTAATGTGTATTTGAAAAGGGATGGGATGAGTCAAGGGAAGAAGTTTTTTGTTGTTCTGTTGACTTTAAGACAGCTTTCAAACCATGCCTAAAAGCATACTTTGGAATAGCATGAGGAAATTACTGTGCCAAATGAGTATAGAGCAGAGGTTCACATGCTTCATGATCAAGTGCAAGCCAAACTTAGAATAAGTACAAGTTTATGAATGTGTTTCGAAAGTGATGTCGGTGTCAAACAAAATTGCCTGGTATCCCCCACATTGTATGAACTATACATGGACAAGTCAGATGATTAGAAGAACAGGCGAATTTACTTTTGTATGTGGATGATCTCATCTTGATTGTAAAAGTATCTCACAATTCAATAGAACAATTGAAAACATTACATTACCTTTGTGAAGAATAGAAATTTAGGTAAATAGAAACAAAACTAAAGTCTTGATTTTCTCTTGGTTGGAGAAAGATAGGAGACAAGCATCCTTTTTCAGGGAAGTATGTAGAGATAGTGGCAAAATACAAGGTTCGTGGTGTTAATTCCTACAACAAACTTAGTTGGAAATCAAGCAAGTCAAATACAATACAAGGGAGATGGAAGACATTACACACAGTACAGAATAGGTGCAAAAACACAGAGTTGTGCAACTGGAAAATCACAAGGATCATGTTTGGGCTGCTCCTCATGCTACTAGTACTTTTCAAGTGTTAGGTATGGGGCAGTGATGCATCGTGCTAATAATGGAGACAAATAGAGTGAATTAAGAAGCATTTAATCATGCATAGTTACAAAATCAAAGCTTTGATTCCATATGAGATACTATCAATTGAGCTACATGCCTTTCCTTTGGAAACAATGTACATAATTTGACTACTACACTATCCAAAGAAAATATAACTATTGTAAATATCATATGCATTGCTTTTTGTTTAGGGATTTTTTAGCAACGTAATTGGATTTTTTTTTATCTCTTCATACACCGTCTAGCCACCCCCTGTTTTATTTCATTTTGCATAAATGTTTACTTTTGTACGTTCCTTATCTTCTCCTTATACTCCCCCTCATTTTAATTCTACACACATTTTATCTAGCAAAAAATGCTTCAAACTCTTTGTTTCTTTGTTTTATGCTTTCTTTTCCCTATGCGCCTCCCCTATCTCTCTCCAATTTCTATACTCCCATCTGTTGGTGGTAAATCTCCTTGCCAAAGGCTGTGCATTGGATTTCACAATACACTTTTTATAGTATTAGAGCCTGTTGATCATGCCATCTTCCATAGCCCCCTTCAATTTCAATCCTCCCAGTTTCTGAACTTAAGCTTTTATTCTTAATTAACTTGGATATTCTAATGTGCGATTCACCAGCATGGGTTTAAATTTACTTGTACCGATCCAATGCAATATGCTAAACCTTTCAACTCATAATATAAATAATTATTTCTATAATTAGAGGATCTATTGTCATCTTCTGTACATATTATAGACATTTTGTATACAATTAAAACAAGATTGTATATATTTTACACTACACAAGATTTCAATGTTTACTTATGTACATTTTTCATGTTCTAAATTCAAATACTTCTACAACGTCAACTGTGATCATCCAGCTGATAAATTATTGTCTCAACAACAACTACTTTCAATTATAATGTAACTTTTCCCATTTGCATAAAGTTGCATTTATTTTGTGCATATGCTAACTTTTTATCAGACTGTGGGAAAAAAACAACAACAAAAAAGATTGTGAAAGATTGTAACAGTTCTTTATGTTTAATTCTATATATTTTCCTATCAGCTAAACTCTTGCTCATGTGCTATGAGGTAGTGGTTGTTATTTATCTCATTAAATATACATGCACCCATTAGAATAATCACTTTTTAAATATACGTGTAGGCATTTTTTCAATGTTTATCTTTTAAACCATGTGTATGAATGGGTAAATTATATGAAGTAATTTTGGAATTAACATTGACTGCACCAATATGCTCATCTAAAAAGAGATGATAAATAGAAACAAGAGATAGCTTACTTCCATTCTACCAAGAATCAAAATGGTAGAACAATAGATGATAGCCTATATTAGGAACTTAGAAGTTAGAAGGAAAAATAGGTAGTTTTGTTTACATGTGTGGATCAAATGATTTAGCCTTCTTATGTTATTTCTACAGTTGCCCTTGGATTTTTTTATTTCAGGAGAAAATTCAATATAACTCGTTAAATGCACTTTGAAGCATTTTGGTCACACTAGAAGCTCTTCCCTTCTTGGTAACAAATTTCAAACAAACTCAAGCCGGTGAGCTATATCTGTTTACTAATCTCGAACAATGTTGGACCTGCGACATACTACCACTTGTTAGAAGTTGTCCACAGATACTCACAAATTTCAAGTTGACATAATAATCTTGATTATTATTGACATTTTCAAAAACTGTCATCCAAGTTACTAATCTAATGAATAATCTGTTCAGATTGAAAAATGTCCAAAACACCTACATACAGATAAAATTATAAATATAAAATAGGTAGTTCACCAAGAATGATGTGGTAGACATGTATACAAAATGTGGAATAATAGACAAAGCATGTGAACTGTTGGACAAAATGCCTCAAAGAGATGAAGGATAAAGGAGCTTTGTCAAATGTAATAGGAAATATACATATACATTTTTTTAACCTTGTACTTCAGTTATTGTGAAACATAGAGAGATACTATTAAAATAAATTTTCAAAGAGAGAAATTATAATGTAAATTCTAATCATCATGTCCTATTCTCCATATTAAATATTCAGATATCAAAATTAGAGTTTCACATATACTTTCAGGACATGTATGTACACATGCTGCAACCAACTTTACATTCAACACTCTTATTTTGAAAATCATGTGTGCTCATTCATACATAACAAGGGGCTGCATATAGTCAAGGATTTATCATGAAAGCTTAGACGAATCCTTGGCCCATTTAAGAATTTGCATAGAGAACACAATACGGTAGCTTGTTGGAAATAACAAAAGTAGGTTAGACATATAAAAGAACTAAGAAATTGTAGTTAAAGATCCCAAGGATTTCAAATGTCAATGTGGGCAATGATTGTAAAATTCACAACTAGATTTATATGAAAATTAAACTTTACTAACATCATATTTAACTATTTTTCTTTCATATGAATATAAATTTTGACTTATGGATAATATTAGATATGTTCAAAATAAATTAAAGGCTTCTAGAAGCCCTAGTTGGTCATTCATATTAGACATGTTCCCGTGAATGGATTTGAATTGACACATAGTTGTTTCTTTTATGCATTTGATATAACTTAACTCTAGTACATCAAAAATAAAATAATTTTATACATAGATCATGATTCACCATAATAGTTTTCCATATCCCCCAGTTCAACTAATTGGAAATTGACAAACATTTTAGTTATGTTTGTAACATTCAAAATAAAATTATGGCATTCCTAAATCTTAAAAATGCTTCTAGTACACAACTAAACTTGAGTATGATGACACTATCCTATGTGTTCTCAATAAAATCATGTGTGCTTGCAATAGTATCTTGCATGCTTCCAAACTCTGTGTTGTCAACCGTGTCAAGATTACATTCATTGTATTAGGTATGATCCTTGTCTTGTTCATTTTCCCTATCAAGATCATCAAACCAATTTCGACACTTAAGATTTCATGGCATTTGAGGAAACTTATGTGTTATGTTGGAGATACTTGGCCTTCTCCTCACATTCATGCACTCAATCAAGTCTTTTTTTGGGCGAATAGTGTGACCAAATCCATCTTGTACAGGGCGAAATGGATGCACACTTGGATGGTCTAATCTGAGTTGTGATGAGACGTGTCTACTTTTGACCTTGTTTGAAAAGTCCTTTAAAATCTTCTCAATGAAAGTAAGTGTTGCCAAATCAGATCATGTGTGAGTCAAAATTCCTTGGAACGTGTCTATTAGTTGCAACTTCTTTTCTATCGTTGCATCTCCATCTCTGTTGTCAATAGTCTACAAACAAAAATATAAATATTTTAAAAATTACTAATCAAACTAACATGAATTGGAATGAGAAAAATGTGGTTATTATGTCACCTGTGTATGTACAGAATAATCCTCCAAGAGATGGCATTTTTCATTACCTCTAATCCCATCAAATTCATCAATTTCCTGCATTGACATTGCAACACATTTAAAACACATTTTTTTGCAAAGAATGATAACCAATAGAATAAAAGAATTATTTTTTTCAACTACCAAATGATTAGAGACACTGGCGGTGCATCCATCTTCTATATAATCAACTGTATTAGCAATATTATCAAGGTCTTCATGCAAGTTGTTATATAGATGTCGTCTCTCCCTCATCAAGTTCACTTTGATCACATGCTTGCACATGTATCCTTGTATTGAGAAGTTGTAAGAGCACATACATAGATCAAGTGAGGATCTATACACCTCATAGCAAAAACAAGGATTGATTTCACTTGTCACCCATGCTATGCGATCATCGGTGTCATTGAATGTAACATGGTCATCTAGAATTTGCAAGGCTCAAACCCAAGATGTGTTTTCAATCTTCTCAATATCAAAGTTCCTATAGAAACCATGTTTGTTGCTAACTTGCACCCACCAATAATAGACATAGACATGTGTTGTTAGTTGATGTACCAACCAATCAACACGATAATTTGCAGCACGCTCGACTGTTTTCAAGAATCATCTTTTTAGGTGTGAGTGGTAGGACTCTATGGCACCATTTGTCTCTTGCCCTGCATGCTTTAGTGTATGGAAACATCTAGCCCACATACTCATTCTGTCAGACCACCATCCCTTAAAATATTCAATGAATGACAGTTGTGTATGGTTGTGTATATTTAAAGTGTTCAATAAATTTGTGAACCTCATTCCTTACAAAATCCTCATCTATTGAATGATGCATAATATATTCAAGTCTATCAAACATCTCTCATCTATCTACATTATCTTTGACCTTTGCAATAAAGTTCTTCAACCACACACGTCTAACATGCCAAGAGCATAGATATACATCACACTGAAACACTTCTCTGCATCATGAATAATTTTACTCAATATTTAATATTCTTACATGTGATGTATTAAAATATTTACAAAAACGTACAAAGTTTTAATGAAAAATAAAATACCTGATAGCTTTGATCTTAGCAGCTGCATCATCCACCATGAATGTGTTTATTCTCCAATCAATATTCTTCAATTGAACCCATTGGAGAAGAATGTGCATCCACTATGCAATATCATATGCACAAGACCTGGACATAATGACCTATGCCACAGGAACCCCCATATGCTTTGAATCGAATGCATGAATTGTATACAATTGAAACTATACAATTGAAACTATCATATGACATAAGGTACAATATATCAATACTATTTTTTATTTGATTATAAACATTTTCAATTCAAAACTACTAAAGAATACACAACGTACCTTCATTGCATTAGTACCAAATGTAGAATCCATGGCCAATATGTTGTTATGGCCATATTGAAGCATCCAGTCAAGTTGCTTTGGTAATTGAATTCCCAAAATAAATGGGATTTTCCCATCTCCATCAATAGCAATGGCACTAACTCTTGATATGCAAACCACTTTTCAGGGTTTTCCAAAACCCATTGTTGCACCGAAAGAGCATCATTACTATCAAACATGTAGCTTGATGTCTTAATTTTGTGATCAATATTTGCAATGTCATCCATGGTAAGAAAATCATCCCTAGAAGATTGAACCTCAAACATGGTCATCTTCTCATGCACCATTTGCTTATGTTTTTTATGCACTACATTTGCAGGCATGCCAAGCAATAATAATGACTCCACCCATTGATGTAATTGTTTTCTAATATATTGTGCAAAGAAGGACCTTGTTCCCAAAAACTCATTTATTTGACAATGACAAGGTATGCCTTCATTGTCCACATGTTCAACTTGGTGGTACCATATAAAAACAAGGTTTGGCCTATGAACCATGATTCGTATGCTAAAAGGACATGTACAACCATGTTGTGTATGTTTACGACCAGGTCTACTACCTTTCCCTAATTTGGGAATTGAGGAAGGATCAAAAGGTGTTGCATCTTTTCCCCTATAGTCATCTGGTCCATACGCACACCAATACCTAGAGAAATCATAAATAATCTTCAAACTATTAATAAATATGGTTGACAAATTATTAGAGACAATCTTGCATTGGACAATAGTAAGTATAAACATTTGTAGTTAGCGTATGATTCTTACGTGTATTTCAAATGACTATTAATCTTAGGTTTTGTATTAGGAGTGGGTTTCCTTTTGTGACTCCTATAAAATTGAGTTGGGTAGGAGTCCTTGAACTCTCTCCCTCAATCCTAGCTCAGTTGGCTAAGTAATTCCGTTGCGGCTCTGCTGGTCACGAGTTCTAGTCTCCCCCGTCCTGTGGTACCGGGGGGCGTGTCGCGCCAGCACCGCCGGTCACGTTAAAAAGTTTACCAGGCGCACTGCAGTTTATAGGGGGTCGTGCTACCCGATTCCTGCAGTCTAAAAAAAAAAAAAAAACTCTCTCCCTCAATAAAGTCATTTAATCTATCATCCTCAATCCAAGTTGAAAGCAACTGTGAGCCTTTAAGGATAAATGTCTCCCATGACAGGTCTTTGTAGGAGAACTTCCCCCTAGGGGGGTGTTGAACGTCTTCGTCCATGATGCGAGACCAATCAATTTCCATCTAGTAGACAAACAAAAATGTTAGAATCTAACTAAAAATGTCCACACATGATATAACACACTTGGTAGAAATTCTAGAAATGTTTGATAACCATTCAAAACATGCAGAGGTTAAATTATTTCAATTATGCCCATTGTCAAAATTAGAGGTAAAGATCCTAAGGATATCGAATGTTGATGCTGGCAATGATTATAAAAGTGAAATCAATAATGAATATTAAAATTTAATATGACATGATTTGGTTAATTTCAATATAAAAAATGCACAATAGGATTTGTATGGATATTAAATTTTAGTAACATGTCATAAAATGACTTTTCTTTCATTCGAATATAAATTTTGACTTACAGATAATAGTAGACATGTTCAAAATAATCTAAAGGCTTCTAGAAAGCCCTAGTTGGCCATTCATATTAGATATTTTCATGTGTTTATGATTTTGGAAGGTCTTTCAAGTCCATGTGATCTTCACAAAGTACATGTATGATTTTCTAAGAGCCTTCCATATGTGTCAGAGCTTGTCTCCACTACTTGCATTTTAATTTCATGGTTATGGGTTAGAGATGAAATGATTCTTGTCATGAATGTGTTTATGAGTGTTAAAAATAGTTTTTAACAATTTCCTTTCTTTGTGCTTGGAAAGAAAGTTCTCAAATGTATTAATGGGTTTGAATTTGTCAAGGAAAGTTCTCATGAATGGGTTTTCATTGCTTCTTATTTAGTTATGTGCATTTGTATGTTTAATCCTAAACCCTCAAGTTTAATCTCACATAATTGTGGCAAAGATGATTGAAATTAGAGAATTTGAGTGTCGAGATTGTAATCATGGTAATTTTATGCTATGTTACTATCATTTATACATTAGAAAAATCTCTAGGAACTCACCATGAGACTAACCCCTAAAAACTCTCACAAAACCATTAAATAGTTTGGGAAATAGCTTGGAAGCTATTCTAGAGTACCTACAACCTTTACAAGCCCTCCTTGAAGCATTGAAACTCTTTATTATATTTCAAAATAACATTTGGTTCTAATAATTTAAATCTAAAGGATGACAAGAAGGTAGTTTATAATGAAGGTTTGAACAAAGACAATTGGATGTATGATGTACCTTGAATGCACCATTAGTAACCCTCACCTAACTATCATGACAAAGCTATAGTTGTCTAGTAGGAGTCGTAACCCTTAGTAAAGCCATATATGAGGAAATTAATTG
Organism: Sequoia sempervirens; assembly: GCA_007258455.2. Classification (NCBI taxonomy): domain Eukaryota; kingdom Viridiplantae; phylum Streptophyta; class Pinopsida; order Cupressales; family Cupressaceae; genus Sequoia; species Sequoia sempervirens. Next base: position 1,009,482,932 of record VDFB02281492.1, on the reverse strand, counting down.
ATGCCTAACACCTACAACAAGGTTCAACACATGTGATGTATGATACCAAACTCCCTCTATAGTTGTTGCATTTAAGAGAAAAATATATTTTTACTATGTGTAATTGGTGTTGGAATATGGAAATGTTTTTAAAACATCTTTTTTTGTCTTGATATTTTAAGAAATCAAGAAAGAATAAGTTGTAGATGCATACCTCTTCAACCATTGGCAAAGACAAAATTACAAGGGCTTAATTTTTGTTAGATTCCTAAAAAACTTATATCATTTTAAAATCATGATTTATTTTTTGATTTTATTTAGTGTGAAATTACAAACTAGCCTGTTTTTCGATGATAAGGCCCTCAAACCAGTAATGAAAGATGCCAAGACATAATAATATCCATGATTGTTATGTACCTTAGAGCATAGACTTGTAGTTCATTTTATCATTGATTGCTATAAAACCATCCTCAATAATATTACAAGAAAGGAAGGAAGTTGGGTTGTTAGCCAATACCATAATACTACTATGGATAGTCCTTTCCTTCTAAGGAAGTCCCTGAGTCACATGGTATCATTGAAATCTATGAGAAATTTCTGATAAAATTTGAGAGACATATAAATGAAGAAAATTACATGAGTGATGACAATCATGGTATTAGAAAGACAATAAAGGGACTCCATTCAATGATTCTTAATTCCTTAGCCTTATACAAACTACACAATACAGTATCCCAAGTATATTGTATAACCATAATCATAATAGACACAACTACTCATATGGTCATGAGAATCATCACTATCCTTAATCTTAGAAATAATATTATAGTATGTTGTGTCATATGTGTCTTCTCAAGTCAAAAGCATCATGGTAACCAATAATATTCAAGAAGTATACAAATTATTATGGAACTACTATAATGTCTTACCTTATTAAGGGGAGATTTCTATTGTAAGTATCAATGATAATCATGGCACTTGGGAGCTTGCTACCCTCAAACTCTAACATTGACCTCTAGACATATTGATAATCATCATTACCTCAATGAATACCATAAATAAGAGAGGTATTATCATGATGAATTCCATGCACCTAGTCATACATAGGACAATCATCTCCATTAATAATCCCATACCATTGAAGCATTGTCATCAAGGTCTCAATATTTTATTCATAAAGACTACCATAAAGATGGGAGAATCTATTTAAATATAAAATCTTGTCAAACATATAAAGTAAATTGTCACCAAGGAAGGAGATAGTCATTGCAACATAACACATTGGCATAGTTATTACTTCACTTCATTGTGGCAAGAACATGTGCACATGCAAGTTTTGAGTAACCACTTTCAACTAAATCCCACAATCTTGAGAAATGATATCTTCATTTTAGTACTCGAAAAATCATAATTTTCACATTTGTAAAAAAATATATATAGGGTTGAGATAAATTTAAATCACTACAAGTAGAAGACATATCTTGGAATCAAAGAAGAAAATAAAATAATTAATTTATCTTTCATAAAGACTATCCTTTTTGACCTTCAAACAAGATGATACTCTAAAATAAAGTATTCTACTCTCTTCACAATTTCTACTATTCAATTGTGAAGCTCTATTTTTAGTATTGGTATATTTATTTCCTCTCTACTAGGCAAGGCACACCCTTCTTATTAAATAGATCAAACAACCCACTTTGGTGCCAAATGTTAATTTCTAGAGATAAAATAAATAGTAATATTAATAGTTAAACCAAAAATAGAAATAACAAAGAGAAATATAATAGATCAAACAACCCATTTTTTCAGCTTTCTTATAACCCTAAAAGACTTGTGGTACTCCATAGCTTCTCTTGCGATTAGTGGTGTCTTGTCCTCACTATTCCATGACTTTTTCTACATTTCCTTGCCTGCATTGCGCATATAAACTACCCTCACCAATAGAGACAGATTGGGTGTCACATTTATGTTTTGAATGGAGTAGATAGTTCTTGGTAGCTATGAGACTCTAATTGTGACTATTGCATGGGTGGGAGAAGGACTGTTTACATAACTTCTTTAGTATTTTTAAATATATTAAATTTTGCTTTGGTTTAAATACATACTTGCAAAATTGATCTTTACACTTGTGGAGTTGATTATGTGTATAAAATTAAACTTAGATTGATGGAGATCAATGAATAAGGAATTTTTGAATGTATTAAATTTGTCTCACCTCATTGTACCTAGATGTTTGAAGTGAGATTGTGTCTATAGACACCATTTAGGAGCTTGTTACACAAGGATTTATTCTCTTATAATCAAGCCCCTAGGTGGACTAATTTAGTGGATTTGAATAATGATTTAAGGCAATAGGAAAGTATGTAGTATGCCTAGAATGATGATGTAGGCTAATGAATGCTCTCATGATTATCCTAGATAATCAAAATGAATTATTATTAGTCCTTGAATACATCTTTCTAGTGTGCAATTTGAAATTGTCCTTTAGTTTACATATAATGAATAGTAAGGGAGGGAAACATTGGCCCACATTCAAAAAAATGAACTAAAAGAAAAGTACACTCAAATACACAACCATCACACACATTTCAAAGGGACGAGAGGGTTGAGAAAATCAATGTTTTTGGATAGAATGCTCTAACAAACTTATTTTTATGTAAAAGAGTTTGAAAAGACCTATAAATTTATGATACAATATAGAGATTTTTTGAAATTTTAAGATTCCCTTTCAATATTTCACTTTTAGATATCCGCTACATAATTTTTTTATATTTATTTTACTAAGATTTATTTAATAATTTTTCAATCTATATAAATTATTCTTCCATTTATTTAAATTCAAATACTGACCAATTTATTGGTGTTCCAAAGGCTCTTCCATTTAAGGTTGGATATGAAGCCATTCTATGTAATGTATATATGAAAACCCTACCAAAGTCAATAAATTTTTCTGCCTGGGTGCAAAAGGTGGACAAAAAGCGGACAAGGACCCAAAGTTGTAGCCATCTTCGCCATGCACCCATTGAAATTGACATGCACAATGATGAAATCATAGGAAACATCTATCACCTACACACAAAATCTCAAGAATCCCACAACGTTCTGCTTGAGTCCATACCTTTTCAACAATATCACAGATAAAAACAAGATTCAATTCTCAAGCGGTGGAATCTAGCCCTCCTCACTACAAAATATATTGATTCACTGATAAATGCAAGAAAAACACACAACATATTGCCAACGAAACTGACCAAAATATACTTCTAAATAATTTAGAAATTCTAAGGCAAATGGCACCTAAAGCTGGTATAAGGCCAAATTCTAATGGTTATGATTGTGGTTGAGAATAGAATGAAATCTTTTCCTCGGGAAGGCTACCAAATTGTTGCTGCTTTAGCCATACTTTTTTTGTTCTCTAATTTCTCTATTGTTGTTAAAGTAGAGATGGACAACATAAAGCTGAAAAATTGGCTTTTTGAAGACCCTTACAAAGACATAAAAATCAACGTACAAGAGAAAAAATAGACTGAACTTGAAGATATGGTGATCAAGTCCAGTGGTGAAGAGAAGCCTCAACCACTGATATCCCATAATATTTCTAGCATTTCCCTGCATATTTTATCTATGGAAGCATTGAAACAGGGTATGGACAATGGACATCTATCAAAGCTCGCAGGTTAGAGGAAATTTGTGAGATGCAATTGCAACTGCCATGGAAAACATGCATGCTGAGGTTAAACAATCATGGAATATGCTATAGATACCATCATTTGAGAAATTAAATGAAAAACTGCAAAACAATTTTAAAATTGCAAATTAAAAGAAAAAAAAAGCAAATAATTTTAAAACTGCAAAAGATTGGTGAAAAGGATCGTACACCTTTTGACAGCAATTGGTGCTCAATCAATATGGGTCCAACAATCTTCACCGTGTGAACAGAGCTTCTCCAACAAATAAAATAGCACCCAAAATTTTGAAGTGGGAAACGAGGGTGGTTGGAGCAGCAATAAATACTTCACAGTAGTTGGATGCGAACGGGGCCAAACGGAGCAGCAATACATTCTTCGTGGTGGATGGCAACAAGGAAGGCCTTTGGGAAAAACTGTATGGGATATTGGAATGACCGGCTGGGAGGAGGCCCCACGGCACATCCACACTAAGCGGTCAAAGCTTAGTGTGTGACGTTTAAGTCGGGCGATCCAAAGGTAATATTAGTATGTTCTCAACCATGCCTAACATTTTGTTTTTCTTCAGGTACGAAGGTATAGTTGTTTGAACAATAGTTTATTATTTAATATTATTGTTAAAATAAGTTTCTTATAAGTATTTTGGGTAGTTTTGAAAAGGTAAAAGAATACAATATTTCATAAGCATTTCTATATATTTCAGTGTAAAATTTGGTATGAACTTAATATAATACTTATTATTTTATATTTATTATTGTTACTATTATGGTTTAGGTTTTCAACAATATTTGTGTCTACCTTCTTTCAATATGATATCAAAGCACACTGGGGGTCTTGTTGTTGTATAATGATCAAAATCAAATGTTGAAGAAGTAGTATTTTTTTTAATAGCATGTGTGCTCCTATTGATATTGAGAGTGAACAAAGAAATGTAGACTAGGCATGTGGGTGAGTAGAGGAAATTAGTTAAGTTTGAAAGGTGTAATCAAGAATGTCTTGGAAGGGCATAAAGTGACTTCATTTTCTCTTGCATAAGGATACTTCATCTTCTGCCACATAAGGATATTTGTTTCTATTATTTTCCACTAATCTTTACATAAACATGTCATGTGTTGACCATATCAAAGGTAAGTGTCTGTAAAGTATGAATATCAAGCATGTTTTTGACTCAACAATTGCCTATTTTCTCTTGTATAAGGAAACTTCATCTATTGCTACATAAGGATATTTGTGTCTAATATTTTCCATTAATCTTTACATAAACATGAAGCCATCTGTTGACCATATCAAACGTAAGTTCCTATAAAGTATGAAATATCAAGCATGTTTTTTACTCCACAACTGCCTAGCTTAAATATTATATAAATTTGTAGATTAAATGTTAGGTGACTCTATATTAGTCTAAAATGAAAATAATGTTTATATTATATGTAGATTGAACATAAATAATTAGTGTCTTGTAGTCAACTTACCGAATGTTTATAGTGAGAGTGGATTCCACAACACGAATTATGGACCAAAAATGCTTATTTTTCCCAAAATTTTATAAATATGTTGTTACCATTTAATTACAAACTTGACTCTAACATACTAGATGTTTGATCTCTTCCTCATTTTTATGTATATAATCAACTCTAACATGTCATAATTGGATGCATCTTTTCTCTAATTGTAGATCAAACTGAGCAATCTAGCTATTGTTTCTCAAGTTCTAAGCTACATTTCAAAGTTACTAAGTGAGATAAAAAAAATTAAGCAAATGACGTGATAATTTGTTAGCTGCTCAATGTGTTTCAAGATTGACTACAACTTCTTTGGAGATTTTACAAAATTCAAGGCCAATGGTTACAATAAGTATGGAAATTGGGAGTGATGAGGTAGTGATTACAATATATACTTGTAGAAGAGAGTTTTGTTGTCTAAGTTGTTGAGGTTGTTGGAAGAAGAGGAACTCGATGTGCAAACTACCTCGATGTTTTCTTGGGGTGAAAATGTTTGGAAAACCCTCCACCTTTAGGTTAGGGAAAATTCTAAACTTTAAGCAATTTAATATAGTTGTCATGTCAAAAATACCAATAATTGTTGTAATATTTGTGGTTTAAAAAGATGAGAGTAAGGAGCAATTTGGACAATTCACTTCTACACAACAAGATTGTGATGATGATAATGTTACTTCAAAAATCATCCCTATAAACTGAGGTTTACAAACAACCATTGAGTTATCAACATAATTATGGTTGATTAATTGTGAATGAAAAATATAAAAGAAAATAATTTTTCCTTTCTAAATTAATTTCCTTTGAATTGTTTTAAAAAAAACTTCGGTAACTTAAATTTTCTAAATAAAACACTTTGTCTTTCTTGCATTAAGTGTTTGAGAATATATTATATGCTTAGTGGATTATATAACAAGTATTATTATTGTAAAAGGAAATACATATCATTTTTATATAATTTTGTATTTATTTTGATGGGAATTGTTTTAATGTAATAATATTGTAATAAGTAGTATATTTTTATGTTAGATTTGGTTCATAATTTAATTTCTATGAGTGTTTATTTAATATCAAGGGGGCTAAAAAATTTATTAAAACAAGGAAGCGTTACAAAGCAAGGGCATTAAATAGCCCTATCAAGTTCAACCAAGTGATCCAATTGATGAGACAAATCCAGGGGTAGTTGACCCCGATCCACCAAATTCCAATCATGAATATGATCAAAAGCCCATTTAGCCAAGCAATCAGCAACACCATTCCATTCTCAAGGAATATGAGTGAAAGTAATATACTCTAGAGAAGCACAGAGAGTGAGAATTTTTTCAACAATCAAAGCCAGCTGCCAGCTCACATCATCCAAATACCGCATGTTTAGTGAGCTCACCACAATCTGGGAGTTAGACTCACATATGATCCTTTGCCATCCCAATTGATTGCCCCAATCCATAGCTAATAAAATGGCCAAAGCCTCCATAAGATTATTCATATGAAGACCCTTATACATAGAGAAGATAAACTAAACATCTCCAAAGCTATCCTGGCCCACACCCCTAATGTTAGCATGACCCGGATTTCCATGAGAAGAGCCATCTAAGTTGATTTTTAGGACTCCAAGAGGAGGAGGGGTCCATCTTCCATCCCTATTCACCTTCGAGGTAGGATGCCTACATCTGTTGCGCATGAGCTGCCATTGCGAAGGAGGAAGATGAAGACGATTACAACAACCAACATCACGAGGGTCCACCAGCATAGTCATATCACACTTAGCCGCAATAGTTTCCCTTAAAGAGTGTATAATTTTCCACCATAGGTGAGGGGCCATCAACAACGAATCTTGAAAAATCTTTCTATTCCTCTCCAACCACAGGCTCTAGTTAAATAAAGGAAGGCCCAAGAGCCCAAGCAGCCTAAAGAAAGGAGGTAGAAATAGGGGCCCTACCCCATCGTTCCCCAAACTCCACCAATGAGGAAGCATGCCAGCAGGCTATATTCCACACCCCCACCAGAAATGCCAAATCTCCCTAGCATAGGAACATTCAAAGAAGAGATGGGAGACACTCTCTTCATAGCCATGACACAAAAAACACATACAGAGGCCTTGGAAACCATACATACATAAATTATCCCAAGTAAGACACTGGTTTTGAGCCACTAACCACATAAAGAAGTTGCACTTGGGCCATGACAACTTGTGCCAAACTTGCTTCCACCAAGGGACCTCAATGTTCCCAAACAACTGCCTACCTATTTTCTTATAACCAGCCGCCACAAAGTACTTTTCAGACAAATCCGAACCATCCCAATAATTTGACCAAAAAAGAGCCTGTGACCCCAAATGACAGATCCAAAAAAGTGCACACTTAATCAACTGCGCCCCCACTTTCAAAGTATGCCAAATCATAGAACCACTCCCTTCTAGAGGATAGCTAGGAACCTAAAAAGAAGCAACACCTCAAAGATATTTATGGTTGAGAATACGAGCCCATAACTGATGTTGATTGGTACACCTTCACCAATAAAGCTTGGCAGCAAGAGCTTTCCCATTCAAAATAGCAGAGCATAAACCAAGACCACCCTCCTACTTTGGTCTACACACCGATTCCCACTTAACAAGGCTCCACTTTGAAGACAACAAATTACCGCTCCAAAGAAACTGGCAAGAAAGAGCATCAAATTCCTTAAGGAAATACATAGGAGCCACTTGAACAAAGCACATGTAGATGGGAAGGTCCTAGATACTAGACTTGAGAAGAGTCACTCTATCAACTGTAGACAACCAACGACGAGTCCAATGAGTAACCTTCTACCTAAGCATATTAAGCAAAAACTGCTAGGAGGACTTGGGCTGATGAACAACAACAAGAGGAATACCCAAGTAGAAAAAGGGGAGAGACCCAATTTGAAACCACAGAATAGTTGCAATCCTCTGCTGGATAGCTTGAGGAGTATTAAAGAAGAATATAGAAGACTTCTGCTCATTTACTCTCTAGCCCGAAGCCGCTAGGTAGATGTCCAAAGCTTTCCTGAACTAACCAGCCTCCCTAATACCATCTAGTCCCATAAGAGAGGTGTCATCCACAAATTGGAGATGAGAAAGTGTAGGAAAGCCCATCCCCCACTGCCACCCATGAATCAAACCATGTGAAACCTGAGAATTAAGAAGTCGGCCCGACCCCTCTACCATAATAATAAACAAATAAGGAGAGAGTGGATCCCCCTGACGAAGGCCCCTAGTAGCCCAAAAAATCTCTTTAGGTTCCCCATTCATAATAACTGAAAAGGAGGAAGAGGTCACATAGCTCAAAATCTAGCTCACCCAATCAGAGGAAAAACCAAAGGCCAATAGAATCTTCTGAAGAAAACTCCATTTAACTCTGTCATAAGCTTTCACCATATCCAAATTAATAAAAATAGACCTATCTTGAGAGGTTTCCATGGAATGAATGAATTCAAACAGAACCACCACCCCATCCAGAATTTGACAACCTACCACAAAGCCACCTTGCTCCTCAGAAATGATCACAAGCAAACAAAATTTAAGCCTCTAAGTAATCAACTTCGTAATAATCTTGTACACCACATTACAGAGCACAATAGGTCTAAAGAGATCAAGTCTGTCAGCACCTTCCTTCTTAGGAATGAGAACAAGAAAAGTAACATTTAGGGCACAAAGCATCTACTTACTATGAAGAGACTCTCAAACCACCTCCAAAAAATCCAGCTTCACAATATGCCAAAACTCTTGGAAAAACTCAACTGGGAAACCATCAGGGCTAAGAGCTTTCCCCTTGTTCATCCCAAACACCACCTGCTCCACTTCTGAAAAATTCACCAATCGAATAAGAGAATCATTAAACTCATTAAAAATTAAAGAGGGAATGAAATCAAGGACCCTATTCTCATCAGCCTTTGCAGGCAATGAATCCTCAGTGAAAAAATTAGAGTAGAACTAAGGAGCCTCTCTAAACAAAGCTTGTTGTGAAGAGATCGAAATACCCTTAGAGTTAACAAGAGAAGAAATAAAACACTTATTCCGACGAGCTTGCACAGAATGATGGAAAAAATACGTACTCCTATCACCCTCTTGAAGCCAATCAATCCTAGCCTTTTATTTCCAAAAAATATCCTCATGAAGCTCCCACTCCTCCACCAATTTCAGAGCCTGGGTTTCAGCATGCCCAGGAGCCTTCAAGAAGCCCAAATCCTGAATCGGGTGGGTAATAATAGTAAGGTGATCCAATGCTTCTATTTTCCTGGCCCGAAAATTACCAAAACATGACCTATTCCATCACTTAAGATGAAACTTAACATATTGTAGCTTCTTAACCAGAGAATACATAGTTGTACCATACACAGGGGTGTCATCCCGCCACCACTAAGCCACAAGATCACCCAAAGACAAATCATGTAGCCACATAAGCTAGAATTTGAAAGGTGGATTCTTTGGATTTGGGAAAGCTGAAGTTGACAACTTAATTGGCCAATGATCAGAGCCACACTAGTCAAGAATCTCAGAGAAAATGACCAAGCTACCTCTAACCTAAGAGCAAGAGACAAGGAAACGATCAAACCGCTGGGAAATTGCTTCGGGCCCACTTCGTCTATTATTCCAAGTGAATATTTTGTTAGAGGGTTTTACATCCATCAGAGCAAGAGAGTCCACATTAGTTTGAAACAAATCTAAAGTAGGACCAAGCCTAGGCAGCCCTCCCCTTTTCTCCTCCAAGCTCAACACAACATTGAAATCACCAGCTAAGATCCAAGGCAGAAAGGGTGCACAAGACCTAACATACCTGATATGAGCCCAAATCTAGATTTTACCACAGATTTCAATCAGGGCATAAACATTACTAACCAAAATAGTCTCACTAGATTAAAAAATTGAAGCCACCAAAGAAATAGCAGACTGCCTTGAAATCCACCAACAAGGAACAACCTTACGAGGATCCCAGAAAAGAGCCAGACCCCCAGAGGTTCCCCTAGACCTAATACACTGACACTAGAGAGAAAACCAAATACTAAGGGCATGTTGAAGCATGAGGTCCACCCGAAGCTAAGTTTCCTGAACACAAAAGATATTAGGAGAATGAACAAAAAACAAATCTTGAATAGCCTTTTGATGGGAGGTGTTATTCAACCCCCTTGCATTCCATGAGAGAATAATCATGAGGAAGGTTGAGAGAAGTGGGCCTCAAGGGTCTTAACAAAACTAGATTCTACAAATAGATTCCCTATAAATTTAAGCTTGTCTACATCCTTCTTACGACCAACTTTCAAAGAATTTTAAAAATGCCCCTTCTTGAGAGGGCATTGTAGCACCCCTAAAGCAGGAGATGATCCCTGACCTTTACCTAAAAAGAACATTGCCTTAGCTAAATTTGCTAAAACAATATCATCCTACACATCTGTAGAGGCCCCAGGAGGCTTAGAAATCCCCTTCTCCAATGCCAGAGAAATATTATGAACAACAATTGCTTACTCTAGCCCTTTATCGAACCTGACATCCATACTAGTGGCCCTAGAGGAGAGCTCAATAGGAATCCCTTCCTCCAAAGCCTGATTATCCAGGACCTCAAACTGATTGAAACCTTGATCACTCTATCTATCCTTATAGGCCCGCTTCTAACCCCTCCCTTTATTTCTCTGCTTAACAGGGATAAAGCCATCCTTATCAAGCCCACCCTCAACCACATACACTTTACCTTTATCCCCCTTCTCCACCGAAGGCCAAAAAGAAGGAGAAGAAGAATCCCCTACTGCTTTGGGTGCCTGAGGACACTAGCACTGAAGGTGTCCATACTCGTGACAAAAGTGGCAAAAAAAAGGAAGGGACTCATAATCCAGTGGTTGAATCCATGAGGCAAAGCCAATACAAATTTCCAAAGAATCTGGCAAAGGGTTATTTAAATCAATTTCAACACAAATGTGAGCATAAGAGAATACCTTTTCATCCAAAGTATTCTGAGCAACGATAGTTGGCCTCCCCAACAAAGTAGCAATCCAGTGCAAAAGATCCTCCCTCTAAAACTCCAACGGCAGCCATGGAAGACGAACCCAAATAGGAACCCATGTAGGAAGATCCTCTGTCACATTAAAACCTCCATACCAGGGCTTAATGAACAAGCCAACATGATTGTAAAAATATGACCCTCCCTCAAAAACACGATTACAATCTAAGATGCAAGAAAAATCAACCATGAAATAGCCATTTGCAGCCACCAAAAGATCAAAATCACCTTCAACCTGCTAGGTTCAACGGATCCAAGACTCTAACACTGAGAGAGGGACATGAATACCCAAGAACTTGCATATCCGAACATGTTGGCTCCAATAAGCTATGTCCTCCTAAACCGATTTGGGAGAAATAACCAGAACAGGGCGATCTTGACACCGCGACATACATCCGTTCAATTTCTTGAGCTTAGAGCTCTCACCCACAAAGGACAAATCCAACTTTTGTGCATGCATGGCTGCCGAAAAATTCTGAGATGGCTTTGGCCCATAAAGCACCAGGCTTTTGGAAGCCTCTACCATACCTCCTCACCGAATCCCTACACCCAGCCCACACCATTTCACCCTCTCTGAACCCACACTGCTTCCACCACCCACTTCCCTCACATTGTACAGTCTCCAATCCACCATACCTAATGCCCCCCAAACCCCTACATAGCAAAAAAGAACAAAGCCCCGGCCTGTTACAGGTCGTGGGCACCCAGAAGCAGCCTGCACAGGAACATGCATGCACAAATCTTCAATAGTAGTGGCCTCCAATTGCCATCCAGCTCATTTCGGTACTGAAAGAAAGATTCTTTAAATCACTTAGGGTCTCTTATGAGTGTTTATTTCATCTCTATTTATATTTATCATTTATTTATAATTATTATGTTTTTATTTGTATTGATTTTCATGCATTTGTTCTCTACTCAAAATTGTTATTTTAATTTAGGATTCATTTCCAATTGATTCGATAATAAAGTTCAACTCTAAGACAAACAAGAATTACTCAATTTAAATGATCAAATTCAAATTTTAGCTTTTCTTGTTATTTTCCTAAGAGATTCATTCAGTAAACTTATTCTATACCACTTTCAATTATGAAGTCTTAAATAATATATTGAATCAAAATGTTACAAGAATGAAGCTACCAATAGATAACTGAAAAAATGAGATAAATGAATTGATCACATCCATTCCCTCAGTTTAATTTCTTCACATTGATTATTCTTCTTTTCTCCCCATCTGTAGAGCCTTAATATCACTTAGCAGGTCTGGTAAGGAGTTGACAATCTTAATGTGACATGGAATCTGTATGCTTGCATTTCATTGGTCATGAGGAAAATGCATGGCCACTTTTGTGCACAAGTGCTTTTACGAACCCATAATTATCTATCATGCTATAACAAAGTTGGAACCACTATATTTATTTACTATGCAATCAAGCCACAATAACATTATTGAAGACCATATGATCTTCCCCTTTTTACTGACTATTCACAATCTTAATGTGACGTGGAATTGGTCATAAGGAAAATGCATGGCCACTTCTATGCACAAATGCTTTTACGAACCCATAATTATCTACCATGTTATAACAAAACTGGAACGAATATATCTATTTACTATGCAATCAAACCATAATAATATTATTAAAGACCATCTAATCCTCCCCATTTGCCCGACTATTTGATCATTCCATTGTGTAACATTATTAGTATAAAGCTTAAGGCTATAAAATTGACCTTTGAAGTCGACTGAGATTGACATGTCATTGTTTTATTGGTTAAGCATTAACAAATGGCTGCTCATATGGACTTGAATAATGGGAAAATGAATTAAATGTGTCATGTGTTCCATCAACCATATGACTTTTAAGGGGCCATTAATTTTTTTTTGGATTTTTTTATTTTGATTAAGATTATACATATACAATATCAAAATTATAATTATAAATAAAATAAGTTAATTATCAATCAAATAAAATCAGCAATTTAACAAGGTATTTCATACATCAACACAATATAATTACACCATGGTTATATAGAAAAAAATATTATTCCAACAACATAACAACATCATAAAATATTTAAAGTCAAACTAAAACATCATCAATCATCATGCTTCTTGACATTGACAGATTTTTCTTCTTCATCAATAACGACCTCAACCTTTTTAGCCCATATAGTGTACTCCATACCCTTTTTGAACCACCATTCTAGAAAGGATGAGATAAGAGTAGTCATCAAGGGAACACAACTTGGATATCTCAATCTCTTTGGAAGGAAAATTACCAACATCGTGATCTTTGACACCACCTTTGGAGCTACAATTACCTTAACTAGATCCTACAACTTTTTCACCATTTGAATTCTCTTCAACAACCTTATGAATTTCATCTTCTCTTTTGACAACTTACACAAATCTACAAGGATATAAGAGCAACTATGATTTATTTGCAAAATTCAAAAACACTCCTACAAATACCTTGAAAATGCTTATTTTTACTTACCCAAAGAAACCATAATTCTTTTATATAAACATGACTAATTAGACCTTGCAAAGATTTTAGAAAAAAATTTAGTATCACTAATAAGAACAAATAAAATATCAAATCAATTAAAAGATCTAACCCAGGTACCCATGTAGACCAAATATGAAATAAGTAGTCCCAAACAGATTTAGCAAACACACATTCACAGAAAAACTTAGTAGATTCTTACAATAAATATGCTCAACAGACTCCCCAATAAGTTTCTAATTCTTATACAAGAAGAAAATCATTTGTCAACAATTAACCTAGCCAACTTGTCATTCAAAAAAATAAATTATCCAGTTTCCCTTTATTGTAATCCAAGCCTATGGAAATAAATAGTTGAAATAAGCTTAAGTTCATTATCCAAAACAAAGTCTACACAATTTACTTGAATCTTAATTAGATCTAGCTTCACAAAAATTTCTAATAGCAAACCTCCTTGCATAAGATTATATGCCTCTAATGTACCAACTTGTAGTTCCTCATGAAAATAATGACCCTTAGAGGGGAGTAGAAATTAAAAGAGCTTCCTTTTCCTCTACAAAGATTTTGAAAACTAAGGTGGAGCTTAACCTCTTTTATATTATTTGGTTTTACATACATGTCGAAGCTAAGAGATTAATATTATCATTAATTGTATTTTTTGTCTCGACAAGATTACTATCAAGATTGGATCTAACTCTCTTAATATAATTTGTTTTCAAATACTATCAAAAATATTATTGGTCAAAAGATCCAGAAAAACATAAGGAAAGATCTTGAGGCAAGCCTTTCTTTTAGGACAATCATCAATCCCCAAGTATTTCTTACCAAAAACAATATTTAAATATCTTGGGATGCTATTATTAATGGACTCAAAGGGAGCAATAGCCATAACAACTTCATAGTATGCATTTTGAGGCTCAAAAGAGTATTTATATTTTAAAAACCACCCAAAGACATATTGATTGACCCACTATTAGAAGGGATTTCCTCACTATGCATATTTTTGTTAGACCTTAACTTAGGGTAGTTAGTTCTCATATGCCCATCCTTTTTGTGGAAAAAATAAGAACCAAGGCTCCCCAAACCAACAATTTTGCAAGGAACCTCTCTATTACACAATGAGAATGCAATATTATTTGACAATTCTGTATTTGAGTCTAATAAAATAAGCACTCTTGTATTTAAATGAGGCAAGGAAACTTTTGCTTCTTTGATCTTTCAAAATTTTCCTAAAGACTTTAGAAACTAAGGAAGAAGAAAATACATATTAGAAGGAAAACTATAGACTTCAATCTACCAAGGAGATGAATAGAAAACATCTTTAAGCTCGGAAAATGGGGCCTAGAGCAAAGCGTTATAAAATAGTTTCTCAACATTCCAAAAAAAAAAAATTACAACTCCTTTTTGCATATTGACAAGTTTAAGAAAAAAAATCTTTTTGACCATTCTACATGTGCCAACATACAACCCAATGTTTACAACAAACAATTTGCAACCAACCATAAAAAAATTCTTAGATGGTAAGCTCTCTTTGTTAAGACAATGGAGAAAATGCCCACATTCTTCAAACTACATTATTCATTCTTCAAGGCTTTTAACATTTCATCATTAAGACATAATTTCAATGTCTTTGTAAGATCATTACCTTGTTTAGAACCTTTTTGCTACTCCAATCCATTTTCAACAAAAAAATAAAAATAAAAAATGCCCACATTCTTCAATTTGACATATTTAAGAAAACCAAGAAAATACAAAACATCCCTCTATAACAAATTATTAGACAATAACCTCTAATAGACTCAACAAAAATGTAAAACATAAAAACCAACTTAACTTATACAAGAAATGAGAGAAGGTTTCGAAATTAGAGAAACAAAATAGACATAATCACAACCAAACTATCGAACAATTAACAAACCCTGACTTGCGTGTCTTCTCCTGGAGATGACATGTTAGCTTAGGGCTTCATTTAACTTGATGACCCATTTCCATTTTAAGAATGCTATGTAGTTGTGAATGCAATGAAACTTCCACGTGGCGTATTAATTAAGAAATTGTTAATCGCTTGTTCGCTAATATAATATGAACTTGGTCCAAATTATTATCTCCATTAATTTTAAAGCATTAAAGCACTAATTTAATCTCACTTAGTAAACTTTGCATGTGTGAAATTATAATAAATCAAAGAGGGATCACAAAATTAGAGAATAAGTGTTTTGGAAGAAAAAATTGTTCTTTAAATAAAAATGAATTTTTTAATTTTTCTTTAAGTTAAAGTACACACTTTTTATTTGAATTTAATATTTTTTCAATGTTGAATGATTATTGATTAATGTTAATTTGATTCATATTGAAAGATCTTGTTGTTAATCATAATGTGAAGGAGTAAAGGAGTAAATGAAATAGAATCAAGTTTACGCTCTAAAATTTGAGAGAAGGATACACATGAGAAGGAAAAAAAATTGAGGGAATGATAGTTTGATAGAGTATGGCTTACCTTTCGGGATTCCATTAGCATATGAGATCATTGAGATCATGTGGCCTAGTAGAGACAAATGCATGCAAGTTTGAATATGATATTCTACATTCTAAAATTCTCTTTGATGTAGAAAATTTCTAGATATGCACAAATAGTACAATATTTTAGGAGATTGTTACAAGATATTGAAACCTATGAAACCATTATAATTGAATAATAGAGTATAGATTGATGGTGGAATTGAATTTTTAGTCATGAAGCATTTCTACTTGCCACCAACCAAGAGAGGTGCAATTTATCATATATTAAGTCCTAGAGCTCTATTTATACTTGTTTATTTTCTATTTGTAAAGGTTGGTTGCAAAAATTGGGAAATAGATCTCCCTTTACATAGCTAGTCTCGTGGGGAGTCTCTCTATCTTTCAATCTAAGTTCTACTTGCCAGGGAGTGTAACAATTGCAACTTATATGAGTCTTTTCTCTATGACTAAATATTCTCTCAATATTTAGTGTATATCTATAAGTGACACTTTTGGCTACAATATACACATGTATATGGTGATTACCTTATTTTATCTCCTTTTTAGAGATAAATAGTTATTACTACTTGTTTATCTAGATATTGAATTGAAATATATGCATGCTTCTATGGTGATTACTTTTGATTAGAAGAGCCTCTTCTCATTAAAATATTGAATTTCTCTTACTTTCAAGTTGTGATTGGACTAACTATTGTTTGAGCTCAATTTAAGGTGTTCACAAGAGAGGTTTAGAAGCCAATGATTTTCCTTCTAGTTCATATGTTCACCTCTCTCTCTCTCTCTCTCACACACACACACACACACACACACACACACACACACACACACACACACGATGTTTCTTTCCCCTTAATTATTTTAGAGTGTTTTAGACTTAGATTAGTTTCAATCTAAGCTTGATTGAATATATTTTGTAAGATCATTTGATAGTGCAATTAGATTTGAGGACTTTATCTTTATAAATGACTAAATTTATATAAGGGAAATAACAAAATCAAAGAAAAAGGCTTCACTACCATACGAGTTATTTTTCTCATATTCACTCAAATCCCATAAGCAATCCCAATCAATGTAATATATTTTACACCATGGCATAGAGTCACCCTACATGTGGAATTGAGACATATTACACCACTCACTCAAACCCCATAAGTGATTGGTACTAATTTATTTACTTCCTTATGAATGAATATCTTTGATAGATGATAACCAAATAGTCTACATTCCATTAGGGGAAAGAGAAGATAGAACATATATGTAGAGGAAATTGAACAAGATAGAGAAAAAGAAGACCCCAAAAACATTTAATCGATCTCAAAATTACCCACCATAGAAGATGAGGAAGATCCCAACAATTTCGAATAAATTGAATTAGAAATTAACAGTGATAGTACTAACAGTGAAGATTGTTTAGAGGCATGGATACAAGGAGAACAAGAACTAAGTTCTTGGAAGGTCCATGGCTTCCAAAGAGCATTTATGGTACACAAATGTAACCTATCACACCTCCACAAATTAAAAAAAATATAAGAAACATATTGTAAATACATCAAAAGCATCATATAGACACTAATTTGACATGTTTTAGACTCACCTAAGCAGAAAACAATAGAAGACTCAATACACAAAAATTCATTAACGGGTAAGTGCACCAAGATGGTTCCCAAAAAAGGGGCTTAAGTGGCCACTTTTTTTTCTGAAATCAGGAAATACTGACCTTGGACGTGAAATTGAGGATAGCTACACTCAAAAAATTTAGATGGAACAAAAACAAGGACCGCAGTGCTCCAAGTCTACTTTCTAAACTACTAATTTATTTTGAAAATGGTTGAGATTAAGGGGTTCAAAAGAGGGACATACACAAATTGTTGTTGTTTCTGTCAGAAAAACATAACATAGCAACTCTTGTGTGACCCGAGCACGGTGGACTTTTTTGTAGTATTTTTAAAATCGCTCTAGTCAAAAGTTAGATAATAGTATGTAGTAAGGACTGGATATTTTGATAATTTTTTAATGAATATTTGATTTTTTATTAATTTTCTAAGTGGGCACTTCCTAAAAAGCAGAATTTTGGCCGTGCTCCCCCTAATTTTTTTGAAACTAATTTTTTTAATAGATTTTTTTTAAAATTGTAGAATGGAGTCTAGTTTCTAAAAATGTAATTTATTTCAAATTTCGATGAACGGTTAATTTATAGCGAAAAAAATACCAAACACTTCTTTTTGAAGAAAAACGGACATACAAACAAAAGAAATTATGGATGAAAGGCTTAACATTGTTAGAAAGTGAAAAAAATTACATCGTTGGAAAGCTAATAAAGAACCTAACATTACCCATGTGTTCGATTTTCTTGATATTGAACCAGATGCAATCTTGATGGTGAGCACGAACCCGATTCTGTGAAAATTTGTTGAATTTGGAAAAAACACGTCTCTGGTCTTTGGGAATGCCCTCCAAGCCTTTGGGTTGGTATTCCAAGGCAAATACCAAAGCAAATTTGCAAAGAAAACTATAACGCACACGTGTTATTTGTTAGTTTGGCCACGAAAGTGGGACCATTTCGGTGCACTTACCCTAACCTCCAAAACAAAACAAGTCTATCTAAAATATAAGGTTAGCAAAAAAATTCAACATAAGAAGATCAATCAGAACAATACAATTGAAACTTTAATAGCTAAGTCACAGACTCCACACTTAAACGGTAGGCCTAAGTTTGAACATCAATTTACTCAACCTAATATTAAACTCATAAAAAAAGGGATCAAACAAAAATATTATATAACCAAATTCATATAGCTTAAATAGAATTAAAATATTAATATATTATAGTCCTTCCATCCACTACAAAATAGTCAATGCTCACTAGAAAAGTAGAGCCATAGAAGATAGTATGAAAAAAATTGTGGGAAGGTGGAAAAATGCATAGAACATTTATTGCACATACTCACACAAATTTATAAATATCCCCTCCATAGCTTCAATCCCACTCACTACACATTTTTTTTCTCAAACTCTCACACTCCTGCCACTTCCCACCAAAACCCTAGCTCATCCACACTTCACTGAAAACTACTTAGCTAATACAATGGCCACATATATTCTCAAGGTTGACTCTTAGAAACCAAGGACAAAGTATAAATGATTCCCTTACAAGGAAATAGGATCAAATCCATCAAGAGCTTTCTCAAAAGTGTCAGCATAAGTGATTTATATAGAAGACATAAGGAAATATATCCACACACCCATCATGAAGATATATCATACAAAATTTGAAGTCCTGAGTATGAATCTTCTTCAACAAGGCACACAATAGTATTTTCCCCAATTCAAGAACATAGAAAAGAAACAACTAGACGTGTGGAGAGAATTGTAGATTTGATTGGACAAGAAGATTGGGTCTAGATAATCTTGTGCAGATTTCATGATGCGTACTTCTACTTGGACCAACCATACCACATACAAAATATGTTATCCAAGTGGTGATAGGCCTATGGGCTTAAGGAGAAGTCTCATCGAAGAAGGCTATTAAGAATGTAGAGGCCACCTAATTAATCATGGAAACCTACAATGACTAAAGCTTAGATATGACCAGAATCACCAAACCCACAGTCAAGTATGTCACCATGGGCATAGCTTACAAAGTCTACTACACCAACCAAGTAGATTATGCCATAGCAATTTCCATCAACATAGCATATCAAATGGTCACAAAAAACAAAGATATAGACCTCTATAAGGTTCTGCTAGAGGAACTAATGGACAACATATAGCACACTAAGTACTCTCACTATCAATTCAGATATGGGACTCTACTAATATGTCTAACCTTCTATTTCATGAAGCAACTACCAAGGTTTTTGGGAAAAATATTGTATTCAACTTGGTTAGTGGTTGCCCAAATCTAAGACCATGTCAAACATTTCTAAGGTGACACCTCATTTATTGCAGCCTATTTGGCATTTTTTAAATCCCTCCAACAAAAACTCCAAGCTAGGGAATGCATCTCCTATGAGGTGGTTCACCAATATATCAAGGTAAGTGCACAAAGACAAGGGTCCAAAAAGGGGTCTTAAGTGGCCACTTTTTTTCTTCTAGAAATCAGGAAATACTAACCTTGGATGATAAATTAGGGATAGTTACACTCAAAAAAATTAGATGCAACCAAAAAAACGGTTGTAGTGCTCTGAGTCTACTTTCTAAACTACTTATTTTTTTTTTAAATGGTAGAGATTAAGGGGTTGAAAAAAGGGAGCCACAAAAATTGGTGTTGTTTTTGTCAAAAACATAACATAGTGTCTTTTGTGGCTCCCTTATAAGGTTAATTTTTTTTTAGTATTTTTATAATCGCTTTGGTGAGAAATCAGCTAATAGCATGTAGTTTATTTCTAAATTTTATGATAATTTTTTAATGAGTATATGATTTTTTACTAATTTTTCAAGTGGACACATCTTGAAAAACAAAAATTTGACTTTGCTACCCTTGTAATTTTTGAAAACTAATTGAAAATATATTTTTTTAAATATGTTTAGAATGAATTCTAGTTTATAAAGATGTAATTTATTTTAAAATTTCAATGAACAGTTAAAAAATAAACTTAAAAATAACAAAAATTGGTTTTTGACAAAAAAAAATGGACACACAAACAAAATAAATTAAAGATGAAATTCATAACAAAGTCAAAATGTGAATAAAAAATATATTTTTAAATGGCTAAGAGAGAGCTTAACATTACCTGGAGGTGTTCAATTTACTTGACCTTGAAACATGTGCAAACCTGACAGTTAGCACAAATGAGATTTATTTGAAATTTTGTAGAATATACAAAAATATGTCTTTGGACATTGAGAAGGAACTCCAAGCCTTTGGGTTGGAAATTCAAAGAAAATCCAAGCAAAAGACTTGGGGATTCCCAAAGCAAGACATAATGCAAGCATCTTATAACGTGCTCATGTTATGTCTTACTTTATATTCTTCCTTGTGTTTGCTTTGTCTTGCTTTATTTTTTGGATTCCTAAAGCAAGGCATAACACAAGTGCATTATAATGCACTCATGTTATGGCTCACTTGAAAATGTTTTTGTGTAAAATTTTGTTAATTGTATGTTTGTATATATATTTGTATGTATGTATGCTTGTATGCTTGAATGTATATGTATGAATGTATGCTTATATGTATGTATGTAAGTAAGTATGTATGTATGCATGTATGTATGTATGTCTATATGTATGTATGTATGTATGTATGTATGTATGTATGTATGTATGTATGTATGTATGTATGTATGTATGTATACTTGTATAAATGTAAGGGTTGTGGGTATATAAGGGTGAGGGTATAGGGTATAGGGATGAGGTTTGATGTTGTAGGGTTTAGGGTTTAAAGTATAGGGTTGAGGATTGAGGGATTAGGGCTTAAGTAATAGGTTGAGGGTATAGGATATAGGTTTGAGGGTTTACAATTGAGGGATAATATTCAGCCCGTTGAGTGTATAAGATTAAGTGTGTAAGGTATATGGATCATGGTTTAGGATATTGGATTTAGGGTTTATATTATGGATTGAGGGTATAAGATATAGGGGCAAGGGTTGATATTTTATGGTTTAGGGTTTAAGTATAGGGTTGAGGGATAATATTCAGGGTTTGGGGTATAAGGGTGAGATTATAGGGTATAGGGACATGAGGGTTGAGTTTGTAGGGTTCAAGGTTTAAGGTGTAGGGTTGAGGGTTGAGGGATTAGGGATTAAGTATAGGGTTGAGGGTTGCGTTTGTGGGGTTCAAGGTTTAAGGTGTAGGGTTGAGGGTTGAGGGATTAGGGATTAAGTATAGGGTTGAGGGTTGAGGGTTTATAATTGAAGGATAATGTTCAAGTTTGAGTGTCTCAGTTATAGGGTTCGGGGTTTAAAGTTGAGGCTATAAGGTATAGGGCTGAGGGTTGAGGGATTAGGGTATAAGTATATGGTTGAGGGTATAGCGTATAGGGTTGAACTTTTAGGGATAATGTTTAGGGTTGAGTGTCCAAGGTTAAGTGTATAGGGTATAGGACCATTAGGGCTTAAGTATAGGGTTGAGGGTTGAGGTTGTAGGGTGTAGGGTTTAGCGTTAAAGGGTTGAGGGTTTATGGTTTAAGGGTTGGTGGTTGAGGGATTAGGGCTAATGGTTTAGGTTTAAGGGTTTAAGAGTTGAGGGTTGAAGATTTAGGGTTGAGGGTTTAACAGATAAAGGTTTAGGGTTGAGGGTTTAAGGGATAAGGGTTTAAGGGTTGAGGGTTGAGGGTTTAAGGGTTGAGTGTTTAGGGTTTAGGGTTTAAGGGTTGAGGGTTGAGGGTTTAAGGTTTGAGGGTTGAGGGTTTAAGGATTGAGGGGTGAGGATTTGGGGGTTTAAGGGTTGAGGGTGTAAAGCATAGGGTGAAGGCATAGGGTATAGGGTATAGCATTAAGTGTTGAGGGTGTAGGGTTTAAGGGATTATTGTTGAGGGTTGAGGGATTAGGGTTTAAAGGTTGAGGGTTGAGGGATTAGGATTTAAGGTATAGGTTTGAGGGTTGAGGGTTTAGGGATAGGGTATAGGGTTTAAGGGTTTAAGGGTTGAGGGTATAGGGTTTAGGGATTAGGGTTGAGGGTTTAATGTATAGGGTATAGGGTTGAGGGGTGAGGGGTGAGGGTATAGGGTTGAGGGATTAGGGTTGAGGGTTTAATGCATAGGGCAGCAGGTAGATGGTTGAGGGATTAAGGGTTTGAGGTATAGGTTTGAGGTATTATGGTTGAGGGTTTAATGTATAGGGTAGAGGTTTGAGGGTATAAGGCATAGGTTTGAGGATTTAGGTTTTAAGGTATAAGGTATAGGGTCGAGGGATTGGGGGTATAGGGTATAATGTTTAGTGTTGAGGGTATAAGGCATAGGGTGAAGGCATAGGGTATAGGATATAGTGTTAAGTGTTGAGAATATAGGGCATAAGGATGAGGGTTGAGGTTGTAGGGTTTAGGGTTTAAGGTATAAGGTGAGGGTTGAGGGATTATGGCTTAAGTATAGGGTTGAGGGTTGAGGTATTAGGGTTTAAGGGTTGAATGTTGAGGGATTATGGTCAAGGGTTGAGGGCTTAGGGTTTAAGGTATAGGGTTGAGGGATTAGGGTTGAGGGTATAATGTATAGGGTAGATGGTTTAGGGTTTAAGGTATAGGGTTTAGGGTATAGGGTTAAGGTATAGGTTATAGTGTTAAGTGTAAAGGGTATGGGGTATAGTGTTAATGTATATGGTATTGCATTTAGAGTTTAGGGTTTAAGGTATAGGGTTGAGGGTTGAGGATTAATGTATTGGCTTGAGTGTATAGGGAATTGTGGTGAAACTTTATATCACACACAAAATGAGACATACATAGCACTTATAAGATTTCATAATTTCTCAAAGAAAGGTCTCATAGATGTACCTCAACCCAAGCCTCTATTGACACATGATGATAGTAAAAAAAACCTTTACAAAATCAACTTTTTCAAAATGCGAGCGCGCTTTAAAAAAGTTGAAATTTGGTCATTATTAGAGCAAGCCAAAAAGTTCTTGTGTTATAATGCAAGTGCATTATAATGTGAGTGTGTTTTAGCTTGTTCTAAAAATAGTAAAAAAGTAAAGACACTCATGATCTAGGCCCACATGCTTTGTTATTCTCCTTATTTTGTGTGTTCTCTAACAAAAATATGATTTTTCATGTTGTTGGGGAAAGCACATGCGATTTTTACACATTCACCACCTTTTTATGGTTTACCAACTTAGGACGGAGGAAATAATAGATTTTTTACATCAAATTTGATTATATGAACTCAAATTTTCATATTTGAAGTGTTGCAATGTTATTTATTATTTTATTCTTATAATTTCACATTATAGATTGGTTAATTCTATAGTTTTTTAGTAATTCTATTAGATTTGTACAAAATTGAATGTTGAAAAGGAAGCAAGTTCATGAAAATCTCAAATTCTTGAGGAGTTCGATGTAAGAAGAAAAGAAAACTACACATAATTGGGTAGTTTCTCAAATTGAATCTTTGATTTTAAGGTATGTAAAGTCTTTATACATGTGCTTTACATGTTCCTTCATTCTCTTATGTTTCTTTATCACTTCTTATCATACATGCTTAATATAATGCTTTTATTTTGTTATTATGTTGATTTTGGGATAAGATTTTGCTAAGGGATTAGATTAGATTTTGTTAATATAATCAAATGCATCATATTAGTCATAGTTTTAACTTCATTAGGTCTTTCAAAATTGTATTAGGATAGTCATAGCTTCATTAGGACTGTCATAACTTCATTATGGCTATCCTAATGAATCTATGAACTCAACATTCCTTCTAATTGTACAATTATTTTTGTGACATGGTTATACAATTTTATGCCTTGGATTCTTTAGTGTAGTTTATGAAGAGGCACTTTCTTCTTCTATCATCCAATTTATGAATTCTTTCCTTTGTCACAATTGTATATTCCATGTATCCTATAAAATTTGAAGTTCTTTGTGCTTCATTTGCATTTTTTCCATGCTTCTTGTGAAATCATGTCACACACAACCTTTGTGGGGTATCTATTTGGAAACTATAGTATTTTTGCAACAACTCCACATTAATATTCATTTAGAATCCTCTTAACCTTCAACATGTTTCTTGCAATATCCATGATGGTTCTATTCTTTATCTTTTCTACAATATCTTTTTGTTAAGAATCGCTAGTTGTAAAATATCTATTAATGCTTTCATTCTTGCAAAAATTTAGAAATTATTTGGAGGATTTCTCACCTCTTCTATCTACTCTAACTTGAACTTAAAGAGTTTCAATATTCCTTCTTGACTAGGGCCTTGAATTCTTTGAGCTTATTAAAAAATTTAGATTTATGATTCAAGACGTAGATCATGTACGATATTGATTTTTATTTAGGGCAAGAATTTTCTTGGGGTCACACAAGTCTAAATGCATAAACTCCAATGCTGCATTTTTTCTTGTAGAATTCCTTCATTGAAAGGGTTATCTATGTTGTTTACTTAAAATATAAACTTTATATTTTCTCTTAGACTCCGCTATAGTTGGTAACCCCTAACCATATACTTCTTGGATAAAATAATAATCGCAAAATAACTTAAATGTGAATACCATAAATTTTAGAGCCTAGAATGCACCTTTTTTCTCCCATTTTTCAAAGATAATGCACTTTTTTTTGTTTTTTTTCAACACTTTCTAGCCTTTTCAGACTAGTAGTACAACACTTAAGAAATTATGTCTTATGTCTAGAGCATAATATTATTGTTCCCTATTTTGATCAAACTAAATAATTTTATAATGAACACAAATAAGTTTCATTTTCACTCATATGATTGTGACATCCACTATCTAGGTACCAAAATTTATCAATTTCCACACCTCTTATGTTGATTTGATCTTTGGGGAAGAAGGGCTAACCTTATTTAGGAATTACTTGTGGGTTTGAAGTGAAAACATCAACTCATCTATTGTCATCTTTGAGAGTTATTTAACATCTTTTATTGCAATTACTATTGCGTCAAATATTATAAGAAAAGTCCTAAGGATATTATCAACAATTGTATTCTCTTCTATAGCTTCATCATTAATCCTTGACTAATGTATTAAGGTGGAAATCCTTTTGGAATTCTAAAATGGACTCATTAAATGGTAGTCCTAATGAATCTATGATAGTCATTAGGAAATTCCTAATGAATGTAGGATAGCCATAGGCTCATTATAAATATTAAGTCATTACAAGTTGTCCCTCCTCATGCTCTTTGCTCCCCTCTTCATGGAAAATATTGAGATTCAATAAAAATTGTCTTAGTATCATATTCCTTCTTGCCCCTCCTAATGCCCTTTGATGCCCTCTTCATGCACAAATTGAGAATCAATAAAAATTTCCTTAGTTTCATATTCCTTGTTGCCCCTCTACATGCCCTTTTCTACCCTCTTCATTCCCTTTGCTGCCCCTCCTCATGCCTCTTTTGGACTATCATATATTGTGTGTATCATAATTTCACAACTAATTTTAGATTTGTGTAAGGTAATATTAAGTCATTACAAGTTGCCCCTCCTCATGCTCTTTGCTCCCCTCTTCATGGAAAATTTTGAGATTCAATAAAAATTGTCTTAGTCTCGTATTCCTTCTTGCCCCTCCTAATGCCCTTTGATACCCTCTTCATGCACAAATTGAGAATCAATAAAAATTTCCTTAGTTTCATATTCCTTATTGCCCCTCTACATTCCCTTTTCTACCCTCTTCATTCCCTTTGCTGCCCCTCCTCATGCCTCTTTTGGACTATCATATATTGTGTGTATCATAATTTCACAACTAATTTTAGATTTGTGTAAGGTATATCTTTACTCTATAGTTCTATGGTGGAACTAATCTTTATCTCTTTTTCATGCTACAAATACAATTCTTCGTCATGCCAAGGAAACAATCAAGGATTCCTCTAACACAGGATGAGAAAAGTTTGCATGATTGTGGCATATATGCCCCACCTACATCTTCAAGAGACTTCATATCAAAAAAATTATGTGAAAGAGAGAAAGGTCAATTATTCTACAAGATATTATGATTCGATGGAACATGTCAGCATTTGCAATGTATGCCAATATGTGAACATATGGAAAGTACACGTGTAGTTGGAAATAAACTTGTAGAATTCAAAAAGTATAAGGCAGTGGCCTACAATACAAAAGATGATAAAGAAGCAAAAAGGTGTGATTTGTTCATTCAAAAGATTCTAGTGTATTAGTTTATGTCTATATTTCATGATAGTATAATGTATGAGTATGCAAGAAATACCAATAGAGCTTGATGGTTGGACTTGTAATTCAAGTTATGCAAGGAAACGTTTCCACTTGGTAGTATTGTTTCAGTCATCGAATTTGTGGTGAACTATAGTCTATAGCCACAACATGAGGTGCAATAATAGTATTACAAATCCACATAGGTTGCTAAATTTGTGCACATAGCATTCATTCTTTCCAATGACAATACATAAGATGAAAAAAAGATCATAAATGAGTGTCATTTTTATATCAGTGATGATCACACACATTCTATAGGGTTCATGCAAGGATGCTTTCAGGTGTTCTACCATGATTTGACTAGAAGATCCATATCATTTTGTTAGCATATCATATGGTTGGATGATTTTGCATCAATATTCAAGAACTTGCAGATGTTCTATTGGCTGAGTAGGATGCATAATATTACAGGTGTTCAACATATGTGGAACTTTTATGAGGCCAAACATGGAAATGGGGAGCATGATGGTGTAGGAGCATGTATCAAAAGATCCATAGCACAAGAAGAGTTAAAGTATAAAGGAAATGCAAAGTTGATAGATGTGAAATCAATCGTCGAGTGGTGTAATGCTTTGATGGGTCTAAGTGATGAAGGTAAGTCTTTAGTTCATAGATTTTTTGGTTGATAGATGATAATAACATTGCACAATATGAAGATTGTTGTACACTAAAAAGATCAAGTGAGCTACACTCTTTCAAAAGCTCTAATCCAAGTTCATGGAGTATCCATATGCAAAAGATGGTATGCTTTTTTTCTTCATGTATAGTTCAAGCGTAGAATGAGTGCTAATCAAAGAAGTGGATTGATGAATGGTGGTTAAGTTGTTTAAGCCCACTTGACATGTACCAGATCCTAATGGTACTACAATTGACACAGATGGAATCATCGATTGAATTTGAGCACATATTATATCTAGTTCAATCGAGTAATATATCTACTTGCATAGTTTTTGAAATTCTTAGTGTTATCTTACTTTGTAGTGTTTTTGTAATGTTGACTAAATTCATATAATTTGATGCACATATCAATGCAAGGCATGTTTATGTCATTATTACAGATGAAGAAAATGAAGAGGGAGAAAATTATTACTTGTGTCATTGTGTTGAGGCCAAAAATAAATTGGAGGCCCAATTACAGATGGAGAATACATTGAATACCCTATAGGCTTGGTGGTTGTTACTGGAACATGGATTAAAAGGTACCCAATTAAGAGTATTAATATTTAGCTATTTCAAGAATTTGACATGCATCGAAAGATTGTTCATTACTCAAACCTTTTCATGGCATCCTATGTTCATTTGATCAAATATGGAGGTAGACCTTTGAAGAAGAACTTGTGGAAGGTGTGTGAGTTTGGCCATGAGGCAATACTTGACACAATAAAGAGTAGAGTAGAATCATATGGTTTGTTGGATTAATTTGTAAGTATGTACATTGAATTTGTAAACTCATGTTATTTATCACTTTTTTTGAGGCATTTTTCATAGATTTAACACAATCCCTATGTTTCATTTTTGACATTAATCATGAATAAAATATATAACTATTTTTGTTTCTATGTTTTCAATATTTCTTTTGATATTAATGTATTGTAGTTAGTTAGACCTTTTGCTGTCACATTTCAACTTTTTTTATGTTTTAGTTCCAAATTTCATATGGCATAGGAAGGACTTACTACCCATCTTTAACTTAAATTTTCTCATTTTCTTGTTTTTGCATTTTTACAGATATATAGTGAATACTAGGTAGATTATATGCATATTTATGGTAGGTGTATTTAAAATGGTACATAGTGGACTTTGTTGTGATAAAAATTGTATTCACTATCTTTTGTTGTGTTTCACTATCAAGTCAAAATGAGACCAAAATGAATTGTCAATACCCCTATTGAAACTTCATACAATTCAATTTGGAAAACATAGTGGAAGGGTTACAATGATGGAGATAAATGTCATGAAAATGAGATAACCAAAAGGACATACAAAAAAAATATGACCTACACATGCCACTATACAACCAAAAGGTCAATATAACAAAGTAGGGTATCATAAGGAAGGCATTAGTAGTAGATTTATGAGAATAAAAGTATTAAGGTTTGATGATAGTTATGAGAGGGAAGTCATATTATAGTTCAAAATGAAAATATTGAAGATAAATAAATTTCATAAAGAGAAAACTAATTTTCATAATATACCTCTCCAATTATCTTTCCTTCACTCTTGCATTCCTTGAAACAAAAAGGAATATGTATAGGGTATTGGAGATTATTGACATTTCAGCAATATAGATTTCAATGCACCCTCTATCTCTAGGATGACTATTATTTCTAGGTGCTTGATATGATTTAACTTTTATTGTGATTTCATTGTACTTGAAAATTGACTATTCATTATCACAAGGGCTCATTGTATGGACTACATGAATGGATTTTTCTATGCCCTTTGTGTTTGACCCATAAATATTTTTCTTTTATTGTTTTCCCTTACTCTTAGCTCGGGAAATCTACCCATCTCTATTGCCACCTCCACCTTTACCATTGCACTTTGAACAAATTGTTACCAACTGCAAGATTGATGTATCCATTGTAAACTACCCCTTCATTCAATTTGAATGGATTTTTATCTTGCAATATTGATGTATCCATGTCAATGATCACATTTTTAAAAAATATGAATCATTTGCAATAATTGTATTATTTTTGTCTTCATTTTATTCTTGATATTTTAAAGATTATTCTCTAAGATAGGGTTATCATGTGCTTCTATTTATTAGTCTTATTTGTAAAGTTCATATTTAGGTTTTTTCCAAGTTGATCAACAATAGTAGCACGTAACACTTTGGAATGACTTTGTTCTCCTTCTTGTGTAATGATAGACCCCTTTTTGTTGCCCCTTAAGATACCTTTGTGCATGTAGTGTAAAGTTGCAAGGTGGCATATTTTTTGTTTTGTTCATCATGTGACCAAACCAATAGTTCCAACACATTTGAATGGGTACAATTTTACACTAGGAAAGGGCCTATTTTTCACCCCAACATGTCAGAACATGTTGGGATACTGCATTGATAGTTTCTCTTAAGAGACCAAAGTGCAAAAGGGTAGCAAACTTTGACGAGCTGTTACTCAAAAACTATGGCACTTACAACTATTTTATCTGAAGGTACATGATCATGTAGGGCCCCTTTACAATAATCTCTCTTGTTTTTTCATTTCTCCAATCCATTTTCTTTTGGTGACAAGTTTTTAGTTGATGGAAAAAGTGTCAGATGCATGCAATGTAAAGTTTCAAGGTGTTGTAATTTTTTTCTCTTTGGCATGCCACCAAACCAACAATTCCAACACGTTTGAATGGGTAGCTTATGCTAGGAAAGGTCATGATTTTCACCTTAGCATGCCAAAACGTTCTAAGTTACATGGCACCAACGATTTCTCTCAAGAGACCAAAGTGTGAAAGGGAAAAAAAACTTTGACGAGTTGTTACTCCAAAACTAGAGCCCCTCTATAATAACCTCTCTCATAGAGCCCCTCTATAATAACCTAGAGCCCCTCTATAATAACCTCTCTCATTTTTTCATTCGTGGTGACGAGTTTTTAGTTGATGGAAAAAGTGTTAGATGCATGCATTGTAAAGTTGCAAGGTGTTGTAATTTTCATTTTGTTCATCATGCAACCAAACCAATAGTTCCAACACATCTAAATCGGTAGGTTTATGTTAAGAAAAGTCTCGTTTCACACCCTATCATGTCAGAACATTTCAGGCTACATTGCACCGATGATTTCTCTTAAGAGACTAAAGTGTGAAAGGGTAGAAAAATTTGACGATTTGTTACTCAAAACCATGGCACTTAGAACAATTTCTTCTAAAGTTACAAGGTCACGTAGGGCCCCTCTATAATAACCTCTCCTATTTTTTCATATCTCCAATCCATTTGCTCATGGTAACAAGTTTTCAGTTGATGTAAAAAGTGTCAAATGCATGTAATGTAAAGTTGTAAGGTGTTGTAATTTTTGTTCTGTTCACCATGTGACCAAAATGATAGATCAAAAACATCCAAATGGGTAGGTTTATGCTAGGTAAGGTCTTGTTTTGCACCCCAACATCTTGAAACGTTCTACACTACATTGCACCAATAATTTCTCTTAAGAAACCAAAGTGTGAAAGGGCAACAAAATTTGATGAACTATTACTCAAAAATCATGACACTTAGAAAAAAAAATTTGAAGGTACAAGATCACATAGGGTCCCTCTACAATAACCTCTCTCATTTTTTCATACCTCCAATCCATTTGCCCGTGGTGACAAGTTTTCAGTTGATGGAAAAAGTGTCAAATGCATGCAATGTAAAGTTGCAAGGTGATGTAATTTTTGTTATGTTCATCGTGTGACCAAATCAATAGTTCCAACACATTTGAATGGGTTTATTCTAAGAAGGGTTATGTTTCAGAACCCAACATGCCAAAACGATTCAAGCTACATTACATCGATGATTTCTCTTAAGAGACCAAAGTGTGAAAGGGAAACAAGCTTTCATGAGCTGTTACTAGAAAACTATAACACTTAGAAATATTTTTTCTAAAGAGAAAAGATCATTTAGGGTCCCTCTACAATAAGCTCTCTCTATTTTTCATACTTACAATCCATTTTCCCATGGTGACAAGTTTTTAGTTGATGGAAAAAGTATCAAATCCATGCAGTATAAAGTTGCAAGATGGTATAATTTTTGTTCCATTCATTGTGCGATCAGATTGATAGTTCCAACACACCCAAATAGGTAGGTTTATTCTAGGAAAGGTCTTATTTCACACCCTAGCATGCTAGAATGTTTCAGGCTACATTGCCCTGACGATTTCTTTTAAGAGACCAAAGTGTGAAAGGGAAGCAAACTATGATGAGTTGTTACTCAAAAATCATGGCACTTACAAAAATTTCATTTGAAAGTGAAAATTCATGCATGGCCCCTCTACAATAACCTCTCTTGAATTTTCATGCTCTAATCCATTTTCCCGCGGTGACAATTTTTTAGTTGATGGAAAAAGTGTTAGATGCATGTAGTGTAAAGTTGCAAGGTGTTGTAATTTTTGTTATATTTATTGTGCAACCAAACTGATAGTTCCAACACATCCAAATGGGTAGGTTTATTCTAGGAAAGGTCCTATTTCACACCCCATAATGTTAAAATGTTTCGAACTACATTGCACCGACGATTTCTCTTAAGAGACCAAAGTGCGAAAGGGCAGAAAACTTTGATGAGTTGTTACTTGGAAACCATGACACTTAGAAAAAAATTGTTTGATATTACAAGATCAAGTAGAGTTCCTCTACAATAACCTCTGTCAATTTTCCATACCTCCAATCCATTTGCTTATGGTGACAAGTTTTTAGTTGATGGAAAAGGTGTTAGTTGCATTCAAAAGAAAGTTGCCAGATAGCCTAATTTTTGTTTTGTTTATAATATAGCTAAATTGACAGCTCCAATATGTCAGGGTGGGTGGGTTTATGGTAGGAAAGGTCCTATTTTGCATCCCAACATGCCAGATCATTCCAGGCTACATTGCACTGATGATTTCTCTTAAGAGACCAAAGTGTGAAAGGGTAGCAAACTTTGACAAGCTATTAGTCAGAAACTGTGGCTCTTAGAAAAAAATTGTCTAAAGGTATAAGGTCAGATAGGGTCTCTCTACAATAACCTCTCTCAATTTTTCATTTATCCAATTTGTTCCACCGTGACAATAATGTTTTAAATGTTCAAAAAAGTGTCAGTTGCATTTAGTAAAATGTTATTAAGAGGCATTGTTTACATTCTTCACCTCTTGGGGGTAAATCGACAATTTGAACACATTGGGGTGGCTACAGAATAAGTCCACTTTATGATTTTGGTCAAAGTAGACATCTTTGTAATCTTATGACTAAGTAATCTACACTAAATAAGTAGCCTCCTCTATTGAGTGAACTTAATGCATTCATAAAAAACTTGGTCAATATAGGAAAATATTTTTTTCAGATGAAGGAAAGTGTGGGCATGAATATTACGTCTATAAATTTGAATTAGTGATCGACCAACTAGAGGATGGGTACTTGAATATACTTGAATAAAATTATTGGAAATGTAGTGTAAACTATTTCTACTTTGTCTTGAATAAAACTTGGTTCCATAGCTATATACCAAAAATGGACCATCCAAGACCAAAAACACATACTGGTGTAGGAAAGATAATAATTAACCAAAAAATATAGGTGAAATGAGTGTGAAATAAGTTATGAAGCATGGAATACAATTGGATTTTAAATATTTGAAGTAAACCATCTACACATATCCATTGAATCTTGTGATTCTATAATGGAGGCAACATATTATTATTGAAAACTTGAAATCTAAAAATATAATCCTTAATTACTTCTTTTTCCTTGTATTTTCATTACATGCTTAAGAGATAAACATCTTAACATGTTTTGAAGCACTTCGTTTATTGCAAGGAAATAATATAGGAATATTTTTGTGAGAAAGGATTGGAATAACATTTTAATCATTTATGGTTATGTTAAATAATTATTTATTTATTTAAATAATCATTTATAATGCAAACATGGATACCATAAAAAAAAAGATGTGTATTAACCAAATGGCCAGCCATATAGGCTTACAAGGATGCCATATGGGCATACAATGTCACGTATATACAATACAAAATATATGTCTGAAAATGCCATATATGCACACAACAAAGGACCCTAATAAATAGGCATTCCCTTCCAGGTGAAGAAAACATATCACTGGCGGCCTTTAACCATTGGAGGGATGGAGATGCGTATGATGGTGGTCTACTTTGAATTTGAGTGTTCGAACTCCTATTTAATTATTCATGGAGCCATACCTATTATAATAAAAAAGTATAGACATTAATATATAGAAATTACATTTATGTAAAATGAAATATTTAATAAAATAATCACTTACCAACACCAAATGATCTCTCTCCTCATTCACAACAGTGACATGCTCACGTTGTGGTGTTGCAAAGCCCTATAGCAACCATGTAGATATAAATCAAACTATAAATCAATAATCATTTAATTTTTCAATAATAAACAAATAACACAATGAAAGTAATTTGAAATTTACTAATCTACCTCATACCCTCATCAAAGGCATCAAGCTCTCTATTATAGTAGAGACACCATGCTCCATTGACCTATCAATCTTGGGAGGAGTCTCTTCTTGCATTGTCTGAAAATAAAACAATATTATTCAATTACAAAAATTAGAAGATTGATGCAGGTCATGGCTTATAATGTATGACAATGAACAAAATTTTTAGTACTTATTGAACTAAATATTGCTTCATAGTTTAATATGTCGTTACTACAATATTTTTTTCCTTGGGATATGTTAATGCATTCAATTCTATTTCAAATATATTTTTTATGATCAAAACCCTTAATGAACAACATGGTGAACAAAAGGTTGATAGAAGAGAGCAATATTTCCTAGCACTAGTATAGAAATAGCAATATATGATTAACAAAAACTACTAAAAACTGCATAAAAATGACTAAACATGATCACATGACCATTAGTAGTTTATTACCAATCATTTATAACGTGGCCAAATTGATGACTAAACCATTTTTAGTCATTTATTGGTTGTTTTGATTGATCAATTTGGTAGTATATTTAGTTATTGATTGTTGTAATCTGGTCACTTATTTAGTCATTTTTATTCACTGATATATTTAGTTGTTGATTTAGTCATTGATTGTTGTAATTTGGTCACTTATTTAGTTAATGTTATTCACTATTATATTTAATTGGTCGCTTATTTAGTCATTGATTGTTGTAATCTGGTCACTTAGTCATTTTTTATTCACTGATATATTAGTAATTGATTGTTGTTAAATAGTCACTTATTTAGTCATTTTTATTCACTGATTTCACTGGTCATATATTTAGTCATATTTATTCACTGTTCACTTATTTTTATCAATTAGTAGTATATTTAGTCAATTTAATTATTAATTGACGTTAATTAGTAGTATATTTAGTCATTTTAATTGACTAATATTTGAGAATTTAAACAAAAAACACAGAAATACACATCAATCATCAATTGCACACAATAAGACAACCATTAAGAAGGCAATATCACTAAAATTTATTAAAAAATGGTGTTCTTACAACTTGTACAAGTTTGAAATATCTGTCTTTCTTAAAAAAATGCTTAGAAATAGAGTATTATAATTTTTATTTTGAGTCAGAAGACTAAAAATATGAGTTACAATGCAAAAAAATGACAAGAAAGAAACTTCTCCCAAAAAATTTTGCAATGATGGAAATGCATGCTCGGAGCCCTTCAATGTGAGCACAAGCCCCTTTCATCTCTTAAAACTTCTACAATGTGGGAAATCTTCTTGGAGCAAGTTGTAACATGTAGAATCCAAGAAGGAGAGTGTTGATCGTGTCCCATATATGAAGCTCACTCCTTTAATGTAGTCAAAAACCACCCTAGAATCTTTCCTCCTTTATATGCAACATGCCATTTGATATGAGCAACATGGTGCTACCTTTTCTACCATGAATGAAGTTGTTCCTTAATACAACCAAAAAAATTACTATTAGTCTCAATTCAGAAAGAATAAAAGTGCTTTGTCTATTGCAAGTTTACAAAAGTAAGTCCAAACATAGTAGAAAGATAAATCAATTAAAAAATTGTAGCCTTTTCAACAAATGCCTTAAACAAAGTGTTCAACATAGGCCTAAAATATGCATATTGAACCTTTGATTTTAGAACCTTGTTCAAAGTTTAAGAAAGGTGTTGCACTCATATTATAGAATGAAGTCGATATTATAGAATGAAGGCTATCAACAATAACTAGACTAGAACAATATTATTGATAGAAATTTCCTAGAAACCATGCCCAAGAATGCCATTAGACTTGACAACAAAAATGTCAACCCTGGTTCATGTGTTGTCTCAGTAAAGACCTGCACCATGAAAGAATCCATTTATACATAAATTTCAATTAATTAAGTTGATGTGAAAAGATCTTTGATATCCAATTGGGAAGCATTAACATCCAAAATTTACTAATATGATATTTCAAAACAAGTTTCCCAACAGTGACATCATCTTTACTTAAGAAACTAGATATTGATCCACTACCATATTGGATCTCACAGGATTCTCCTTCACAAACAACAAATGATATATATTAATTATTTAGCAACTTCCTTAATATCCCCATGTAAGCAAACTAAACTAAGTGAGCTTGAGGGTTTGGAGTAGAGTACCATCTTCTTGGTATGTGCTTGACTTTGATGACTTGTATCTTGAATAAAAACATAGCAAGCTAGCTGCACTGTAAAATCATTGTTACAAAAATAACCACAAAATCTTCTTTAATTAAAATAGTCATTCTAGATATTTCAATTAATTTCTAAGAGAGCTAATTTCATTATCCAAACAAGCATCAATCTATTTACTATATATAATTTCCCAGAGTTCAGAATTTTAATGTAATGAAACTAACCATAATTACCAAAGATTTGACACCAAAATGTAGCACATGCCCCTTTCATCTCTTAAAACTTCTACAATGTGGGAAATCATCCTAGATCAAGATTTAATGTGTAGCATCCAAGAAGGAGATTGTTGATCGTGTCCCATATATGAAGCTCTCTCCTTCAATGCAGTAAACAATAACTCTAAAATCTTTCCTCCTTATATGCAACGTGTCATCAGATATGAGCAACAGGGTGCTGCCTTTTCCACCATGAATGAAGTTGTGCCTCAAATACAACCAACAAAATTACTATTAGTCTCAATTCATTTTCAATAAAAGTGCATTGTATATTGCAAGTTTTAAAAGTAAGTCCAAACACAATAGAAAGATAAATCAATTAAAATATTATAGCCTTGTCAAAAAATGACTTAAATAGAGCGTTCAACATAGGCCTTGTTAGGTCTCAAAAATGTAGGTTGCAAACCTTGAGAGGATGCCAAGATCTATGGTAACATTTTTGGCTAACAAACAGGGTTAATTGATGTGGTTGAGAACCCCTACACTTTAGGTTTTGGTAAACCTAGGTAGGTGTACCTTAATAATTGATGCAAATTAAAGGTTGTGACTTGTTTAACTTTTAGGGATCTATCCACAATGGCATAAAGTGTGGAATAGATGTAAACTTAATAACTGTACTTCTACTGCTAAATATTGAAATATGAATATATGAACAAGATTTTATGAATTTTTGTAATGAAGTGGGTATGATCAGTGCCTAAATCTATTGGGAAAATGGAGTCAAGATGTATATGGTGTCTGTGATCTATTTTTAGCTGTAATTCTAATTATTTGGCACTTTAAGAGTTTATGGCTGGCATAAACATGCAAGGATGCAATTATCAAGTTCTTATCGATCCAAATGACCTTTTCTTGATTATTGTGATTTAATTAAAATAATTTAATCCTTACTTAAAGGAACCAGTTAACTGAACCACACAAGAACAACAAATGTGCCTTGATAAATTGAATATATACTTGATACACCAATTTAAATAATGAGGAAACATCAACCTTGGAGACAACAAGATAATATTTATCAATTAACTCAACAAACAATTGACACCAGAATTGGATCACCAAATTAAGCCTTCTTCTCCATTATAGTACTTCAAAATATGATACATTATATATGAGAAGTCATTCATGTTGTAGAAAATTTTTATGCCAATGATATTACTATGCTAATCCTATGCTCCTAATGATTCTAATTCCTACTGATGATTCTACCACTTTTATTTTGATTTTATCCTTCATATATACTTTGCATTTTCAAGGGTTATGACCCTTCACATATTTGTTTGGTGCAACTCTTCATTTAATTAATTATCTTCAACAAATTAAAATATTAATCTCCTTGACCTTTGCACTCCCATGAAAATTTAATTTCAATAATAATTATAATCTCTTCTTTTACTTGTAGTTTCACACTCACATTTACCTTTCACCTTTTTCTTGTATGTGTTTTCACCCAAAAAATATCCTTTGAGAAAAAAAATTACTCACTCCTAATTTTTACTTGCAATTAATTCCCTTGATGAAAATATTTCATTTTTCATTTACCCATATCTATTTTCACTATGTTCCTTGAGTAAAACAACTACTCACTTTATAACCCCCTCGGTGAAATGCACTTTACCTTTTATGAAATTCATATTTTCCACATAATCATGATGAAATTTTTATTTAATCCTTATTTTCCTTTTCATGAATTTTTCTCTATTGGAGGGACCAATTTTTTTCTCTCACCGATATTCAGTTCTCTCTTCGATAAATTCCTCAAACCAATGGTTCACCTTTTTGGGACATCGGAGGGACTCACATTTTAGTCACTTTGATAAGTCAAAGTTCCTCCAACAAGTTTTTTCTTTGCAATGCTACATACTCCACCTCAACATAGTTCTAGGGTTTTCATGTGATGATGAGGAAAGTTGTCCTCACCCCTCATAGAAATTTTGAATTGGCTCCATACATTTCCTCAATGATTGTCTGAGCAATGGATGAGAGAGTTCTCTTCACTGCTCTACCAATTACTATTGTGAAAATGTGTCTCAAACTCACTGGTATAACCTTGCTTTTGTCACCAATCACCTTAGAATTGCATAAGTGTTACTTTCACGCTTCTACCACTATACCGCTAGGTGATTGTGAGAGAGGCGCAGTAGTGCAGTGTATACCGCCATACCGTAGGAGCCTTCAACCCGTTGAGCGATAGTGTGGTATACCACCATACCGTGAGAGTCTTCTATCTGTCAAGCAGTAGTGTGGTTACCACCATACCTCAAGAGTCTTCCATTTGTCGAGCAGTAGTGTGGTATACCATGAATTTGAAGTGGACCATGGGTAAATGAGTGTAGACTTGGTTGATTTTTGAGGTGTACGCAAATAGTGGAGGACGTTTTTGACTTGGAGATGGTCATTCGATGTTTGGTAAGTTTGACAGTTGCTCAACAAAGGAAACTGAACTGAACCTTCTGCATAGAGAATGAATTGATCATGGTTGTTGCTATACATTGCAATGAACTATAATGTTATGGGTTCAATGGTAGATGGTCGAATGATCTGTGAGTGTTTTCATTGTATGCTGAAAATGCATTGTAATAGTGAGACATAATGAAGTGTGATCATAATTTGTTCTGTACAAGGTTGATCAAAGAAATGTTATTGTTGTGAGATTGATTATCTAAAAGGAGATTATGTAACTTGTATGTAATTCAATTACTATAATACAAGAGATTTTTCTTTGGTGTGGTGGGTTTTTATCCTATAAGGGTTTTCCCATGTAAATATGGTGTCCATTCTCTGTTGTGATTATTGTCTATTCTATATTCTATCCTTTTATGTGCATCTTAATGAACTGTAATTGCAAATAGTAAGACATATTTTCATTCTTCTCTAAGGTTTGACATTAGGAGAGTTTGTTTTGTACCTTAAGCTTTCCTTACAAGTGCTATCAAAGCCTGGCTAGTTGTGCTATCCTTGTGGGTAGGTTGGGTTTTTTTTTGTGTCAATCCTATCTAGTGGGAGTTTTTTATAGAAGTATGATAATCTCGATTGGAGATTAAGATGGAAAGCACATCAAGAAAGATTGAAATTGAGAAATTCAATAAGAACAATTTTGAGTTGTGGAAACTCAAAATGGAAGACCTATTAGTGGATTGTGACCTTTGGCTTGTTGTGTC
Organism: Sequoia sempervirens; assembly: GCA_007258455.2. Taxonomy (NCBI): domain Eukaryota; kingdom Viridiplantae; phylum Streptophyta; class Pinopsida; order Cupressales; family Cupressaceae; genus Sequoia; species Sequoia sempervirens. The sequence goes on along the minus strand of VDFB02281492.1, from coordinate 1,009,443,173 downwards.
TGGAATGAAAACTTCTTGCATGAAGCAAGAAGATTGGGACCTTGCAGATAGAAAAACAAAAGGGTTGATAAGACTCTGTTTGGAAAACTCTGTTCTCCTAAACGTTCATGAAGAGAAATTTTCATCTTCTTTGTGGAAGAAGCTTGGAGACATTTATCAGGACAGGTCCTTGGTGAATAAGTTGTTCTTAAGGAAGAAGTTATACTCTTTGAAGATGGAGGAAGGGGCATCTGTGGCTAATCATCTAAATATGCTTAACACGTTGATTGCTCAATTAACATCTGTGAGTGTGAAAATTGATGATGGAGATCATTGTATGCCTTTGTTGTGTTATTTTCCTAATTCTTGGGATCATTTAGTGATGGCGATTAGGAGCACAAAAACCACTTTCAAGATGGAAGGCATGGCTGCTTCTTTGCTATTAGAAGAAATGAGAAGGAAATCTTTAGAGATGGCGAAGGAGGCTCTTGCTGTTTGAGGCAGATTGAAAGAAAAAGGAAGGAAGGATAAGAAGTCCAAATCAAAATAAGAAGGGAGATCAAAGTATCCTAGCAAGAAGTCCAAGGTGAAGTGTTGGAACTGTGGGTAGCTTGATCATGTCTGGAAGGATTGCAAAGAGGAGAAGAAGAAGAAGAAGAAGAACTCTCTCAATAATGATTCTTCTTAGAGCGAAGCAAATTCCTTTATTGCAGCCTTGGCAACTTAGGCATCAAATGATGTCTGGCCGATTGATTTTGGACCATCTTTTCACATGACATCTCATAGAGATTAGTTCACAAAGTATGAAAAATATAATGGTGGAAAGGTGTATTTAGTGAGTGATTCATCTTTGGAAATTGTTGGTCATGGAAGAGTTAGAATTCAGTTTCTCGATGGAATAATTAAGAGAATTGATGGCATAATGCATATACCAGGTCTGGCTCAGAATTTACTTTATGTAAGTAAGCTAAATGATGTTGAAGTGCAAGTCTCATTCTCAATAAATGGTTGTAAAATGACTAGAGGCTCAATGGTGTTGGCTAGGGGTACCCGAATAGGTACTTTGTGTAAGCTAGACACACTTGTTCAATGTAACAATGTCTCTACAAAGTCTCAAAAGGCTGCTCGTGTAAATAAGGAGACTAAAGTCCCTATAGGGGAAAATTATTTGGAGGTTAAACTTCCAGAAAAGAAGACTATGCTTTGGCATCAAAGGCTCAGTCACATTGGTGAAAAAGTTTTAAAAGCCTTGAAAAATAAAAACCTGGTTGAGGGGCTTGATGACTATAATATGGAATTTGAATTCTATGAACATTGTATATATGGTAAACATCATTGTATTACTTTTTACTCTAGTCCTCACAAATATTCTGGTGTTTTGGATTATATTCACTCTGATGTTTTTGGTCCAGTAAATGTTCCTTCATTGTTGAATTCAAATTATTATGTATCTTTTATTGATGATTATTCGAGGATGATATTTGCATATTTTTTGAAAAATAAATCAGAAGTGTTTAGTCAATTTAGAGAGTTTAAGAACTTGGTAGAAAATCAGACTAGAAGAAAAATTAAATGCTTAAGGACAAATAACAATGGTTGAATTTTTTTCTAGAGATTTTGAAAGGTATTGCAAAGACCATGGAATTAAGAGGCGTAAAGTAGTACCTTACACTCCATAGCAAAATGGAGTTGTTGAAAGGTTGAATAGGACGTTGATAGAGAAGGAAAGAAGTATGTTGAGCAATGTTGGACTAGAGCAGAAGTTTTGGGATGAGGCTATGACTACAACATGTTGAAAAAATGCCTATGGAAGCTTGGTTTGGTAAAAATCCCTCTATGAGACATATTTGTGTCTTTAGCTATGAAGCATATGATTATGTACTAGATGTGAAGAGATCTAAATTGGAAATTTTTTTTGCTAAATGTATCTTCATTGGCTACAACATTGGTGTGAAAGGATACGAGCTTGGAATCCTGTGACTGAAAAGGTTGTATACAGCAGAAGTGTAATTTTTCAAGAGCTGAAACTTTCTTCAATGGATTTATAGTCAAGGATGAAAGAAAATAAAGAGGAAAATGATGTTGTTGAAATACCTCTAACTCTAGAAAAAGAGGAAAAACACATTGATAGTGTACCTAAAACTGAGGAGAGTTTGAGCAGCTCTGAAAGTTCTAAAGAAGAACCACAACCTCAACCTCAACCTGTGAGGAGGTCTACACGTGAGAAGAAGCAACCTGATAGGTATGGGTTCTCTATGCTAGATTCTACTTGTGCCTATGCTTTGATTACTAATACTAATGAGCCTAGGACTGTAAAAGAGGCAACTACAATTTCTAATTTAGACTCCTGGTTGGAGGCATGAATGAAGAAATGACATCATTAAATAGAAATGATACTTGGGATCTGGTTCCATTGCCCGAAGGTAGAAATCTTGTGGGATGAAAATGGGTATTTAAAAAGAAAATTGGTCTGGATGTCTATGTTGAAAAGTAAAAAGCAAGGTTGATTGCAAAGGGATACTCCCAGGTAGAGGGAATTGATTATGGGGAAATTATTTCTTTGGGAGCAAAGTTGACATCTATCAGATTTCTTTTGTCACTTGCAATAGCATATGAATTGAAGATTGAGCAGATGGATGTGAAGACATCATTTCTTCATGGTGATCTTGAAGAAGAAATTTATATGTCCCAGCCTGAGCACTTTGTGGAAAAAGGTAAAGAAAATCTGGTTTGCAAGTTAAAGAAATGTCTATATGGTTTGAAACATTTTCCTAGAATGTGGCAATAGAAGTTTGACACATTTGTTTTGTCATTGGGATTTGTAAGATGAAAATATGATCATTGTGTGTACTTCAAAACTAAAAATGACCAAGTTCTTATTATTGCACTCTATGTTGATGATATGTTGTTCATAGGGAATAGTAATTCTATGATTTTTGATTTAAAATATTAGTTATATGCAAAGTTTGAAATGAAGGATCTTGGTGCAACAAGTTATATTCTAGGAATGAAAATAACTAGGGATAGAAAGAGAAGAAAGCTTTGGCTTAGCCAGAGTAAGTATATTAACACTATTTTGGAGAGATTTAGTATGACTAATTGCAAGTAGCTAGTTGTTCCATTTTTGTAGGGAATGAAGCTATCTGTTGAAGATTGTCCAAAATCTCCTACTAAGATGGAGAACATGACTAGAGTGTCTTATACAAGTGCAGTTGGCAGTTTAATGTATGCAATGGTCTATACAAGGCCAAAAATTGCCCAAGCAATGGGAGTACTTAGTCGTTTCATGGGTGAATCCAGGAAGGACACATTGGGATGCTATGAAAAGAGTGTTTAGATATCTGAAGGGAACTTCATAATATGCTTTGTGTTACCATGGAAATTTGGTTGAATCACAGAGGACTCTCAACATTCGTGGGTATGTGGACTCTGATTGGGCAGGGGACATTGACAGTAGAAGATCCACCAGTGGATATATTTTCATGATGAATGGTGGTGCAGTTAGTTGGATGAGCAATCGATAGGCTATAGTTGTTTTGTCCACTACAGAGGAAAAATACATAGAAGCAACTCACGCCTGTAAGGAATCCATTTGGCTTAGGATATTGTGTTCTGATATAGGGTTTGATGGAGGGTAGATTACAATTTTCTATGACAGTTAGAGTGTTATTTATCTAGTGAAAAATCAAAATTTCCATGCCAGGACGAAACATATCGATGTGCAGTATCACTTTGTACGAGATATGTTAGAGGATGGAAAGGTTTGTTTGGAAAAGATTGATACTCTAGAAAATTTTGCAAATTCATTAACAAAACTAGTGAGAATAGACAAGTACAGGTGGTGTGCTAGTTTGATGGGCCTTGGGACCCATGAATCTCATTAGTTTCTAAATGCTCTGGATGGTTCAGTGAGTTCTTCGTCAAGTGGGAGATTGTTAAGAATATGTGTCTCAAACTCACTAGTATAACCCTACTTCTATCACTGATCAACTTAGAATTGCAACTGTTACTTTCATGCTTCTACTGCTGTACCGCTAGGTGATTGTGAGAGAGGCGCGGTAGTGCGGTGTATACCACCATACTGCGGGAGCCTTCAACATGTCGAGCGGTAGTGCAGTATATTGCCATACCATGGGACCCTTCTAGCTATCTAGTGGTAGTGCGGTGTATACCACCATACCATAGGAGTCTTCTATCTGTAGAGTGGTAGTACGGTTACCGCCATACCACAGGAGTCTTTTGTCTATCAAGTGGTAGTGTGGTATATTGTGAATTTGAAGCAGACCATGGGTAAATGAGCGTAGACTTGGTTTATTACTGAGGTGTACACTGAATAGTGGACATTGTTGACTTGGAGATGGTCATTCGATGACTAGTAAGTTCGATAGTTTCTCAATAAAGGAAACTAAACGGAACCGTCTGCACAAAGAACAAATTGATCATGGTTGTTGCTATACATTGCAATGAACTGTAACTATTATGGGTTTGATGGTATATGGTTGAATGATCTGTGAGTGTTTTCATTGTATGTTGAAAATGCATTGTAACAGTGAGACATAATGAAGTGTGATCATAATTTGTTCTGTACAAGGTTGATTAGGGAAATGTTGTTGTGAGATTGATTATGTAAAAGGAGAGTCTGTAACTTGTATGTAATTCAATTACTATAATACAAGAGATTTTTCTTTGGTGTGGTGGGTCTTTCTCCTGTAAGGGTTTTCCCACATAAATCTAGTGTCCATTCTCTGTTGTGATTATTGTCTATTCTGTTATATCCTTTTATGTGCATCTTAATGAACTGTAATTGCAAATAGTAAGACATATCTGCATTCTTCTTTGAGTTTTGACATTAGGAGAGTTTATTCCGCACCTTAAGCTTTCCTTATTGTATATGCATAAAATTGGTTAATTCTAATTAATCCTAGCATTTAATTAAATATTTATTATTTAATTAATTTCTCTAAAGTCTTCTACATGTATTTAACTTTAATTAATTTAATTATATTTTTCATTCATTTTATTCTCCCACCATAATTGAATAAATTTATTTTATTTAATTATTTCACATGTCTACTTGATTAATTAAATAAATAAATACATTTTATTTATTTAAATTAATTATCATCTTTTTGAATTTAATTAAATCTTTTGTTTTAATTAAATTTAAATATTTCTTTTCTTCTATTAAAACTTTCTTCTAATTAATTAAATACTTTATTTAATTAATTTCATACACATGTCATTTCTTCAAATTTAATTAAATATTTTATTTGATTAAAGATATTCTACTTTCTTCAAATCATGATTAAATATTTCATTTAATTATGAAATCTTCTAATTTTCTCAAAATCTTAATTAAATATTTATTTAATTAAGAAAAATCTACATGCACCCATAAATAAATAATTGAATTTGATAATTCATTATTTATCTTCTCAATATCTTTCCATTTTTCTTCTAAAAAAGATGATTTTTTATCATCTCATCTTATCTCTTCCATGAAAATGGAAAAATCCCGCTTTATTCGTTTTCTTCTATTTTTCTCTCAAGTCTCATTCATCTTCAACCATTCAACCTGTCAGGAATTATCACAGCCATTGATCAACTCAGCTAATCAAAATCCTCAAAAAACTCTATAAATACATGTGTGAATCCAAGCATTGGTTACATACACACAGTCATACGCAATTACGCTTATGCACTTACATCTTTAGCATTCTAGCAATAATCATATCTTAGCAATAATCTTATCATAGCATAGCATAATCTTGCATCTTAGTATAGCATGCATTTTAGTATAAATCTCATTCTCTAGTAATCCATTTATTGAGCTTGGCATACTAAATCTGAGAGCAACTTGAATCAACGAAACGCTGGAGATAGGGAGCAATAAAACAACTTCAAAGAAGCTGCACTAAGAGTTTGTTCATTTTTCTTTAAGTTTCTTTGATATAAAGTTTTATTGAATGTGTTTTGAATTCATTATGATAGGCATATTTTCATACACACATAAAATGGTGCACATCGTGGGGCATATGCCCCAGTTTTGACTTTTTCTTGTAGAGCATTTTGATAGGTTTTTGCATTATGGAGTTCGGATTTCAGAAAAATTCGACGTTTTAGCGCATCCGATACTTTCTGCAGTGCATCTAAAAATTTAATGCTTCTTTTTTTGTAGGTATTTCAGTGCATTTGAGGACTATTTTGGTGCTTCTAAGAGTTAATTTGGCACATCCGAGAAATATAATAATGCATATAGTCTCATTAAATTTAGTGTTAAATCTGCATTTAATTAAAGTAGCACATTTAAGAACTATTTTAGTGCATATAAGAGTTAAATTAGTGCATTTAAGGTAGATTTTAGAGCATTGACTGTTGTGTCATTTACAGATTTAAATATGCATTTAATTAAAGTAGCACATTTAAGAATTGTTTTAGCGCATTTAGTATTTTCTATAGCACATTTAGAGTCTGTTCTTGTGCATCTGGAATCTATTTCTGCGCATATACTGTCTGTTTATGCACTTCTGGGATCTGTTTCTGCGCATATACTGTATGTTTCTATGCATCTGGGTTGTAACACAAAAACAAGATTCTGAGTCTGACGCATTCCGTAGACAAAATCTTTTTTGGTTTAAAATGAATCAATCTAGGATAGTCACCACACTTTGATCATGCAGTTAAAATTAACCCCTATCAATTGTGAAGCAATATCTTCACTTAGCTTAAATCATTGTGATTTGGTGCATTAAAATGAATTTGTTTACTCTGTTTGATTATGCTTGAAAGTGGTAGGTGACTATGCTCTCACCCTGTTCAAACTAAGTGATCAGAAAGCTATCCCACTTTATCCCTGTGTAACCCTGATGCAATAACCAAAATATCCTCTCCCCTTGCGCAGTAATGTGATCCTGGGTGTAAGAGAAATGATTATTGCTCTAGAAATTGGGCCTTCCTGGGGATTTCATCACCCCAACATGACTCAAACTGGAAATGGAGCTAAAGCCAAGCTACCCCCGACCAGTATACAAATGTGAATCTTAAGGGAAAACCTAAGATTACGAGTGCAGATGTGTCATACAGACCAAGTAGTACTCCCCAAAACCCTGTTGAGCTTAACCTCTTCAGGCTAGAGTACCTCCTAAACGGAGCTTAATCTTCTGCCCCATGTATGGCCACTCGAATGGGGGTCCCAAATTAAACAACATTGTTTAGTAAACCAAAAACCTTCTATTTTCTAGCACATGACCAGTCGGTGTGAAGGCATCCACATCTTCGTAGTCTATAGTAGAGGTGATCAATCTGCCATGGGAGTTTCATGGGGGTTGGAAGCTTGGTTGGCCTAAGAAGAGAGTGCACTATAAGGGGGAGCTCGTGCAACCAAGCTTCTGAATTCACACGCTACTGATATGTGGCTGGGGAAACCCACGTGGAATCTATCAGATATTGTCTTGGATTTACCATAGGATGTGCTTGCTTTATCTATGTTTGGTTACATTCTATTTAATTCAGAGTGTTTGTTGTGTTTTCATTCACATTAATTCAGATAAAAGATCATCTAAAATGAACATGAAAAACAACAACTGAAATCATTAAAAAAAACTGTTTGGAAAACTTTTTTCATAAACCTGACTTTCTGACATCTTTGGTCCAGTAACATTTTGACATTTCTCCCATGCTTAGAGAGTGGAAATCAACAAAAAATCTCAAGAAATCAATTTCCAATAGGATCAAAAATCCCAAGAAACATTTAGGGTACAAGAAAACATTGCAAAGAAGAATTTTTTTGTACAAAATTCAACACGTCTTACTTCACTACTACAGATTTATTCATAGATACCAAGACTTTGTTAGGGGATTCACTGATGAGTATGTTGTAGAGCCTTTGGATTCTCAAGCTTATTATCAGAGATTAGCTCTATCTCAGTGACATAATCTTAATCAACCTCTTGAGTTTGATAATATACCACAACCTTCCATTGAATATCCATCACATCCCAACCAAATCCTTCAGTGATCTTAAAAACTTTCTTTGAAAACAAAGATCAAATCTTAAGAAGTGCACCTTTCAAACAAATTTTTGGTTATTGATTCAACTTCTCCAATAGGATTTAGACATCCTTCATCATTGGAAGGCACAATAAAAAACTAAGAACATCTCTGATCATATCATAGGATTCCCATCTTATCAGATCAAGATACCATCATTGTTGCACTTATCAGAACTGTGATCTAAGTTTAGCATAACTCTTCAAAATTATATTCCTATCTTTACAAGATCTCAATACAATAAATTGAAGGACGAAATCCAACAAGAAGGTCATACCCAAAGCACTCAAGAAGAAGGTGAAAGTAGTAATCTTCTTTACAGTATAAGTCGTAATCCACTTTTCAACAATGACATGGATAATACAGAAGAAAATCCATTCCACAAGTAAAAAGTCAAACAAAACTCCTGTAGATAGTGATGATGAACAAGAGGATGAACGCCGCCTTAGAGAGGCTGAGCAAGATCCCAAATTTCACAAAGCCATATAAAAGATCTTGCAATGCGATAAAGAAAAATATTTCCTCTATCTAGCTGACCAAGGAGCTAAATTGCCTCATGACTTTGATACTGAGAATTTGAAGAGAAAATTTGAAGAAACACCCCTATCTGATCTTAGTGCTTTGACTCAACGAATTAAGGCACTTCAAGGACAAATTAAAGAGTTACAAGGGGGAACCACAACAAAGAAATATACTCTTGAGGAAATTTTTCCTTATCCTTTCGATCAAAGCCTCAACATGATTCTATTTCCCAAACATTGTGAAATTCCAAAATTTGATCATTGTAATGGGAAATCAGATCCAATCGATCATGTTAGAGACTTCTGAAACATGACTTTAGAGTTCACTCATGAGGACACTTACTTGATGGGTTTTGTTTCCTAGGAGTCTTGGAGGTCACTCTATGGAATGGCTATCAAAAATCACACCTCCTATCAAGACATTTGAAGAATTAATCAATTTGTTTATATCACAATATGCCTACAACATCCAACACCAAATCACTATGATAGATCTCTACAAAGTTGCACAAAAACCTGGTGAACCTTTTATTACTTTTCTTCAAAGATGGAGAAGAATTTTTTCTTGATATCCATGTCCTATTCCTGAAAAGGAAAAGATGGTAACCTTCATGAATAGCTTGAATTCAAAAATGAGCTATCGTTTGAACCTACATTGTCCTCCTTTTGAGAAATTGATTGAAGATGCTATAACCATTGAAAGTGCTTTGGTCAAAAGAGGAATAATAAAACTTGACAAGGACAATCTTGGCTCATCCAATCATCACAACAATTAGGACAAGTCTAAATTTTGGACTCGCAACAAGAATGTGGTGAATGATGGGGTTGTTGATGCGAATCATGTCTCAAGTAAGCCATTTTTTATTAGTACTCTAGGTGCTCCTTGCCATAACAACTATAACAATGTCAACTCAGTCACAAATCAAGGAAACAATCCTCCTCCGAGGAACAATATGAATCAACATTCTACTCCCAATCAAGGGACTGCCAATAGTCAAGGTTACCAGGGAACCAATAACAATAAAAAATCCTTAGGGAATACCTCGAATACAAATCCACAATGATTTTCATTCTTCTCTAGTAGAAGATCTTACACTCCATTGGGTTAATCTTTAGAATCCACATTCAAAGAGTTGATGGCTAAAAATTTCATTACCTTGCCACCTCAAAGAAACTATGAACCTAGTGTGAAGCCTCCATCATGGAATGAGGCATACTATTGTGACTATCATCGGTGCAAAAGTCATCGCACAAATAACTGTCAAGCCTTGAAGAATTCCATTCAAGACGTAATTGAAAATGACACCATCACAATAGAAGGACATCAACAATCAAATGAAGACCACCAAGCATTTCATAACCCTTTTCTCAACTATCAAAAGGGTGAGTCTTCTAGAAAAAGTGTGAATCATATTGATGATTCGATAATCAATCATATCTACATTGACGATGAACGGGTCAACATTATTAAAGTCAACAAAAAGGTGGAATATAGAGAAGTCAACACAACAACAAGGGCACAGGCTAAAGTTGTCTTAAAAGGTGCCTCTTCAAAATCCACTGGACCTCCACCTCAACACCAATATGACTTAATCAACCAACTTTAGAAAACTCCTGCTCAAATTTCTATCTTAGAACTCTTGAAGATTTCCCTAGCACATAAGGAAATTCTCGAAAAGGCTCTCATTGAAACAACTATATCCACTGATTTGGATGTGGACCAATTTCAAGCCATGGTAGGACACTTGTCTTCACCCACATGTCTCTCATTTTCTGAAAAAGATGATGTTTCCATGACTCATCCCCATAATTCATCATTATACTTAGAAGTCATGATCCACAAGTTTTGTGTCAGATGTGTCCTAATAGATGGAGGGGATAGTTTGAACATATGTACCATGAAGTTGGTTCAGGCTTTAGGATTTTATGAGGACTCCATTGATCCTAGAAGAAAGATTACTATTAAAGCCTATGATGATGAGGAAAGAATGTCCAAGGGTTTAATCATGCTACCAATCAGAGTGGGACCTGTTATCAAAAATACTTTTTGTCAAGTATTAGACTGTGATCTTTCATACAACATCTTGTTGGGTCATCCTTGGATCCATGAAATGCAAGCTGTCCCATCCACATATCATCAATGTCTTAAGTTTCCTTATGACAGACAGGAAATCATGATACCAGCTAATAATTCAAATATTCAAACTTGTGCCAATATCAAATCTAGTCAAGACACTTTGGTTCCTAACAATTGAGAAGCTCATGCTAGTACTTCTCTCAAGATTGATACACAAATCAGTCAGTTAACCAATAGTTTTGACAAGAAATTGAAATTCAAGGACAATGGAGTTGGGGAGTACTCTCTCTATCTTGATAATTTACCTACATCACCTTGGTCACATGGACAACCTTCCATCACACAACATCAAATATCAACAACGTCAACATCAATGCAACCACCAACAGAGCGAAGCACAAATTTTAATGCATGATTCATCAAAGAAAAATTCCCCATGGAAGATCCTAAGGATAGAGAAATTCTAAATTGGCTCTATAAGGATGAAGATGAAGCAGTTTTTAATGTCAAATTACCAACAGATAGATATGGAAAAGGGTATTCGATCATGTAGAAGATGGGCTATGATAAGGGTCCTATTAGAAAAAGAAAAGGAGTAGTTGAGCCTATTCACCTTCCAGGACTTGTTGTGAAAGAGAAAACTGGATTAGGCTATGATACTCACTCAAAAGAAAGAACATCCAAACAACTGCATGACAATATCTTCACATTGCAAGAAGGTTAGGATTCAAGAGAAGCATGTTTGGCCACCATTTAGAATTTCCTAGATAATAAGTCTAACACAGACTCTATTGAATATGAATGGGACACCATTTAAAATGATGAGTTCTGGAGGGACAAAAAGGTTGATATAATACACAAGTATACCCCAGCTCTAATCGAAGGTGAAGGGTCAGGGTCCCAAACACAAGAATCTGAACTACAAAGTGACTATGATTCTAGTGATACTGAGTCAGATTTAAATGAACAAGACTATTGTGAGAATAGTACCATATTGATCCACTTCATACCTTGGATCCTCCAAAAAACTTAGTTATGACCATAACCATGGCTGATTTCATGCAACCTAATGAACCACTACCGCTTATTCATCTAGATCTCATTGACTAAGATCTATTTGAACCTATCAATATACCCATATTCCCAAATGATGAAGCTATCATAAACTTACCATCCATAGATGACACAAATGATTGTTCCACTAGCGATTTTTGGCATAGAGTCTTTAGTCGAGAGAGTGTCAAGTCTCCTAGCTGCAAAAGTAAAATTAAAAAGAAAGATCTAATGGTGAAAACCAGAATCTGGCAGTATTAGATCAAATAAAAGATAAAATAAAGAGCGTATTAGATGATGAAAACATTTTTAAGGCACTAGATGATGGGAATATTGACACTCTCCCAGAGCATTACCATGAGCGATCGCCTATCTTGATTGAGCCTACAAAAGTCGTCAATCTTGAAACTTCAGAAAAACCAAGGATTTTACAAATAGCTGCATCAATGACATAGAAAGAAATACCATAGTTCATAGAATTTTACAGATAGCTGCATCAGAGTGTGCACAAATTTTAGAGATCTTAATAAAGCATGTCTTAAGGATGACTTCCCACTTCCAAACATCGACACTATAGTTGATCTGACAGTTGGCCATGTCATGTATTCATTAATGGATGGTTTTTCTAGTTACAACCAAATTAAGATTGCACACATTTCCATGGGGGACTTACTGTTGGAATGTCATGCCTTTTGGTTTAAAGAATGTTGGAGCTACGTATCAAAGAGCTATGACTACAATATTTCATGACATGATGCACACATTCATGGAAGACTATGTAGATGACATATTGGCTAAATCATACATGAGAAAAGGACATCTTGAAGTATTATCCAAAATCTTTACAAGGTTGGAAAAATTTAAAGTTCGCCTAAACCCCAAGAAATGTGTTTTTTGGGTCACATTGAGAAAACTCTTGGGGTACATTGTCTCAGAAAAGGGAATTGAAGCAGATCCTACTAAATTTTAGGCAATCATGGAAATGCCTCCCTAAGGAACATTAGTCAATTGAGATCATTACAGGGACGACTTTAATCTATATGAAGGTTCATTGCACAACTGACCAACAAAAGTCTACCTTTCACACATCTACTGCATAAAAATGTTCCTTTCAAGTGGGATGACAAGTGTGAATTGGCTTTTCAACAAATCAAACAATACTTAATGACTCCACCAGTTCTAGTACCACCTAATCTAGACAAACCACTAATCTTGTATATTGTCGCAACAGAGACATCCTTGGGTGCATTGCTAGCACAAGAAGACTGTACAGGGAAAGAACGTGCAATTTATTACATCAGAAGAACATTAAAAAGTCATGAACTTAACTAAAATTCCATCAAGAAGGCTTGTCTAGTAGTAGTCTTTGCTTCATAGAAATTTTGGCATTACATGTTAACTCATACAATCATTCTTGTTTCAAAGATTGACCCACTCAAATATCTATTAATCAAAGAATCATTGACAGGAAGGTTAACAAAATGGGTAATGATTCTGAGTGATTTTTACATCCATTATGTTGATCGCAAGGCAATCAAAGGACAAGTTATCACTGATCAACTAGCTGAAGCACCACTATAAACAGACCATCCCCTGCACATTGACTTTCTAGATGCTAATGTCTTCATTGCATAATCCAAACAACCATGGTCCTTATATTTCGATGGTTCTCTCACTCAACATGGATTGAGGGCAAGCATACTTTTCATCACCCCCAAGGGCACACCATTCCTCGATCATATAGGCTGATGTTTCCATGCACTAACAACATAGCTGAATATGAAGCATTAATCACTAGACTTTAAATAGCATTGGAATGGAGGATTATAGGATTACAAGTGTATGTCGACTCACAATTAGTCATTAATCAAATCAATGATGATTATCAGACCAAAGATGACAAACTGTTTCCATATAAAAAGATGGTTGATGACTTCAAGAAGTACTTTGTGGACATCAAATTCACACAAATTCCAAGGCTTGATAACAAAGTAGCCAATGCCATGGCTACAATCGCATCATTGTTACAACTCCCAGAAAATCAGGCTCACTATGAATTTCTAGTGGAACAATCATTTACACCTGCCTATGACACACTTGAAAGCCAAATCATTTGCCATTTTGTAGGATCTGATTCACCTTGGTATGGAAAGATTTATTCCTACCTAAAGGATGACATTTTACCACCTGCCTTATCTCGTAACCAAAAATGTAACTTTATCCACCAAACCTCTCGCTATACTCTTATCACTGACACCCTTTATCATCATGGTCTTGATGGTACTCTACTTCGATGTCTTGAACGTGATGAATTTGATAAAGCTTTACAAGAAGTTCACAGTGGAATTTGAGGTACTTATTTGAGTGGACTGACCTTATCCAAGAAATTGATTAGAATGGGTCACTACTGGCCTAGAATGGAGAGGGAATCATTCACTTTTGTAAAAACATGCTCAAAATGATAGATTCATGAGAATCTCATTCATTCTCCTGCATAGGAACTTCAACCATTTACACCAACCTGGCCATTCTCCCAATGGGGGTTAGATCTAGTAGGCAAGATTCATCCTTCATCATCAAACGAGCATAAGTTCATCATCACAGCCATAGAGTACTTTACCAAATGGATTGAGGCAATACCTCTTACTAAAGTTACTGGCAAACAAATATCATCGTTCATACTCAACTATATTATTTTTTGGTATGGCATTCCCAACTCCATTATTATAGACAATGGACGACCATTCAAGAATCAAGATGTTGATGAACTTTGTGAGAGATTTCATATTCAACATAGATATTCAACACCTTACTATCCACAAGGGAATGTCCAAGCAGAGGCCTCAAACAAGACTATACTAATTTTTTTAAAGAAGATTGTGAATGATTCAAGGAAAGATTGGCATGTTAACCTCAATCCTGCCTTATGGGCCTACAAAACCAATGTTCGCATGCCAACAAGAGCAACATCGTATGCTCTTGTCTATGGAGAAGAAGCCATATTACCTTTAGAAGTTGAAACACCCTCACTCAGAGTATCACTAAAAGGTCTCACAATAGATGATGACTATAGAGTTTCTCGACTGCAAGAGCTAGAACTCCTAGATGAAAAGAGACAAAGAATCGTTGACCATTTGAAAGCATACCAACAGATGATGTCTCACAACGATAATCACAAAGTAAAGCCACACACCTTTCAGGTGGGTGATCTAGCTTTGAAATAAAATCCATGAAATCAACAAGACAGAGAAAAGAAATGAAAGTTTGAACCAAATTGGCTAGGTCCTTATGTGGTTATCGCAGTCTACGGTTCAGGAGCCTACAAGCTATCGACGCCAGAAGGGGACCTGTTTGATGAACCCATCAACAACATGCACTTGAAAAACTATTATGTCTAAAATAATTATCATCATCTAGAAAAAGTCCTAAAAAAATACAAAAAAATCAGAAAAGGTCCTTAAAAAAATACAAAAACATCATAAAAGTCCTGAAGAAATACAAAAAAAATAGAAAAAGTCCTGAAGAAATACAAAAACATCAGAAAAAGTCCTAAAGAAATACAAAAAACATAAGAAAAAGTCTTAAAGAAATACAAAAAAAAACATCATATGGTGAAAACCTGGCAACAGGCAGTCTATTGACAAGAAAAATAAAATAAAAACAAATAGTGAAAATCTAGAAAACAGATATTTGTAGCTCTTCATCTATTAGTTCATGTTCTGCACTTGGCATCCCAGCCTTCATTTCATGCATCTTTCCATCATCTTAGGGCCATACCAACATCATGCTGCCATCATTCGCCTAGAGCAATAATGTCTTACCATGGCTTGATCATTGTACATATTTATTTCTGGGGGCAAATGTTTACATACTAGGGGCAATCAACTTTCAAGTTTTACTGAAACAACTAGACAATGACATCAAATCCAATCATGTGAACAAACAATCAAATCACATGAACACCTATCCAATCATTGATCTATATCACAACAATTTTTAGCAGGTACCATATCTTGACTCATATCTGGATGATATAAAATCTGAATAATGTTTGGCATAGTAGTACTAAATTTTGAACAATAGTTGTTTAATTTTTGATATCATCTTTCTGGAGCACACTTGATGATGTACTGAACTAGAGTGGCGAGGAAAGAGGATGATTTTTCTTTGTCTGTTGTCTTGAGGTTTACTATCCATCTATTGCAAATATGTCGCGAGACATGATTTCCAAAATTTATCATTGATGAAAGTTCCACATTTGCATCAAAAAGTGGTTAGTCTTTGTCTGTTTATGCAAGAAATGCTTAGGTCATCTTGGTTCAATTATACCTCGATGCTTGTGTTTGCTTGCTATATCAAAAATCATGAAAGTTGTACTCAGGTCATCATTAGGTGCTAATTTCCCCTTTGATGCTTGTACATACTTCCAACATTTTAAAACACTCTATAATGATTCAAGAAAGCTAAAAAAAGGCTCAACAAATATTTGGTTTCATTTAGTTTCATTTCATCTCGCTCATTGTACATATCTGCATACTGGATTTGCATCAGAGTTTTGAAAGGATAACAAAAATATCAACGACTGTCATGTCTCTTTGGAATATTTGTGGAGGGCTTTCAAACATTTATTTCATATCACTTTCATTTTCATCTTATCATTTCATTATCATTATCATTTCATATCATTCATTTATCCATTATGTATTTTCATATCACCTTCATTTTCATATTATCTATCATCTTCATATCATTAACATCTCACTTATCATTTTCACATTCATTTCATTTTCATTTTGCACATTTGCATCCCATTTATCACTTCATTTCATTTCATTATCCTCTCTTTATCTTTTCATTATCATTTCACTTCATTTCATTTCACCTATCATTTCATTTCATTTCATTTATCATTTCATTATCGTTCATTTCATTTATCATTTCACCTATCATTTCATTATCATTCATTTCATTATCATTTTATTTCATTATCCTCTCATTTCATTTCATTTTTCTTATCACTTATCATTTCATTATCACCCATTTCATTTCATTTCACTTCTCACTTATCATTTCATTTCATCATCATTACAAATCATTACATTTCATCACATCTCATTTATCATCTTATCATACATCTCATTATTATTAATCATTTCACTTCATATCGTTATTCATATCATTTATCATTTGTCACAATCCATTCATATCATATCTTTAATCCTCCTATCATTTTTCATATCAATTCATATTACAAATTCAGGATGCATACCATAAACACAACATTCATTTTTTATCATATTATATCATTATTTACTTGCATTTGAAAATCCAAAAACAAACATTCCATACATACATTATTACATCATTTGACAAATCATGGAATTTTCATAATCACATCATAAGTCATCCACTTGCATGACATCATTAGTACGTATCATCAATCATTTTTCATCATCATCATAAATCATCCTGCATCACAAAATTAGCTCTCAAAATATTAAATGCATATCAAACTCCATTCCATAACATATATAAATAAGTTCATATCACATCATCATCTCATAAATGCACATCAAATCATCAAAAATCATCGCCGCTGCATATCATCGCTTATCATAAATAATACAAATGTCCAATGTCCAATGAAACTAAAAATTCCAAAGAGAGATACATGGGATATGAGCACAATCAATATACATGCTCCAAAAATGATATACATGTGGGAAATACATCTACATCACAACATCATAAACTAGTTGGTCGATGCCCCTGATGGAGCTAGTCTAAAAGAAGATGGTCTGCCACTAGTACCTGCGTCTGGATCCCATCATGGCCCAGTAACCCCCATGCTCTATGTAGTTGTCCATGACCTGCTCCTGGTCCTACTACGAGACTATGGGAATGGCTCCTTGTGCTCAGGAGGACACAACTCCTCATATCTAACACAGTAGTACTCTACCTCCTTCGCCATCTCCATGCCCTCTGTGATAGCATCCCACAAGGATGCACTCTCTATAGTTCCCATGAGCCTCTAAGCAATTCCCTCGGCCTCCACTACCCTCCATCTAAATGCATCCCTCTCTGTAATTGACTGGGCTATCTGTGGGTCTAGGGCAAGCTGAGATACCTGTGTCGGTGCTAGAACCTGAGCTTGTGCATGTGCAAGTTGTGCCTGTAACTGCACTATCAAACTCTGTGCCTGACCTAGCTGACCCTAAATAGTCTGCACCTGAGCCTACATTAGGTCTATTTGTGCCTACTATGAAGAGGATGAAACCCTGATAATAGTCTGAGGTCTGCCACCCGATCTAGGCCGCCATACAATTGGAGCACTGAGTAGGTTGTCTAACCTCTGCCTCACTACCATCTCCTCTTCTCCTCCACCATCTCCCCCATCATCCCCATCATCTGAGCTATCCTCATCTCTATCCCCCTCCTCATCTCTGTCCCCCTCCTCCTCATCTCTGCTCTCCTCCTCCTCCTCTCCTCCACCCACTTCCTACTGTCTGCCAGCTACATCCTCCTGTCTCTCCACCCCTAGCTGTTGTGCTACTGCAATGGGCCCTGGCTCATTTGGGCATGTAAATCATGGGAATCAATGTGTGTGGAAATACTCTAAGTACTTATCTGACATACCTACATCTGTAACCTCTGACCTATATGCCCACCCCTTAGGTTGTAAGCTAGAGTACTCTATATATGCCACATGGTATGTAATACATCATCCCCATCCAAGATCATCCTTGTGTCGCCCATAGTGAGCAATGCCCTGTGGCATCCCCTGTGTATATATATATTATCTTTGAACCCGCAAGGCCAAAAATCTCTCAATAATGTACGGGGTTTTTCCTATCAGATATCAAGGCATACAGACAAATGGCATCTCCAAATGATCCATGTCCTAGGGCTCACAATCTATATGGCGTCTCCATATAACTGCATCCACATCATCTAACACGCGCCAGCAGTACTCCAACTTGCCCAGCTTGGGCTGGACAAGTGCACCTGAATATGCATAAGCATATGGTCTGCTTGGTGGCCTAGCCCTGGCACACGCTAGCCTCATAATCACAATATGCTCCCATGCCCAGATCCGGAGAAGAGTCACACCACTGGCCAAACTAGTCGATCCTTGGTATACCACCTAATGTAGAACTTGATACAAATGAGCCAAAATGAAGCTCCCCCAGGCATACCTCCATGGCTAAGTCACCATCCACTCTAACATCCTCCCCCAACCAACTAAAAATCCCTTTGACTGATGGTCTGGTCCAAGGAAGCCTCTAATGAATGCACATCAACTAAGGCTAGATATCTGCTGAAATCTCCCTACGACACCCAATATCCTGCTATAGAAATATCACCACATATCCTCCTCAGTGCCTTGGTCCCTCCTATCTCCTTGTGGTCATAAACCACAAGGGCACCTACCACAAGAATCCCTAGAATCTTGTACACATCCTTGGGTGTCACGGTCATCTCCCCCGTCGGCAAATGAAAGGTGTTATGATCAGAGTGCCACCTCTCTGCCAATGCAATCAACAGTCCTTTGTTGACTCGAATCCCTCATGAGATAGTCTACAAGGATCCCAACCCACAGACCACTATCCACTATCTCTCTGCTAGAGTCAGCTCTCCTACCCGATCCCAACATATTGAGAAATGCTCTCTAATTTGGAGGTTGTTGAAAACCTCCTATCATTTTTTGGTCATCACACGGACAATTAATCAGACTTATACCAATGGCTCATATCATGTGCTCTATCTATCAAGTGAGCTATTTCACTGACCCATATCAAATTAATCAACAAATCATATCAATGACCCATATCATGCAATCACGGCTACATCTATCTATCTGAATATCAAATCAATCTACTCTATCATCATCATACTATTTGTTTTTGTTTTTCAGGAAAGCAAATTTATCAACAATCTAATCATTTTTTTTTCCATTTGTACTTCAGTCATGAATGCAAATATATTTGAATCCCATCATCTACTATTTGGTTTCTATCGTCAAAAGAAAATTTATCAAACATTTACTCTTTGTTTTTCATTCATGAGAAGCAAAGTTATTTGACAATCAGTCAATCAATCAAGCTATCTACTCTCTTTTTTCTATTTGGGGAAGCAAAGTTATTAGTTAATCATCAAATTTTCTATCATTTCTATCCATATCAGCATGATGGCAAGATAAATTACCTATCTTTTGACCAAGGAAGCAATGTATACACCATCATTTTTCACACTCGCATTCTACCAACAATTTCCTCGATGTGCTAATTTGTGCCCTTGATGCACTGAAACTCGAAAGCGCTAAAACTCATCATGCGCGCTTTTGCACCCTAAAAGCACTAAAGTTTTTCTTATAAGCGCTAAAACCCTATATGTGCTAAGCTACCCCACAGATGCACTATTTCATTATCTAGACATGCTAAAACCCTAAAAGCGCTACTTCATATCCTATATGTGCTAATCCACCTCTGTTGTGGCCAATCCCTAAATGCGCAACTCGGTGCCCTAGATGCGGTAAAAAAATTTAGCCGTACTTGACTCCTATAAGCACTAATCTATACTTTGTATGCGCTAGAATACCTGATTTTACCCTGCACCTAGATGCGCTAAAGAACATCCTAGATGCGCCATGGAAATTTTTGAATGTGCTAAAATAGATAGGAAGATGCGCTAAAAATTTATTTTTTTCCCTAAATCCATGCCAAAAAGCTTTAAAATTGACCAAAATCACAAAATTTTGAATCATAAAGGGTTCAATTGACTCACCGGTGGTCCATATGAACTGGTCTCTAGTATTGGTGGGCCCACTTGAATCTATGCCTATGAATTGGAATCTGCATCTCGCCAAGTCATTGTCAGAGCATAACAATCACTATAGTAAAAGGGTGAAAATGACTTTCACTTTTACCCCTTTTACCTTATATGGGTCAATTAAGTTGGGTTTTTGGTGGCATTTACTTTATCTTTTTACCAGGGGCATCTTTTACACCACTTACCGGGAGCTAAATCATTGAACCACCATTAGACTTTCATCATCCAATCCATTTTTTTTTGTTACATTTTTCAAAACTCATATCATCCTCTGTGATTTACCTCCTAAGTGGGCATCATCAACATTAGCATCATAAACATATCAGGGGCAAAAATTTTATTTTCTTTGAAGCAATGCATTACACACATCACTTCAAAGAGGGGGAAAATGTATATGCATAAAATTGGTCATGCCTAATTAATCCTGGCATTTAATTAAATATTTATTATTTAATTAATTTCTCTAAAGTCTTCTACATGTAATTAAATTTAATTAATATTGTTCATTCATTTTATTCTCCCACCATAATTGAATAAATTTATTTTATTTAATTATTTCACATGTCTACTTGATTAATTAAATAAATACATTTTATTTATTTAAATTAATTATCATCTTTTTGAATTTAATTAAATCTTTTGTTTTAATTAAATTTAAATATTTTTTTTCTTCTATTAAAACTTTCTTCTAATTAATTAAATACTTTATTTAATTAATTTCATACACATGCCATTTCTTCAAATTTAATTAAATATTTTATTTAATTAAAGATCTTTTGCTTTCTTCAAATCATGATTAAATATTTCATTTAATTATGAAATCCTATGATTTTCTCAAAATCTTAATTAAATATTTATTTAATTAAGAAAAATCTGCAAGCACCCATAAATAAATAATTGAATTTGATAATTCATTATTTATTTTCTCAATATCTTTCCATTTTTCTTCTAAAAAAGATGATTTTTTATCATCTCATCTTATCTCTTCCATGAAAATGGAAAAATCCTACTTTATTCGTTTTCTTCTATTTTTCTCTCCAGTCTCATTCATCTTCGACTATTCGATCTGTCAAGAATTATTACAGGCGTTGATCAACTCAGCCAATCAAAATCCTCAAAAAGCTCTATAAATACATGTGCAAATCCAAGCATTGGTTACATACACACACTCATATGCAATTACGCTTATGGACTTACATCTTTAGCATTCTAGCAATAATCATATCTTAGCAATAATCTTATCAGAGCATAGCATAATCTTGCATCTTAGTATACCATGCATTTTAGTTTAAATATCATTCTCTAGTAATCCATTTCATTGAGCTTGGCATACTAAATCTAAGAGCAACTTGAATCAATGAAACACTGGAGATAGGGAGCAATAAAATGACTTCGAAGAAGCTGCACTAAGAGTTTGTTCATTTTTCTTTAAGTTTCTTTGATATAAAGTTTTATTGAATGTGTTTTGAATTCATTATGATAGGCATATTTCCATACACACACTTATAATTACAATGGTAAATTCTGACGAAAATCTCTACACATTGCAATTTGATCTACCTCTATGCCCTAGTGCTAACGAGTGTAGATACTTTAATCCTTCAATTTATTGGATACCTATTATGCCCCTTGGCCATTTATGATTTTATTGATAAATCAACTAGGAATGCACTTTCAATAGATTGAATACGAAGAAACTCCAATGCAGATAGTGATCTTGCTTCTCTATGTTTTCTAGGTGATTGTAAGTAATCACAATATTTCTTAGTATCCAAATTCCCTCGTTTGTTTCAATGAAATCTCTAAAATGAGAGGAGAACGCCCTAACATTTACTTTCCATTAAAATCTTCAAATTTTCACTCTTGTGACCCTTTTATTTGTATTTATTTTAATCTTTAACTACCTACTACAAAGCACAACCCCTCTATCTATGCTTGATGAATTTCCTTTTTATGTTGTATTCTATTAGCATTCTTTGGTTGCACATACTCCTCTATTTCTTTGTTGTATTCCTCTTTCATGAATTATGTGGTGCGGTCGCTCTGTGAGTTTCTCCAGAGTAGACACATCTTCCTTAATATGTTGTAAGTCTGCTTGTATCATATATTCTTCAATATTAGTTTGTGGAATAGTTCTATATCCATAGAAACTAGTGGTGTCTTCTAGATACTTGTGAGATTCATGCGCATTCTGGGTATTATGCTTCAAAGACACCTTGAAGTGTTCTTTTAAGTAAGCTTCAATGGATTCAAGTAGGCCTTAGTAAGGGAGTCATGGAAATCCTCTTCAGCCTAAATTGCAGAGATAGAGAAACTTAAAAAATGAGATAAATTCCACATTCAATTGTAATTGTGGGTGCTCTCTTCTAGGCCATTTGATATACATTTTTTCCATCTTCTAAACCAATAATGTGGGTATGAGGAATTTTGGCACTTGCAACTAATTTTAGTTTTGCACATTCTTATTACCAAGACAAATTTCCTTGTTTCCATCACTCTATGGCCAAGTAATCAATAGCCTTGATCATTATTTATGAGAGAATATTTTATATTGGCACAATAATCCACACTCGGGGATGGTGACATTGAAAATATAAAAACTTGTGTGAGACCTAAGAGTTTGAAATATTATTCTAGTCTTTTTGTAGACTAGTATATGATAAGGGAAATTCATCTTCTATATCCATTTGATCAAATATGTTATCTTTGTGAGACTCTAAAATGTCCACTCATCTTCAAAAGATCAGCTTTGACCACATGTGATGTATAGAGAAGCTCATAACCATGTTGTATATGAGTTTCCAAAAAACATTCAATATGTTGTCTAACAATAGCCCCTTTACAATGCCTAAACATCAAGCCCTTCCTATGGATGGCCTATGCTTTTATTTTTGGTTTTGAGGAAGAGTAAATAAAATCAAATTCAATCACTCTATGAAACATTTCTTAATGGTCTCTTCTCCACAATCATTCAAAATTTGACTTCTGACATTTTGCACAGTGACTAAAATAAGTCAAGTAGCCTCTAGAATTTCCTTGGAAAATTGAACAATCTCTTTGAGCCACAAAATTGTACTGAGATGTTGATTAATGACATGAGAGCATGGTTACAAAATATATTTACATAAATATATCAAGATTGAGAGACATCAATGCTCAAAGTTTCTTATTCATCCATTTCTAAAACTACACTTACCAAAAAACAACTGAAACTCACCAACTTCCCATTTTGGAAAAATATCAAGTCTAATTCTAGGAAGCTTCCACCTAGGGAATTGATTTATTTAGATCCCATGAACACATTTATAGAAGGGTTCTTCATCAATTCACTTCATTCATGAAATATTAAAGGTCAAAGTTGAACTTTCTGAAACCTTTTGGGAATGTAGTCACAAAAACTATGTAAAATCCATTTGGTTTTGGCTTTGAAAAATACCAAACCAAATGTTAGGACCTTGAAAATTGGTATGGAAGCACATTAATATGGGGAGAATCTAAAACACCAATCAGTTCATCAAGAAAGTCATCCAACTAGTAGATATTATCCTCCAAAGTTGATTTTTCTGGAAAATCAAACATTGTGTAGCCAACACACCTTTTTGGAACTCTCCAACTTGGTATTTTGAAACCCTATCAAAACTAATCATAGGAAGCTGAAATCAGGTGTACATACTCACATATGGAAAATAAACATTCTTGCAAAGTGATTTGGCATGAAATTGAACAAGCTTCAAGTTGTGATTTTTCAAAGTAGGCCATTGTAGCAAATTTCAAAACTATATTTTTGAGTGATGCAATCAATTTTCTCATCATGGGAACCTAAAACTTTGCAAAAATTGTAGGAAATTTTAGATCCTAACAATATGCACAAAACAAAAATATCTATTGGTTATTGTCATTCAAAACATCAAAAATATATTCACTTAATCAATAGTAAATTAGTTGTTGCTCCTTGCCATGTGGTAGTTGTAGTATCATAACATATTCACTACCATGCATGGGGGTATAAACTTGGCTTTATGCAGTCATATTTTATGTTGCAAGGGGTAGCATATCTTAATCCATATGGATCACCCTTACCCTTAACATGTTAGTGTAGCAAGTACACTACCATTTTAAGGGGGGGTATATAGTCCCCCATGTTGCAAGAATGATGGTGTTGTCATTGATGTCAACTAGTCAATTGGTTATCAACTAGTTGTTGTTGTCATTGATGTCATGGATGCAGGTTATTGGTTGTATATGTTGAGTATATTGAGAAAATTGTAATGAAGAAAGGTTGCAAGTGTTCAGTGGTTGCTTTATGTTTTTCTCTATGTTTGTGTGGTTCAAATATGTTGATTATGGTTGTTGGAAGCTACTATATCCAAATTTTTGGCTTTTGATTCATTGTACAGTGCGAGTTATGTTCACTAGTTGTGAACTGTGGTTTTCTGTGTTTTTGGCTGAGGTATGGGAGAAATGTTGTTGGTCTAGATTTCTTTTTGGTTGAGTCTTATGACTTGTAGTTCTAGAGTTAAGTTGTTATGACTGTGTTGAAGATAATTTTGGTTTTTGGAAGGATATGATCGTGCCAAGGGTTGTGTGTGCTTAATTGTTCTATGTTTTTTACACTAGTTTGGCTAAGCTTGTGTTGAACACTACTTTTGAATTTTATGGAGTGTGTTGGGACCTATTTGGGTCCTCATCAATCATGTGTTTGGGTCACCCTCATTCTAATTCCACCTTAAGATGTTTTGGTGCTGACCTAATTTGAATTTAATGATGGATGGTTGACTTTGAATATGTTTCAAAGTTGAAGATGGTATAAATAAAGGATGAGTTAGTGGTAAAAGATGTAAAAAGAGATAAGTGAAAATAAATAAAGCAGATAGATGTGAAGCATATGTGAATCTGTGTGCGTATGTGATGCGAGTGTGGTAGATCAGTGCAAATTCTAAATGTTGATTTTTCGAATGCAGTGAGTTGAAGGTGTACTCTATCATTCATGCATGTTTGCAAGTGGTTGAGTAAATTATGGTTGAAATCTATGTTGCATTGAGATTTTCTTCTCTCTATAACATATCTCTTTTTTCTTCTTTGTATCTTTGTGGCAGTGAGCCCTCTGGGTGGTTAATCTTGTTGGATAGTGAGTCCTAATCTAGACAGTGAGTTCTTGTTTTGGTAGTGAGCCTTTCTCTGATAGTGAGCCTTTGTAATTGGTTTTGATATTCTCTATAGTGTGATATAATTCTCACTGTGGTTTTTCCCTTATTTGGTTTTCCACGTAAATCTGGTGTTACTATGTACTTCTAATGGTTTTCAATTTCTGTACTTGCACTTAATTTTTAATCATTTTAGAAGAGTCAAGGATTTGTGATTGATCTAAGTTCAGGTGAATGTTGTAATAGTCTAAATTTTCTACAATTTATTCACCCCCCTCTCAATTTTCTTGTTCAACAATTGGTATCAAAGCTTGGTTCCTTGGAGAAGAGCTTAACTGCTTAAGGAAGGTTTGGGATGGCTGGAAAAGTTACATATGAGTATCTGAAGTTCGATAGAACTAATTATGCTATTTGGAAAATATTGATGGAAGAATATCTAGAGTATTGTGGATATGATGCATAAAGAAAGCTTACAAGAATCCCTAAAATCCTCCTGCTAATGGTCCAAGTACGGCTAATGAGATCAAGGAACATGAAGTGAACAATAAGGTGAAGTTCATTTTGAAGAAAAGTCTTGTACATTCCAAGTTGATTAAAGTTCAAAATTTGAAGATTGCTAAAGAAGTCTAGGATGCTTTAGAAAAGGACCATGAAGGTGATGAAAGGGTCAAAGAAGCAAAGTTGTAGAATTTAGAGACACAGTTTGAGCTCCTACGTATGTCTAAAGATGAGAATGTTAAAGCCTATGTACAGAGATTGGATGAGGTAGTATCTAGAATGCGAGGAATTGGTACTATAATAGATGAATCTAGGATTGTAAAGAAATTCTTAGAACTCTCCTTGATACTTACATCGAAAAGGTATGTGATATTGAAGAACATATAGATTACAAGACTTACACTAAAGATCAGTTGTTGGGAACTTTGACATCTTATGAGATGAGAAAGTCAAATTTGAGAAATGGATCCAAATCAAAAACTGCTTTTAAGGTTACAAAAGTTGAAGATCCAAATGAAGAAAATCTTGATGAAGTAGAAGCTAACTTTGTGAGAAGGATGAAGAAATTCTCCAACAAGTATGAAGGTAAGTTACCCTTTAAATTCTTTAGTTGTGATTGAATAGGTCATTATGCTTCGAGGTGTCCAGAAAGAGCTAAGAGGAATAAACAAATATATGAGAAAGAAAAGAAAGGTAAGAAGATCAACAAAGCATATTATGTAAATGAGGATGCTAGTGTATTTGATGAGGAATGTTACTATGGAGATCCCGATGACAATGAATGCTTGTTCTTGGCTATAATGAGCCTACTTCTGCTAATTTTGAAGAATAGGAGAAGGATGAGAAAGAGAAGCATAATGAAGAAGAAGATGAAGCTTTGGGGGTGTCCCGCAAGACACCTAGATATGTACAAAAAAATCATTCAAAAAGTTAGAACATTGGAGACAAGACAAAATGAGTATTGACAAGAAGCAAAGCTGCTACTAATGAGGTAAATTTGTTTTCACTTTCTGAGATTGAAGTGAAGACTATAAGTGAAGCATGTAAAGATGAGCACTGGATGGAAGCTATGAAAGAACTTATGCAAATTGAGAAGAATCGAACTTAAGAACTGGTCCCTAGATCGGAAGATAAAAACATTATTGGATCAAATTGGGTATTTAAAAATAAGTTGAATGAGAATGGAGAAGTTGTCAGAAATAAAGCAAGGCTTGTGTGTAAGGGTTACTCACAAGTAGAAGGCATAGATTTTCAGGAGAATTTTTCTCTAGTGGCAATAATGGAAGCTATTAGGATGTTCTTAGCATTTGTTACTCATAAAGATTTCAAGGTCTATTAGATGACTGTCAAGTCTGCATTTTTGAATGGTGAGATAGAAGAAGAGCTCTACATGGAATAACTGGAAGGATTTTATATGTCAGATCAACCAGATATGGTTTACAAATTGAAGAAAGCTTTATATGGATTGAATTAAGCCCCTAGAGCTTGTTATGCAAGGTTAGACATGTACATGAGTTAGCAAGGCTTCAACAAAGGTACAACAAATAATATTCTATATTTCAAAATTGAAAATGATAAAATATTGATTGTGGTTGTATATGTTGATGAAACTATGAGTAAGATGTTTACAGAAGAAATGAAAAAACAATTTGAGATGTCTATGTTTGGAGAAATGAATTTCTTTCTTGGGCTACAAATTAATCAAACAAAGAAAGGAATTTGTATTTCATAGTCTAAGTATGTGAAAGAGATGTTGAAGAATTTTGGGATGGATGGTTCCAAACTGGTATGCACTCCTATGGTGACAAGTTACAAATTAGGTAAAGACGATGATTAACCTAATGTTGATAAGAGAACATATAGATCTATGATTGGTAGACTATTGTATTTGACTATTACTAGACTGGATATTATGTATGATGTCTGTCTTGTGGCTAGATTTCAAGATCCTAAGGAAACACATGTTGTTAAAAGAAAATTTAGATATTTGAATGGAACTCTAGATTATGGCTTATGATATCCTAGGGATACTGATTTTACACTAAGTGCTTATACAAATACAGATTCGGTTGGATGTGTAGATGACAAAAAAAGTACAAGTCATGGTGCATTTTTTCTTGGTTGGAGATTGGTGGCATGGTTGAGTAAAAAGCGAGATTTAGTTTCCTTAACTACTACTAAAGTTGAGTATAATGCTATTGCATCTTGTTGTACACAAGTTTTATGAGTGAAATAGACATTAAAAGATATCATGGTTGTGTATGATGATCCTATTTCTATATTTTGTGATTACACAAATGCAATTAACATTTCAAAGAATCCAGTGATGCACTCGAGGACAAAGCATATATCTATCAAGTATTTTTCTTGAGAGAAAAGGTTGTAGACAATGAAGTAAAGCTTTAGTATGTCCCTACGAAGGATCAAATTGTTGATATATTTATGGAGGAACTTCCCAAAGATACATTTGAGTATCTTTGGGAGAAGTTGAGGGTCATTTCCCCTCCTTTCTTGAACTAGATGCATATGGAGATGCATCAGTCTAATGGGTCTATGGATCTATCTCTCTTCTGGATTGATGTTTTTGGTGGCTACCTCTCAGGGGGAGCAGGTAGTGTCATGTGTTTTCATTGTAATAGTATTTTTTTTTTTGATGTCAAAGGGGAAACCAATGTAAAATATATTTTTCCTTTGCCATTGATATCAAAGGGGGAGATGAAGAAGATGTGAGATGTGAAAGAAAAATATTATCTACTAAGGGGGAGAAACAACAAGAAAAATCATGAAAATTATGTTCAGAGCTAGTATGTTGTATTTGATGGATTTTCACATCATGTGTTTCCATCAATGACAAAGGGGAGATTTTTGAAAGAATGAAGGCGTTTTCATTGATGTCAACTGGTCAATTGTTTATCAATTGGTTGTTGTTGTCATTGATCTCATGGATGCAGGTTATTGGTTGTATATGTCGAGGATATTGGGAAAATTGTAATGAAGAAAGGTTGGAGGTGTTCAGTGGTTGCTCTAAGATTTTCACCTATGTTTGTGTGGTTCAGCTATGTTGATTATGGTTGTTGGAAGCTGCTAGACCTATATTTTTGGCTTCAAATTCATTGTACAATGAGAGTTATGTTCACTAGTTGTGAATTGTGGTTTTTTGTGTTTTTGGTTGAGGTCCGGGAGAAATGTTGTTGGTCCAGATTTCTTTTTGGTTGAGTCTTATGACTTGCAATTCTAGAGTTAAGTTGTGATGATCATTTTGAAGATAATTTTGGTGTATGGAAGGATTTGATTGTGCTAAGGGTTGCGTGTGCTTAATTGTTCTATGTGTTTTACACTGGTTTGGCCTACCTTGTGTTGAACACTACTTTCAAATTTGATGAAGCATGTTGGGACCTATTTGGGTCCTCATCAAGCATATGTTTGGGTCGCCCTCATTCTAATTCCACCCTAGGATGTTTTGACACCTACCTAATTTGAATTTAGTGATGGATGCTATAAATGCAGAATGAGTTAGTGGTGAAAGATGGACAAAGAGATAAGTGAAAAGAAATAGAGTAGATAGATGTGAAGTAGATGTGAATCAATGTGTGTGTGTGATATGAGTGTCGCAGTTCAGTGTGAATTCTAAATGTTGAGTTTTCGGATGTAGTGAGTTGAAGGTGTACTCTATCATTCATGCATGTTTGCAAGTGGTTAAGTAAATTATTGTGGAAATTTCTATTACATTGATATTTTCTTCTCTTTGTAACATATCTCTTCTATCTTCTTTGTATCTCTGCAGCAGTGAGCCCTCTGGGTGGTTAACCCCGTTAGACAGTGAGTCCTTGTTTTGGCATTGAACCTTTGATCCTTTGTAATTAGTTTTGATATTCTCTATAGTGTGAGCTAATCCTCATCGTGGTTTTTCCCTTATTGGGTTTTCCATGTAAATATGGCGTTACTATGTTTTTCTGATGGTTTTTAGTTTTAGCACTTGCACTTAATGTTTAATCATTTTAGCAGAGTTAAGAATTTTTTATTGATCTAAGTTCTGGTGAATGTTTTAATAGTTTAAATTTTCTACAACTGATTCAGCCCCCCTCTCATTTTTCTTGTTCAACACCCCAATTATTTTCTACATAACAAATGGTCCCTTCTTAGTCATGATAACACATATCTCCTAAGAAGTGAGACCTTGTCAACCGAAGTATGGCCTTCGTAATACGTGCAACGTGTCTCCTTGTTGGTAATATTAGACTTGATGTCTTATAAGAGTGTGATCTTCCTTGGCATATGACTTTCTCCTTAGCAGTAATACTATGGAAAGTGTTCCCTGAAGTGATAATTTATATTCCTTGACTAGTCCTCTCTTTGGTGATATAATGTGTGATGTTCCCTAATGTGTGACCTACCATGAAGTAAGCAAAGTCCCTTTGATTTCCCTTTTTTTTACCTTATTTATTTTTCATTTATGCACCCCCTAAGGTGAGTTCTTGTTTGCACCCCCTAAGGTGAGATTTTTCTTGCACCCCCTGAGGTGAGTTTTGTTTGCACCCCCTGAGGTGAGTTTTGTTTGCATCCCCTGAGGTGAGTTTTTTTTGCACTTCCTGAGGGGATTTTGGATTTTTTTCTCCATTCTATTCACAATAGTTTAACTTAGTGTAGCATTGGCATAGCAACTTGTGGCACCTTATCAAGGTTATCAGGGAGTATAACTCTTGGTATGGTTGTTGTGGACACACCTTATAGACCTAGTGTGTTTCTTACACTTTTCCACATTGTTATGGGCACACCTTGTAGACCTAGTGCATGTCTCTCAATTTTACCTTGTCTTGGGGGCTCACCTATTGAATATCAAACTTCACTAGCCTCTATATCTCCTAGTTTGTGATTCAATTAGAAAATATCAGACTTTTATATTGTGTGAGTCATGAAATCCTTTTAACATGGCCACCTATCATAATAAAACTTGCTTGCCAGTGGAGCCATGTGGCCCATGAGTGATGTGTATGAATTCAGTCCTCATGAGAGCATTTCTTCATTCAATGGATGAATTTAGTATTTGAGAAAATTTAAGACTAAGGTCAATTTGCCTTATTGACTCAAATATTTTAGTACTAACCTTGTGTTTTGTTTATTTTTATGTGTTTTCATGTGTCTTTTTTTTTTTGTACATTGTGTCTACATTGAGTTTTTTTTTCATTTCATCATCATCTATATGTTAGGTCACATGTGTTTTCATCATGTATGTTTCATGTTTTCTGACATGTATGTTTGTGTATCTTGTCTTGTTGCATATCATATATATGTATGTGTGTTCCTTTGTGCTTATGTTGGTTTTCCATGGGATCTTGGATCTTGGGGGCTTGTGCACTTCCCTAGATCCTTTGTCAGCCTATATTCTCAACATTTGGACAATCAAACCCCTTTTGACATATATTTTCTACTTTAGTGTGATTTTGAGTGTAATTTCATACTCTCACTAAAGTGAGGGCTAAATGTAGTGTATAGAATTACATACCCTAACAATTTCACATTATGTTTTGGCCCCCCTAAAATATTGAGCTTAATTGACCCCAAAATTACCTAAAATAATGATTTTGGAGCCCATTTGTACCCCTTTTTAATAAATGACAAGCATTGGATAAATGACAAGCATTGAATAAATGCATCCACCTCATATGTTTCCCTTGACATTGAGTGACCTAGAAATTTGGGCTATGACCCATTCACCTATGGGAAAATGGGTCCCGATTCTTAGTTAGGACCCATTTTGGACATGTTGAAATGGTCATTCTAACATTCAAAAACCCACTTACAAATATTGGCTATTGGGATCTAATTTTTCAGGAAATTAAATAAATGCCTATAAATACCTAGTTATTGCATCATTTGAGATCTATCTAATATGAGTTCAACATTAAGATCATTCAAGATCAAGTCAATAGAAGCATCATTAGAGTTTCATTGAAGCAATTCAAGATCCAAGCATTATGCCAAAGTGTATGTGAGTCCATGTGTTCTTGTTGTCATTATTTTGTGAAGGCTAACATATTTTTGGAGGTCTCCAAAAGAATTCAAGCATTCAAGTAAGCAAGATCCAAATCCTTGAAGAGATGTGTATGAATTTAGTCTTTCAAGGAAGTCATTGATGGTTGGTGAGTTGCAAGATTTTATTCATTCATCATTCCTCCCTTTTGTTTTTTATTCCTATTATTTCCATTTTTCCATTGTGGAAATTCAAAACACTTACTCGAGGTTTGACTAAGGTAAGCCCATAAAATGGCACAACATTTACTCTCTTTGTGAATGTTCAGATCTTAGATTGAAGAGTATTAAAGAAGGCTTAAAGATCCATTTTGCATTTGTAAGAGAGGGGAACCAACCACGTCAAGGCTCCAAGTCATGGAGAGCTGAGAGCAGAGGGTTGCCCTAACTTACCTCACTCTCTAAAGGAATGTTTTGAAATAAGGGATGAGAATGAGGAGGACTATAAAGTACTTCAATCACCCTTCAAACCCGAAATCCAAGTTTAGGCTAAGCGAACTAGTTTTCAGAGTCAATATTATACCTCAGATAGCTCTATGTCCAAGGATGACAACATAGTCATGGGACGACAGGGTGGTGCGCTGGTGTCTCTCAGGCACGCTGGTGTTTGTATGACTAGAGGATAGAAAGGATAGTATAAGTTACCAGAAAACAAACAAACTGCTTAGCTGATTATCCTTAAAAGAACAAAAAAAAACTATGGAATATGAAAATTACAAACAAATGTGGTAAGGTAGGTAGATGAAAGCAAGGGTGACAAAAATGATCTCACCAATGCACCAATTCGCTAGCTAGCTCCAAATGTACATCCAACTACATACAAGAAAGAAGGGGGAAAATGTTGGGGCTATATAGGGTTCTGCCTCAGTTAGACCCCCGTTTTTGGTGTTTCCACCTCTACAAAAAACTAATAGCAACAAGATAGAAATATGGGATAAGAGTAAAGAAGGAAGAGAAGCAAGTAACACTACAAAATAGTAAAGAGCTACTCAACCAAATCACAAAGGACAGGAGTTAAACCTTACCACCTCCATGAAGAGCTCACTAGCCAATGGAGGAGAAAGAAGGCTTGAACAATCACCACAACCTCAATTGAGATGAAGGGAGGTCTCGCAAAACCTCAAGCCCACATTGCAATGGATTACTTCACACTTGCTTTGTAGAGTTGGTGGAGTGTTATTGCTATTGTAATGGAGTTCCAAAGTGTTTCTTGAGAGTGAAATGAAGTGCTTGAGAATGTGAAGAGATGGAAAAAAGATGAATTGGATGAAGAATGAATGAATTTGAAGAAGAATAGGGAATAATCTGTCATTTTCAGGGTTGATTGGTCAAAGAGGGACATTAAAAATTAACTCCAATCTAAAGCGTAACACCTCTACCAACTTTAGATGTTGGATCCATCAGGTATGTAAGTGTGCCGCACGGATGTCTACATGTTGTGCGTGCATCCCTAACAAATACCTGCAAGGAAGGTATCCTCCAAGATCTCTCGCATGAAAGAAACCTAGAAAAATTTCCTTATAGACCTGCAAAACTATAAGGGAGCGACCCCCAAGATCTCTTACATGGAGGAGGCTCAAAGGTGTATGCACCTTACAGGAACGCAGACCTGCAAGGAGGCATCCTCCAAGATCTCTCACATGAAGGAAACCCAATGAAGGATACTCCACATAGTTGAAAGGCTTTGCAGGTGCACCTACGAAGCGACATGTTTACTTACAAAAAAAACATGTTTGAAAGTAGCCACACAAGCAATCAATCAAATTGGAAGGCTTTCAAAGGGGTCCCTTGGGAACCCAGCTTGAAGAGGGGGCCCACTCAAGGGATGTGCTATTTTAAAGTGCAAAAAAGACATTTTTCTCAAATCGATTCGACATCAAGGGATCCTTTCGAAAGATGTTAACTTAATCAAGGAATTTGAAAGGAATAAAATTCCCCCTCG
Organism: Sequoia sempervirens; assembly: GCA_007258455.2. NCBI lineage: Eukaryota > Viridiplantae > Streptophyta > Pinopsida > Cupressales > Cupressaceae > Sequoia > Sequoia sempervirens. Next base: position 1,009,409,051 of record VDFB02281492.1, on the reverse strand, counting down.
TGAGGGGAAGATAAAAGTTGATCCCACCTCAGAGGAAATTTTTGATGTTCTTTATGAACCCATGATGAAGGAAACACGTTCCATTAAGGTTCTTATTGCGAATACAATTTTGAAGAAGAAATGTTCATGAGGATTTTCAAGAAAGGATTCATTGGAGACAAATGCATTTTCTGAAAAATCAAAACATCATAGAAATGATGTTGTCACACATCAAAGGGACAACTTAAGCAAAGAAGAAAGAAAGGGAAAAAGAGTGAAAAGGAAATGGGCACAAACAAAGGGCACAAGGGGATATGGTTTTACGAGGTCAGATCTGCTCATGCTTATATAAATAATAGGTAACCATGGTGCAAGGTGAAAGATCATCAATCCCCAACTAGATCAGGAAGAATGCACAAAAAACAAATAAAAAATAAAAAATTGGGTCAACATGGAAGGGAAGCCTAAATGCCCCCAACACTTTACATCATCCCCAATTTTCCAAAAATCAAGACACAAATGTGGAAGAATGATGAGACAAAGAGAAGAATATTTATGAAACAAAAATCACTCTTGTATCCAAGCACCAATAAGGGTGACAAGGGTCATCTAGGAATATATAGCACAATCATGGGGGAACACATCACAACACACACTTCTAATCTAAAGATAAATAAGAGGCCTCTCCCTAATACTCATTGACCAAGATTTTGTTTGCTTCCCAATCTAGATCATTATAAGGGGAAGTCAGATGAGCCTGTAGTGGTGGAATATTAAGGGGAGGAGCTTCTGATCCTACAAGAATAAGGGCTAAGGAAGAGGGCCCCGTAAGGTCCTCTCCACTAGGCTCTTGTGGAGCTATGGTCAATGATTTTATGAAGATCACTAACAAGGTCAGAACTTCATCCAGAGAGTTAAACATGCACCTAACTGGAGTGCCATGTCTTACCTCAACAAAAAGAGGACTGCACTCGAGATTCACCTCTAGGCTCACTGAATGACTCAAGAGTGGTGACAAACTTAGGGGAAGTCAGGGCTTGTTCTGCTACCAGGACATAACAAGTTAGTGTAGAACCACCTTTTAGAGAAGGTGGGCTCCTCTTACCCCCACATTGCTGGAGGGGCCAACCTCTACCTTCAGCTTCATTGGGGGATGTGAACTCCCCATAGATGAGGCAAGAGGCATAGAGGAAGAGGAGGAGGAGAAAACCACAGTGGATACCACCAAAGTATTTGGCATATTCACAGGTTTTGGGAAAGGCGAGATGTCTGGAAGGGACATCAAGAAGGGCAGCTCAACCGAAGGAGTGATGAACACCTACACCCTTTTTTGGGTCAGGAACACTTACAATTGGAGGAGAGAGGACACAATGAGAGGCCTAGATGTAGGGGTGGTCATCTCTTCTTTCTTATTTTGCAGAGTGTCTTGCTCAGCCACGAGAGCCTTTTTCCAACGCTTGTGTTCACACATAAGGTGGTCTTTGTGACTCTTTGAGCTAGAGGCCGGGGGCTATGAAGGTATAGAAGGCTCCTGCTTAGTCATGGGAGTGTCCACTACATCCATTTTTGGTAGAGGGATAGGCTCCTGAACTAGAGCAGGAAGAGCAGGTTGAGAAACAACGGGGGGAATTGGCTCTAGTCCCACAGCAACAAGCCTCTTCCTGTTTATTTCTTTGGGAGAAGAAGTCGTAAGAGGCTACGAAGGTCGAGACATGGAGGATTTCCCATGGGGACCTTTTCTTCTACCATATTGAATGGGCCTAAGCTCTATGGGTAGAACAAGAGGCTCAAGTACCAGACGCTTGGGCTTTCACCAAGCGAGCACCATGGAATTTTCTCGCAAACGTGGAACAGAATCTGATAGCGCCACAACAAGGCAAGAGGAAGTGTAAGGCTAGACAACATAAGAGGAAGAAGAGGGACCTTGACAGGGCTTTTCTTCTTCTCTTCTATGGGCCTTGGCGACATCACTGTTAGCTTTCAAATATGTCCTATGCAAAACAACATAAGGTGATGGAGGGTATCTCACTCTAGGCATTAAGTGCCCTTTCTTATACTTTTGATATGTCTAGGGCAAGAGGTCCTTCCTAGGAAGAAGAGGACCAATGAGTGCAGGCCAAAAGTGTTCTAGAGAGTAACTACCACGTGCAACCGATGGTCTATAACTGGTGTCATGAATTACATGTACAAAACCCTCATGAATAAATTTTAGATACTTGTGCACAACCGAGGGAACTACATTCATAGCTACCATCTAGGGGATACCTAGGTTCACTCTAAAGAGTTTGGACCTCAAGATTATATCAAACAATAGGTTCACAAATTTAGGTCCATCATGGACTGACAAAACAATACTACCAAGGGGAGGTACGGAAAGTCCGTTGTGCGTACGGATGGTGCTCATGGGTGCATATCCATCTTTATGAAAAAATTTAATTAACATGATCTCCTTGGTTATAATATTCACCTGAGATGTTGGGTCAATGAGAGCACCCGATGCAATGTTTGCATTGATTCACGTAGAGATATAGAGAGGAGATGGTTCTCTATTAAAGCCCATCGGCAAGTCTAGCAAGGTGAAGGTTATACCTGTACTACTACTTGCAAGCTGTACAGAGGAGATAGGTTGATGTAGGAAAGAGGCCATCGCACACACTAAATGATACTCTCACAAGGCCTCCCAAAGGTTGTAAAATAGGATAGTGACCTAATTAAGGTTTTGTTATGCAACACTTATGAAACCTTCCAGCTAAACCTACTAAGGGTCACAAGTTGGGTTGCGAGGAAAAAGGCCCCACAACACTCACACCTACAACACTCCTAGAACATGAGGAAAGGAGCTTTCAATACCACAAGATGAAAACAAAATGGTTCATGTTGGATTCATCCAAAAATGTAAGAGAGGGGGACCAACCATGTCAAGGATCTAGGTCACGAAGAGCTGAGAGTAGAGAGCTGCCCTAACTTACCTCACTCTAAAGGGATTTTTTGAAATAAGAGATGAGAATGATGAGGACTATAAAGTACATCAATCACCCTATAGATCTGGAATCCAAGTTTAGGCTAGGAAAGCTGGTTCTCAGAGTCAAATACTGTACCTTAGACAACTCTCTATCAAAGGACGACAACATAGTTATGGGACAATAGTGTGACACACTAGCGTTTGTACGGCTAGAGGATAGAAAGGATAGTATAAGCTACCAAAAAATTTACTAATGACCTAGCTAATTATTCTTGAAATAGAAAAACAAAACTATGAAATATGAAAAGTACAAATGAATATGGTAAAGTAGGTAGATGAAAGCAAGGGTGAAAAAAATGATCTCACCAATGCGCTAGTTCGCTAGCTAGCTCCAAATGCACATCCACCTACACACAAGAAAGAAGGGGGAAAATATTGGGAATGTATAGGGGTCTGCCTTAGTCAGACCTCCATTTTGGTGTTTTCACCTCCAAAAACAACCAGATAGCAATGAGATAAAAATATGTGATAAAGAAGTAAAGAAGGAAGAAATGCAAGTGACACTACAAAACAATAAAGAGCTACTCAACCAAATCAAAAGGAGAGGAGTGAAACGTTGCCACCTCCACCAAGAGCTCACTAGTGAATGGAGGAGAAAGAAGGCTTGAACAATCACTACAACCTCAATTAAGATGAAGGGAGGTCTCACAAAACCTCAAGCCCACGTTGTAATGACTTGCTTCACAATTTCTTTGTGGAGTTGATGGAGTGTTGTTGCTATTGTAATGGAGTGCCAAAGTGCTACTTGAGAGTGAAATGAAGTGCTTGAGAATGTGAAGAGATGGAGAAAAGATGAGTTGGATGAAGAATGAATGAATTTGAAGGAGAATAGGGAAGAATTTTCCATTTTCGAGGTCGGTTGGTCGAAGAGGGACACTACAAGTTGACCCCAATTGAAAGTATAACACCTTTTCCAACTTTAGATGCAGGAATCCATTAGGGATGCAAGTGTGTCATGTGGATGTCTGTGCCACGCATGCGCATCCCTAAAAAATATTCTCCTATCAACACAAAGGAAAGATGCCAAGTGGAAGGAAGGCAACTTGATGTGGAATTTCACCTTTGAATTTGGTTTCCTAAGGTGAGGATGTGTAAAAGGGGAATTTTTGTAAGGGGTACAAATTCGCTTCTATACAACATTGTTGCCATGGTTGTCATAAACCCTTTCAAGCCACAAAAACTTATTTACATATTTATCAAATGATATTTTGACACTTTTGTAGATGAAAAAATAGAAGCTCAAATCTAGTGCCAAAGGACCCCAAAAGCACTTCAGGACCCCTTATCAAAGACCCATTCACCCATGGGTGATTGAGTCCTTGTATGCACAACCAAACTAATTTTTATAAGCTAGTACATAGTCATCTGCACCTTCCAGATCTGTTAGAACTTGATTGTTTTAGTTTTCTAGTTGTTGAGATCTTACACTTTTAATATTAGGGCATATAGCTTAATTAGGTTACTCATTGCAAATTACTTCCAATCCATTCCCATCCTTGATCAGATGTAGAACCAAGTATAATTAGCCCACATTCATGGTTGATAGTCAATATATTCACCTTGTTGATGTAAATCTTAATGTAACTTGGAAAATTTCCCCTTTGCATCCTAGGTTCTTTGCATTTAGGACCTAGGATAACCTCTTTCTATGTTTTAATGGGAAAGCCCTCCACGTGGATTTAAAATTTTCAAATCTTAAAGTGGCTCAAGTGGAACTCCAACAAGTAAAGGATTTGGGGGATAATTAGAGATGATTAATGAATATAAATATACCCCTTCCCAAATTCTTAACATAAACCTTAATAAGAAAATATTGCACTATAATTAAAATTACTCTAAAGTGATCCAAAGACATGCTTAAGATTTCAATCTTAGAGAGCTTAGCAATAATTTTTTCTTATTTGGTTTTTGGTATTGGGGAGATGTAGTGTCTCGTCCAAAAATATAAAACCATTGAGGGTTTTTGAACCAAAAGGCCTATCACTGACCATTTTACAAAGGTTCACAATAGTATAAGCAACAAATTTGAAATTTTGAGAAATTTATCTTAGAGCCTATGATAGTGTTATATTCAACATTTAAATTTTAATTAAACCTACTAAACAAGGTCAAATATATGGTATCTTTTAATGCATATATTCTTGAAACAACTCAAAAAACCAATCCTCCTTAGTAGACCTAATGCATAGGTGATAGGTAAAGTAGAGCTAAAGACAATAGTGAACATTGAAATAAGAAATTTGCAAAGTGGAAGAAGATGGTGAAAGGCCATAATTAATATAAGAAAAAGATACATATAGTGTAGGGTAGGTTTCTTTAACACATTTTCAATTATATGAATGGACATTGTCCTACTTCACTCATTCAATTTTAAGCTCCTCATTTGTTGGTGGTTGTGATTGAATGTAGAGCTTCATCTTTATTTTAATATATAATAGAGCTTCATCTTTATAAGCAATAATCAATTTCAAGCTTAGACAAAAGAACACATTTTCTTTCCCACTATGTGCTAGGATACCAAGTATTTTATTTAGTTTTTGTAGTGTAGGAAAAAGTATCCCTTTTTCACACTTAATTTGGTAATAATTAATAATAAAATGAGCCTAATGTTGCCTTAATTTAGTGTTGTAAAATGTTTTCCACATTCACATTAAGTTTAGGTCCCTTTTAGATTAAATGGACTTAATTGTGCCTTATTTAGGGTGTTTTAAGGTGTACCTTTACACTTTCACACTAATCTAGGGCTTTATTAATTGATTATGGTTAATTTTCCTTAATATTCCCTTTTAGTTCTTGAAATCCAAGCTTAATTAAATGTAATTTTTGAGGGATAAAGCCTAAAATTAATAAATTCCATTTGACAACACTCAACTTTGGAAGATGTGTGTCCTAGGTAAGTGACCTAGGACCCATTCTCCATAGGGTGAATGGTTCCTCACTTAGATCTCGGACCCCAATTTTGCATAATGTTTAACATTTATCGATGTGTGTCCTAGGTGAGTGGCCTAGGGAAAATGGGTCCTCACTTAGACCTAGGACCCCTATTTGAAATATGTTTTTGGAAATATTTTAATTATTTTAAATTCATAATTCAATGTTAGATTGTGATATTTGAATTTTAGGAATTAATCTTAATATATGTATAAATATAAGGCTATTTCACTTAGTTTCACCTAGAAATTTTGAATTAAGCATCCTAAGATTTCACAAGAGCATTTATAAGGCATTCAAGGACAAATTTATTGAAGATTATTGTAGCAATCAAGATTCCATTGTCATGTCAAAGATGTATTGCATCATGCATGTTGTTTCAGCTAATATGCTTTTGATTAACAATAAACAGGTTTTGAAGGGACCAAAAACCCTTAAAAAAGAAAGAAAGTGGTAGTAAAGATAAGACAATTGAATGCCTACTCAAAAACAACATGAAAAGCTAGCTGATTTACAGACCATCGACACATCATCAGAAGTTTACATCAGCCAAAAAACAAAAAACATAAAGATAAGCCAAATGGCCATTAAAGCAGTTCTTTAAGCATTTTTTGTAGCCTCCAAATCCTTGGCCACCAACATCTCATGCATTTCCATGATTTCTTCAACATCACGAGCTGGATCCTTCTTACCTTTCCTTGTTTTTCTCCTAGTGTGAACACTTGTACCAACAACCAAATCAGTAGAATGCACATCCATCCCGGTACCCTCCCCATGATCCAAGTTCACCTGTTCATCGAATAGTCCCTTCATGGTCAACTCCATAGCCTTTTGATTGAGGAAAACCACCCCTTCAACTGACACCTCCAGCTTCTCCTTGCTTATGTTGATGAATGTATCCAAGTCCCTTTGAAGCTTCCTATTCTATCTTTCCAGCATCGCCACTCTCAGACCATAGTCATTCTTCAGAGCAACAAGTTCATCCACCATATGTTTGAGGTAATATGTTTTTGTAGTGTTCAATGCTAATTCAAGCATATTTAAAGGAATTAACTCTAATCAAGTTTCATGATCAAGATGTACATTCATTGAGGCCACTTCATGCTAGTTTGTAGATTTGCAATCCAAGGTTCAAATAGGGATTGGTGAGTTGTGACATTGTTGTTCATTCAACGTTCCTTCTTTCATGTTTCATTTCATTATAAGGTTTGGTTACCAAAACGGGGTTTCACCGAGGAAAAGCCCCATTCCCTAACAAAGCAATATTTTTTCTCTCTTTGATGTGTGATTGCATATTTTAGGTTGAAGATCATTTAAAGAGAAAAATTGAAGAAGGATTGAAAGTTGTCAAAGTTGCAAGAAAATTTGTCAAATCATGGAAAATGATCTACATATTTTATTTGTCTTTTTGATAGTGAACACTTGGAATTTGGGAGTGCAAACCTACCAGAAGAGAACCTAGAAAGCATTTTTTAGGAGCCCTAGCCAGGACCCATTCACCATAGGGAAAATGAGTCCTTAGTGAGGTCTGAAAAAGCATCCTTGGTGACAAGTACACATCATTCTCACCTTTCCAAATCTGCATTTTGATAGTTAGTTATGTTAGTTTTCAGATCTGTTCTCTATAGCTTGCATTTTAAATGAAACTAGTGAGAAATAGGTCCATTGTTCATCACTTGATTGTGGTGAACCCAATCTCTTATGTTTTAGTTTTTAATCCTCTAAAAGTTTAAGATAAAATTATGGGCAACAACCAATTTGTTCCATAATGACTAATTTGGTTTGGAGTTCTTGTTGGTTATGCACTATGCATTACATCTAGGTAAAATAAAAAGGAATAATATACCTTATGCTTCTTTTTATATGGAAGATTCCACATAATAGGGAAATGAATAAGGGAACTACCAAGTTTTTTGGTTACATTCTTATTAAAATATGTATTTTTTCTAGCTAAATTAATGTACCAAGCTTTTATAATTAAAAAATATAATTTTCCACAATAGGACCACAATGCCAAGACCAAGGTAACATTTTGGCATACAAAAAGAGACACATAGCCATTACAAATACTAAGAAATAGAAATAGAAAATCATTTTAAACCATTGAAAATCCAAACACAAAATGTAGAAATAGATAACCTTGTAAAACCCTTTAAAATTATATACATTATTAACAAAAATGGTCATATATCCATTACAAATTTACCCTCATTGATGACAAATATTTTGCCTCTATAATTTTAAAAAGTAACAAACATAAATATATGTAAAATGCGCATTGACATTTAATGTTAGTGCATATATTATTTCATGAATATTATGCACATGGATATTTTCACATGGTATTAAACCTACTTAGGTGTCCAATTAGTGAGAGTTAGCTTGACACCTCTTGTGAGTCTTGAGGGAGTTAACTCACCACTAGTCCTAGTTAGTGAGAGTTGACCACCTAGTCATCTCCATTATTCTAGGAGGTGGTTTTTTTCCTCTCTCCAATATGTACACTCATTTCATGGGTTAATGATATTAATTTTGGTATCCATTTTTATGTAATCTCTTTTGCACATTTTGTGTAGTTAATTCATCTCACAGGTAGGAGTTTCCAATTTTTTGACTTTTGTTGCTTGACCAATACTAACATTCTATCCAAAGATATTGGCATTATCACATGGTATCAAAGTTGAACTAAAATTTGATTTTTGGTTTAGTATTACGTGTTGAGTTAGTTATTGAAACACCAGTTGCATACAATTGTAGTTTGTTGTGTATATAGAGTTTTGATGTGTTTCTATGTGTCCTATAAAGAAATGTGTAGAATCATCTACATCTTCAAGAATATATAGAGGATGGGCACAATCTAAATTTACTTCTTGGATTGTGGAGGCCATCTATGGTGTGTGGAGGTTGAGTATGACATAGTGAGGGAAGGTTTTATTAAGCTTGAAATCTAAAGTGTAGCACTTTGAAGATGTGTGAAGGCCTAATCCATATAGGAATAGATTTTAAAGAAAAATAGCATTCTTGATCCATCTTGCACAATTGTCTTGAAAAGGTGCATTAAGGTCTAATATCCCCCTCTCCCCTCATGGTGGATGTAGAATTCGTAGAGCCAAAGCAAGTGATCTTTACTCTTGATCAGTGAACTATTTTTTCCTCTTGATGATAAAAACCTATTTGTGGATTCTTTTTGAGAAGTCAGGTGAAGCCATGAACCTATACATAGGTCACAAATATACACATAGATAGGCAAGAATAAATCAAAGTAAGCATAGAGGTTTGTGACACTATTAACAAAAATCTTCAAACTACTAAGGTCAAGATTCATACCCCTGTTACATTAGAAAGGGGAGGAGCACCCGCCAAAGAGGCTAGCCCCTATCATATGATAGAGTCAAATGAGGGCTTAAAACCCAAGCTAGCTATGATTAAGGGCTTAACTTCAACCCCCTCTCCAATTTCAATTAAAATGAGAATTTTAAGTTTTTGAGTGCAAATTAAACAATCAACATAGGCAAATAGAAAAATTGTTGTAACTTTTTGACTAATAATTCAAAATTGAGTGCCATTTTCTTTTGAAGTGAATATTTTTTTATTCCTAGTCAATTGGAAACGTCATTGAACTAATATTATAATATGTCATTTTTTCATTCTATTGGACATTTATATGCACTAAACTTATAAGGTTCCAAAATCTAGGGGTGCTCATAATATTGAATCAAGAGGGTTATTCCATGTTGTGTCATGTGCACCTATACATTTCCTTCCACATTTTAATTTTTCATTTACTCTTCTCAAGAAATTTAATTCAAATCATGGATTCAAATAATACTATCACACCTTTAACAACCTTTAATTATCATTAATGGAAAATAAAAGTACTTGAGTTGTGCTAACAAACAAAGGGATGTACACAATAACAATGGGATTTTAGAAAGAATCTACTACAAAAGAAGCTAAATAATTTTTTTAACAAATGTGATCAAGCCTTTGAATTCCAATGTCATAATGTATCTTTTGAACTCCACTTTCATGAAAAATATTTGAACACACCCAGTGGAGTTTGGATTGCTTTAGAAAAAATCTTAGGAGAAGATGGATGAAATGAAAATTCATTAGTTGGAAAATGAGTTGATAAGTTTGAGACCCTATTCCTTTGACACACTAGACAACTTCACTAAATTCAAATCATTAAGGTTGTAGTTAAAATAATGTGGAATAGAGAAAAAAGAGGATCAACTAATTCTTTATACACTCTCCAAATTAGGTCCTAATTATTATGCATTTGTATCTACCTTCTATGATGCCAAAAGAGTTTTTAGAGCCAAATGGAAAGTTCCTTCTCTATATAACATCATTTTTGACTTGACTAGGGAGTACGGTACATTAATACATATGGGAACATTGAATTATTCAAAACCTCAAGTCCTCATCGTTAAGAATGGGAAACAACAAGCTTCAAACAATAAAAAGAAGAATAAAAACACTCAAAAGAATAAAAAGACTAAGAAAGATCAAAAATTCAAATCCTCCTAAACCAACATAAAAGTTTCTTCAAACTAAGGGGAACCTAAGAAAGAAAATTTTAAGTGTTCTTATTGTATGAAACTTGGGCATGGTGAGCACAAATGTATGAAGAAGCAGATTGACCACCTTTCACATTTTATTGAGAAGAAAAACATAGGGGTCCTTGAATCTATCAAACAATCTTCATCAACTCAAGAATCAACTAAGTTAAATGAATAAGGTAAAGAAAAATAGAAGGACAAGGCCCTAGTTTCTATTGAATCATCATAAAAAAACTTTGTCTTGGATCATTGAATCAAGTGCCTCACATCATATGGGTTCCTTACATGTTGATTTTTCTTCCGTAAAGACTTATAGTATGTCTTCTATCACATTGGGTGATGACACTCCAACATCAATTATAGGGAGAGGGTATGCTAAAGTTGAAGATGGAACATTAAAAAAATTCTAATTGTACTTTTTTTAGCTAATATCTTATTAGTATATTGTAATATAGTGAAGGGCATGATAGATCATTTTTCTCCAAACCTAGTTGAGATTAGATAGTTGCAAACAACAATGTGTTAGCTTTGAGAAGGGTAGATCACAAAGATAGGTTATAGACCTTTAAATTTATGCATAATGTTTCCTTTACAATATTTATTACTCATTTAGATAGAGTTAGAAAATTATGTCATGCCTTATCTAACACTACCTCGAGCAATTAAGTCAACAAGATATGGTCATAGGGTTTCCTAGAGTTAGATTATCTAAGGGTTTTTATAAGGGTTATACCCTTGGGAAGCATTCTGAAGAGAGATTTGACAAAAGGAAAATCATGAGGGCTACATAGGTTTTGGATCTTGTTCACAATGATGTATCAAGGGAATTTCTTCATCTATTTTTCGCTAAGGAAAGGTATGTTATCACTTTCATAGATGATTTCTTTAAATTTACAGATGGATCTACTTCCTTAAAAAAAATGAAATCTTCAACAAATTTCAAGACTTCAAGGATCTTAATAAAAACTATTCAAGGAAATTCATCAAGGATCTTTGGATTGATAATGAAGGTGAGTATGTCAACAAGTTTGAGAAATTTTGTACACAAAATGGGATACTTGCAAAGAGAAATTCCTTATACTGCTCAATAAAATGGTTTTCTAGAATGTAAGAACAAATCCTCATAAAGAGGTCTAAATACATAATACACTCCAAGGGCCTTACACCATAGTATTGAGCACAAGAAATTAACTAAATTTGCTACATTCATAACCGAGTTTCTCATATATCCTTGAAGGGAATCACTCTATTTAAAGATTAAAAAGATAAGAAACCATCATTTGATTACTTTAGGGCCTTCAAATATTCAACCATGAGACTAGATACCAAAGTAGAATCACAAGGCAACATAACCATAATCTAAACCTTGCATCTTTGTAGGTTATCCAGATGGTGTGAAAGGTTATTGCCTACTCCACCCAGCCATACATGAGTTGTACATTAAGAGGAGTTTTAAGTTCAAGGAGAGTCTTATTGACTCTATACATGACATTTTTTCTTCTATTATGGAATCACTTGGATTTGATGATTTTTTTGATGACTCAAATGATCCACAATAAATTACTAAGTCAAATCATCATATTTCAGTTGTGATAGTGAGGATAGTGATGGGAAGTCATCTTCATATACTTCTAGAAATGTTTTTAGGATGATGTTTCAACACACAAATCACCCACTTCTCACCCTCTTTGGGATAGAAAATCACTTTAGAGTGTAGGTACTTGGGTAGGGAATCTAGTTAATGGAATATGTACACGATCAAACTATCAATGTATGCCACATGCTTTCTTTGTTTTAACCTCTTATCTATAGATATTCCAAGAGGTTTTAGGCATACATAAGTGGGATAGTACTATGCATAAGGAATATGATTCATTAGTAGAAAATCACACTTGGGACTTGAGTTCACATCCTAAGGTAAGGTAGGTGGATATATATCAGACCAAGTTTACTGCAAATGGATTGGTTGATAAGTATAAGATACGTTTTGTTTCCAAGGATTTTTCACAAGTTATTTCCATAGACTACACAAATACTTTGCACCCATGGCCGAAATGACTTCAACTAGAATTACTCTTGCTATAGTTACAACCCATGGTGGGTATGTGTACTAGATGGATGTGAAGAGTGATTTTCTCTATGGAGACTTTGAGGAGGAGATCTACATAGAAAACTGACCAATGTTTGCTTCATACTCATCCTTAGTTTTTGGACTTATTAAATCCCTCTATGACCTCAAACAGGTCCCTCAGGCTTGGTACACTAGGATAGATTCCTTCATCTTAGCTTCAAGTTTCACTCTGTGTTTTTCAAATCATAATTTATATCTCTTGCAGTAGGATGATTCATTGTTGATACTAACTTTATTTATTTGGACAATATTTTGATTATCAATAGCTCTTCATCCACTATTGCAATAGTGAAGTTATCTTTACAAGACATATTTGAAATGAAAAACTTGGGTTTATTGCATTATTTCCTTGATATTGAGATTTTATAGTTTGGCTCAAGAATCACTCTTGCACAACCCAAGTATACTCTTGATCTACTTTCTCAATTTCATATGTTTTATTACAATCCATCTATCCCTTTCTATTTGGAATGAAACTTGTGGTTGATTATACTACACCATTGGTCAATACTACCTTGTATCAATAACTTGTTGGCGGTCTCATCTATCTAACACATACCAAGCCTGATAATTCATATGTAGTAGACATGGCTTTGAGATTCATGCAGGAGCCTCATGAGTTGCACTAGAAAGTAGCTAAGAAGATCCTTCACTACCTTCAAGGTACTCTCATATTTAAGATTCATTATAGAGTTGACACAAAGGCTGACTTGGCTGGATACATAAATTCAAATTAGGCTAATGATACTTAGAATTGCAAGTTCACTTTAGGTTACATTTTCTCACTTGACTATGGCCCTATTAGTTGGTCTAGAAAAAAATAAAAAGATATTGCTTTATCATTTGTAGAGGCCTAGAGTAGAGGAGAGCTATCAAAACAACTATTGAGGCTTTTTGGCTTCAAATAATTTGTACGAATTAATGGTGACTCCTAAACACCCTAGGAATAGTTGCTAGAATAAAACATCTTCCATAAGAGGGAAAATGGAAAGAATACTTGCTTCAACAATACAATTTGAATATTGATTGAATAATGGTTGAATATGCAAATATACATAAGATTCCTCATTTATAAAGGCAATGCGATAGATAGGATTAGACAAGATCATAACAAGTGCCTTAATCCTATAACATGTGACAACTAACAATCTAACTACCTAGGAATCAAGCATTACAAGATAGATAAGGTAAGTTCTAGAAAAGCCAGCTAAGACTTCTAGAAGGAATATTATATCCTAAGTAAATATTTGAATATGTCCCCTAACTACCTAGTGAGTGAATTAGCTAGGTACAAAAAAATTATTCACACCAACATCCCCTTAAGTGCAACTTAGAGAGAAGATTATTATGCAAAATTATGCAAAGATGACAATGAAGGTGGGTCCCAGCTACAAGGCCATGTTAGGTACCCATTTGCAATGCAAATTCAATCAATGTAATCAATCTCTCACAAATTTAGAAAAAGAGAAAACCTCGTGGGATAAAAATCCTCTCCAAAAGAGAGAAAAGAACATAAAACAACATGATGTATGGAGGACTTAATGATGCCCCTAAAGGACTATATTCATCATGTATTTACAATCAATGAGCCCCCATAAGAGGGAAAAATATATACAAGATATCCTACGATAATGAAGAAGCTCCAATGTTGATTAAGAATGCTTGAAAACAAAAGATGATCCAATGGCTATAAGAAACACACCTTCCCTTAGGAAAAAAAAGATCCATATAGGTTGATGAAGAAGCCACTCCATGTCAAACTAAAAGGAGGAATAATGAAGTTTCAACATGTATGCCTCTAAAAAATGATTAAGAGTCTCCAATATTGAATAAACCACAACATAATCATGGTCAAACTCAACCAAGGAACATGAAAAATCAAGAGAACGAGGAGACTCATGAATGCAATTCTCCAAAGATAAAGAAGATGGAATAACAATTGTGCTAGAATTGTCAGCAAAGAAGAGAGAAACTCCCTCAAGTGTGTCCTCCAAATATGTAGTATGAGACTCCACAAACAAGCTACAAATCCCTACCAAATATTCATCCCACAAAGCAAGATCTAAAAAACTATGATCATCTTGCTAAATAGAAGCACTGCTAGCTAAAGAAGCAAGAGGTGGAGTAGGAAGCTCAACACTAGTCTCTAGAATACCAAAGTGTAGATGACCAAACTTCTCACAAACATGATTCACACATGATGAAGGAGTGTGATATGCAGTCAAAGGAACATTATCTTCTTTTGAAGCAAAATGTGAAAATGAATACAAATGAGATGAATGCTTAACCATCCTGACAACAATGATATCCCTAGTCTCCAAGTCCCTTATATATACACTCTATCAGGAGTGAACTCAATTGTTTTACCTTGACCACCATTGGTAATTTGATAAACAAAAAGGAGATTAGTGGAAAAAGTAGAAACACAAAATGATTAAAATTTCACTCTCCCATGTCAGTAGAACCCATCCATCTTACCTTCATATATGTATTGTTAACCATCAAAATATGAGGTAAATTACAAGAATCAAAAAAAGAGAAAACTCGTAAATTACAAGAATCAAAAGAAGAGAACACTCCCATAGATGATGCCATATGATGAGATGCCTCTGAATCAAGAAGCCACATATTAGATTTAGGACTTGTAGAGGCCAAGAGTACTTGTCCTTTCATTGTATGCAACCTAGTTGTAGATCTTTTATTCCTTGAATTTAAAGATGAAGGAGCTATCAATTGAGATGCAAAAGAAGAAGAAGACATTGATGAGGGAAGTTGTATGTTATTATTTTGAAGAAGGTGTGTGAGTTTATCAATCTTCTTATTATAACATCTATGCTCATCATAGCCTAACCTTTTGCAATATGCACATTTGAACTTCTTCTTTTTAGATGAATCATCTTTAGAAGAGGGAGTAGACTTAGGAGTGCTATGTGAAGGAGGATATTTACCTTGCTCATTAGACTTGGGGTCCTTCTTCTACTTCTTACCTTTTCCACTTTAATCCTTTGAATCCTTTGCAAAAAGAGCATGAGATGTGGAAGGCTTTAATGTTCCCATGTGTACCAACTTTTCTTGTTCCCTTGTGAGTTGAGCTGAAAATTCATCAAGAGAAGACATTTTCTATGCATTTCCAAGGGTATCCATTGAATACAAAAACAAACACTAAATAATCAGGACCAAGCTTAGCAAGAATAGAAAGAATTAATTGTTCATCCTCTTTAGTGACCCCACAATTAGATAACTGCAATCTTAGAGAATTGAGCTTAGAGAAGAAGTCTTGGATATTATCAAAATATGAAGGATTAAGACCCATTAGTTCATTCTCCAACTTAAATTTCCTCATTTTATTTGGCTTACCAAAGAGATCCTCTAAAGTAGTCAAAACTTGAATTAGGATGTGTGCAAGATGCAACATAATATCTAAGATATGGAGAAATGGACAAAAGAAGAGTACCAAGAGCTCCATCCCTTTTATCAAACCATTTTCTTCTGTTTGTAGCCCCTGTAGGTTTTGGATCTTGGCCAAATATGATTCTTTGCAACTTTAATTTTAACAAGAACATTCCCATTTGTGATTTCCATTCATGATAGTTATATGGGGTTAAAAGTACAACTTTTGGAAAATCCATGATGAAATCAGATATTAAAATAGAGGACAACAAATTTCCCTTCATAATACAAGAAATAAACCCTTTTTCCCAAACAAATTGACACTTTTTTGTAAATTTACAATAATGTATCCAAAAGTAACAAATCAACTTCAAACTAAAATTTTGAAATTTTGGATACAAATTTGTAAAAAGTGCATGGATAGAATTGTATTGCTCCTAAAGACTTTCCTAATGCCACAAAAATCTCATAGTGGAAATTGCTCTTGAGTGGGGAATCTCTTTTATACACATATAGTAGACACACCTTCCAATCTCTCAATTTGATATTGGAAAAAGTTGTGACTATGGGGTTATCTCTTGTATCTCTTATAGCGAGTTGTTGCTTCAGTGGGATTATCTCTTGTATCTCTTTGCGTCATATTGCATGATAGGAATTTAAGTTATGTATTCTCTCTACCATTTGTTTCAGTTTCCTTTCTTAACATGGAAGAATACATGCCTCCCTCAACTAGAATTCCTTTCTGAAACAATAAGAAATATCACGTGTTTCTAAGTTTTAGGGGAGAATATGTGAGAAAGAATTTGGTTGATCATCTCTATCAAGCTCTCACTATTGTCAAACTACATGTCTTTCTAGATAGCCACAAATTGGAAAAGGGAGAAATAATTGGGTTGAGCTTGGAAAGAGCAGTGGAGAATAGTGCCATCTGCATTCCTATCTTTTTGAAAGGCTATGCAGACTTTGCATGGTGTCTCAAGGAGGTTGTCGCCATGTTGAGAACCCTGACCTTGATCATTCCCCTCTTCTATGACGTGGATCCAACTCACGTTAGATATCCTCAAGCAAACTCTAGTCCATACAAGCAAGAATTTGAAAAACATTATGGCTAGTCAAATTGATACCAAGGAGGAGAGATTGATGGATGGAAGGATGCCCTTAAACAAATATGTTCTCACTCAAGGTGGTCAATGGATATAACTAGAGGGTAAGTGTTAATTTATGTAGCTTGGACAGGTGTCTCCATTCCCAATAAATTTTTAGTTAATTGTTTTATGGAGACTTCTAGAAAGGATTGAGTTGTCTAGATAATTATGTAATTAAATAATTGATTCTTCTAGAGACTTCTAGAATCTAATTAGTTAGGGTTGTTGGAGTCTAATTAATCTTAGCCATTCATATAGATTAAATCATGGCCATTGATTTTTCAATGAGAATAGTATAAAAGGGGATCAATGGGCATTTGGAGAACACACACTTGAGAAATACTTACAGCGATAGCAAGTAGATTTGTAGTGAGAGAAAATAGTCTTGCAGTGATAGCATTGGGGACAATAGCTATGGAATTTCAGTAGGAGAAATTAAGGGAAGAATTTCTGGAGAAAAATATTGCCAGAGCTCTACCATTAAGAGGCAAGCAGTTTATGTATTCCTTAATTTTCTGAAGTTTAATAAAATTCCTCATCTGCAGTAGTGGTTTTCCCTTTGGGGTTTTTGCATGGACAATTTGTCCAAAAATATTGTGTTTATTATTGTGCATGTTTTCTTCTCTATTCCTATGAGTTTCATTTGTGAAATTGCATTTGTATTATTTTTCAATATTTGCTGTGAATTAATTTTTGGCAGTCAAATAATCTATTTAGATAGGAGATTAATAATCATTAACTACAATAGAATTTTCACATGGTATCAGAGCTAATCTAAGGGTAGAAAAGGCTCCGCATAGGCACAAGAAGGAAAAATTGAGGGTTTATAAAAACCCAGTTCTACCTCTTCAAATTTATTATTATTATTATAACTTTTTTTATCTCTTGAGATGGCCTTAGAAGGTTTAAGAGATTAGGACAGATTGGATGGAGCCTCAAATTTTGGTGTCTGGAAAGCCAAAATTTCTTTGTTGCTGGAAGAGAATGGGATCAAGGAATATGTGACCAGTGTTGTAGCTATACCTATAGATCCAACATAGCTCTTAGCATATAAGAAGGAAGTTGCCAAGGCGCGGAGGATGATTCTTGATGGTTTCAAGGACCATATTGTTCCACATGTCACAGAGTTAGATACAACGAAGAAGATGTGGGACGCCATTCTGAATCTATACCAGAATGCTACCACTAACCAGAAGCTGATTCTCAGAGAATAGTTGAGGAATACTTGGATGAACAAGGGAGAAGACGTGACAAGTTACCTCACCAAACTCAAACTTGTCAAGGATGAGTTGGCAGTTGTTGGAGATAAACCAGATGAGGATGAGCTAGTACAAGTAGCCTAAATGGGTTTACTAAGCAGTGGGATGCCTTTGTTCAAGTTATTAATGGATGAGACACCTTAGCAAGTTGGGATCGACTCTGGAGTGACTTAACTCAAGAGGAGCTTAGACTTAGTCTTGTCAATGGAACCAATAGTAAGAGTCAGAAAAGTGAGGTAGAACAAGAAAATGTTGCCCTTGAAAGAAAAGGGAAAGCAAAGAAGGGGTCTAGCAAAGGATCAAATCCACAAAGTGAGAAGAAGGACTTGTCAAAGGTCAAGTGCTATGGCTATCACGAGTTTGGCCACTATTTCAATGATTTCTCGCAAAGGAAGAAGAATGAAAAGAAAGGCAAGAAGCAGATGACAGCTTCAACAAGTGAAAATGAGCTCTCTAGTAGAATGGAGGATGAGTTTTCTCTCTTAGCCTGTATGGTTAGCTCAACCTCACAAGGTGTTTGCTATATAGAAATTGGGGCATCATTTCATATGACAGGAGTTAGAGATTAGTTCTCTAGTTATAAGGAGGAGGACATCAGAATACAAATTTCTATGGGGAACATGTCCAAACTCAATCTAGTTGGGAAAGGGACTATTCTATTTTAGAGGGAGAATGGCAAGCGAATTCCCATTCATGATGTGTCGCATGTGCCAGGCTTGGGTATGAATTTTATTTCCATCTTTGTCCTTCAGGATAAAGGTTACAATGTACTCTTTAGAGGGGCGAATGTGTTTATCAAGCATAATGATTGGAAATCACCCACAACTATTGGAGTCAAGAGCGGTCAGCTTTACAAGTTGCAGTTTGATACTAATAAGGCACTGATGAGCAACATTAATTCTAGAGATCAAGGAGAGCTATGGCATAGGAGGATGGGCCATAGACATCATAGAGCACTTAAATTGCTTCGTGAGATAGTGACAAGTGTTCCAGAGGTGAGCACAAAGCATGATGATGTATGTAAGGGATGTGTGTTGGGGAATTTTGCGAAAGTAGCTTTTCCAAGGAGTGACACCAAATCCAAGGGTGTTCTTGATCTAGTACATTTATATATATGTGGACCAATGTCGATGAAGTCTCTCAGAGGGTACGAGTACTTTGTTACTTTTATTGATGATTTCTCTAGGAAGACTTGGATATACTTCTTGAAGACCAAGGATGATTTTTTCAATCGCTTCCAAGAGTTCAAAGCTCTTGTGGAGAATTCAATAGGCAGGAAGATAAAGGTTCTTCAGTTAGAAAATGGAGGCAAGTACAAAGGGAAAGAGTAATAGGAGTTCTGTACTAGGGAAGGAATTAAGAAAGAGTGGATTGTTCCTTACAACTTGTAGCAGAATGGGGTTGTTGAGAGGAAGAATCAGTCTATGTCAGAGGCGGCAAGGGTTATGTTGCATGACCAGGATATTCCACGTTACTTATGGGTAGAGGCATGCAGTACGATAGTATACATACAAAATATAGTCCCACATAAGGTATTGGGAAAGATGACACCAGAGGAGGCATTCTTAGGGAAGAAGCTAGATGTTAGCCACTTCAGGATATTTGGGAGTTTGGTGTATTGTCACATTCCAGGGCCGACACGTTCCAAGTTAGATCAGACTACAAAGAAAGGGTACTTTGTGGGGTATAGTGAAACCTCAAAGGCATATCGAATATTTATTCTAGGGACTAGAAGGATTATAGTCAAGTGTGATGTCAAGTTCATGGAGGACAAGGCATTTAGGAGGTCTAGAGATTTGCCAGCAGATGATCAGAGTAAGCAGCCAATAGAAGCTCCAAGGATCATGCAACTAGATCAAGGGCAATGAAGCTCAAGTATAGTTACTAGTACAGGCACAGGCTCAGGTGCTGAGAGTTTGCAAAGTATGGAGCAACAAATGCAACAAATCCAAGAGATGCATCAGGGAGACATGGAGGTTGATACTTCATCCTCTACAATTGGTAGTGGGAACAAACAGTCATAAAGGGATACTCAGGAGTTTGTGGGAGCTCCTAGGATGGGTAATAGATAGCAGAGACAATTAGCTAGGTATAATGACTATATGGCATTAGTTAGTTAGTTGGTAGATAGTGAGCCTTCCAGCTATAGGAGGCTACACAATAGCAAGTTTGAAAAGATGTGATGGTTGAGGAATATACCTTAATAGTGCATAACGATGTGTGGGGAGGTTGTTCCTGACCAACAGATAGGGTAGTGGTTGGATCACATTGGATCTATAAGATCAAGCATGGTGCAGATGGTAGCATCGAGAAATACAAGGCAAGGTTCATGGCCAAGGGATTCTCTCAGAAGGAGGGAATTGACTATGAGGAAACATTCGCTCCAATGGCTAGGTATACTTCTATATGAGCCGTGATCTCACTTGCAACACAGATGGATGGAAGATCTATTAAATGGATATCAAGACGACATTTCTTAATGGTGAATTGAAAGAGAAGGTATACATAGAACAACTAGAGGGATTTGTAGCACACAATAGTGAAACCAACATGTTTAGATTGAAGAGAGCTTTGTACAGACTCAAGCAGGCTCCCAGGGCGTGGTATGAGTGCATTGATAAATACTTGCAGGGAATGAGCTTCGTGAAGAGTGAAGCAGATGCTAACCTCTACTACTTGGTGGTTGGGGGTGAGGTTCTCATTTTTGGTCTATATGTGGATGACTTGTTTTTAATAGGTTCACTGGGGCTCATAGAGGAGTGCAAGAGGGACCTTGTAGTAAAGTTCAAGATGAAGGATTTGGGGCTTATGCACTACTTTCTAGGCATGGCGGTATGGTAGATAGATGGAGATATTTTACTTGGACAAGGGAAATACTGCATTGAAATCTTGAGGAGGTTGAAGATGGAAGATTGCAGATCCATGTCTACTCCTATGATCATGAATTGGAAGGTAGACACATCTAGGGAGAAGGATGTAGACCCCACCTTATACAGGTAGTTGATTGGGTCTCTCATGTATTTGGTCAACACCAAGCCTAATATATCCTTCGCAGTAAACTCTCTTAGTCAGTTCATGGTTGAGCTGAAGAGAGTGCATTGGACAGTGGCAAAGCATGTGTTGCGGTATTTGTGTGGTACAATCAAGTATGGGATTAGATATGCTTGATGTGATGGTATCAGGTTGATAGGCTATACTGATGCAAATTGGGCTGGTAGTACAACAATCAGGAAAAGCACTTTAGGGTGCTACTTTAGTTTGGGATCAAGAGTTGTCTCTTGGTACAACAGGAAGCAAAAGTCTATGGCTTTGAGTTTTGTAGAGGCAAAATACATAGCAACTAGCATGGCGACGTGTGAGGCGATATGGCTTTGGAAGTTGCTGGTAGCCTTGTTTGGTCAGAGGGTTGAGACTATGGTGATATACTATGACAATCAGAGATGCATCAAATTGTCTCAGAATTTGGTGTTTCATGATAGGTCTAAGCATATAGATATCAAATATCACTTCATTAGGGATTGTGTATAGTGGGGGATTGTTCGGCTACAATATATACCTATAAATCAGCAGGTACCAGACATTTTGACTAAGGCATTAGGGAAGGAAAAATTCATCTTATTTAGAGATAAGTTGGGTGTCATGCAGAACACCTTCCTTGCTAAGAGGGAGTGTTAATTTATGTAGCTTGGACAGGTGTCTCTATTCCCAAGAAATGTTTATTTAATTATTTAATTATTTTCTAGAGACTTCTAGAAAGGAGTGAGTTGTCTAGATAATTATGTAATTAAATAATTGATTCCTCTAGAGACTTCTAGAATCCAATTAGTTAGGGTTGTTGGAGTCTAATTAATCTTAGCCATTGATAGAGATTAAATCATGGCCATTGATTTTTCAATGAGAATAGTATAAAAGGAGATCAATGGGCATTTGGAGAACACACACTTGAGAAAGACTTGTAGTGATAGCAAGTAGATTTGCAGTGAGAGAAAATAGTATTGCAGTGATAGCAAGGGCACAGTGATAGCATTGGGGACAACAGCTATGGAATTTTAGTAGGAGAAATTGAGGGAAGAATTTTCGAAGAAGAATATTGTTGGAGCCCTGCAAGTAAGAGGTAAGTAGTTTATATATTCCTTAATTTGCTGAAGTTTAATAAAAATCCTTATATGCAGTAGTGGTTTTCCCTTTGGGGTTTTTCCATGGACAATTTGTCCAAAAATATTGTGTTTATTATTGCGCATGTTTTCTTCTCTATTCCTGTGAGTTTCATTTGTGAAATTATAGTTGTGTTATTTTTCAATATTTGCTATGAATTAATTTTTGGCCGAAAATAATCTATTTAGATAAGAGATTAATAATCAGTATCTACAATAGAATTTTCACAGTAAGTACAGACCTATCTCTCTTCTTGCTTTTCTATACTTGGTGACATCTATTGTTACATTCAGCCTAGCCATTATTTCATAATAGGGTTTTATGGAGTGTTTTTTTAAATATTTTTTTATAAAACAATTAAATTTGTATAGAGAAGTATGTTTGTCTTATATATTAAGTAGATATTTAAATTGAAAGTTATCTTTAACTTAAAATATAAGTAAAGCAATCAATTTGTTGAAATTAGTTTAAATTGTTTAGTTAAATTGCTATCAATAAAGGAAATCAATTAAAGTTATTCATTTTTTTTTAATTAAATCATTATAACAAATAAAATAAAGATGTTTGGGACACTTATTGTTTAATTTTACATAATAGTGAACAAGTAAGTTATACTATAAATTCAAATGGCTAATGAAAAGCTATTGATCTAGCTAGAAACACTCTATGAAAAAAAACACACCATGATTGAATAAGTACATGATAGTCAAAAATCTAATAAAAAAAGAAAACTTTTAAACTTTTAATAGTTCAAGTTGCTCTATGCTCAATTCATAGATCAATATATGTTACACACATGTATGTAGTATATGGATACATGTGTACATGCACATATACATATATATGTATGTATATCATGTATTGTTTAGTGATTTGAGCAAGAAATATATGCCCCTTACATTATTATCTTGTATTTGTTTGAAAATCCTTACCTTTTCCAAGTACTTTGAGATCCAACACTTGTTTGCACATCCCTTGAAGCTTTATTCACATTCTAGGTTTTTAGGTTACATCTATAGTATGAAATTGTAAAGGGTTTAATAGTTGGGGATATAAATATGACTTTTCATGTGTAGCTACTTTTTAACCTTATACTAATATACTTGTTTATAGATCTATGATCTAAAAGAAAAAGAATTCAACCTAAGAGATATTTAGTGAACATCCATTAATGTATACTTATGAATATGATATGGCTAAGTTCTGTGACTAGCTTATTTTTGTCCTATAAGGTCTCTAGGAACACTAGAAAAAAACATTGTTGATCAAACATTAAGTTCAAAATTTTTAAGCCAAAAGGGCAAGTTCTTGATATTCAAACAAAAAGCAGTAGAGTATGGAAGTCTTTAAGAAAACCATTTTATTTACATGATTGCTAAAAAAAATTAATTACCCAGTTGATGAATAATTTTATGATGACAATTATGCCCATGTTGTGGTGCCATGTGAATATTTGTAGAGGTAATCATGATTTAGTGCTTGAGTTGCTAATTATGGAGATGGTAGTTTTGGGAATTAGTGGAAAGTAAGAAGTGACCCTATTATTTAGGGAAATTGAGAAGAAAAATATTTTCTTCAAATACTGGTTATCTTCCAACTATTTATTTGAATTAAGTGTTGATGAAGTTAGGTCTCAATGTGCATATATTTGTATAGCTTTGAGGATGATTTCTCCACTTTTTTGTAGAGGATTTGATCAAAAGGAAAATATTTTAGTTTATGAGGTATAAATTTCATTATAAATTAGGCCCTCCAAGTATTAAAGTTCCCATATGAGATTTCATTAAGTGTACTATATGGTTTAAGGTAGATTTAATGCTCAAGTGCAATGGTGCAAATTGGACCTGTTGTGTAGGAGGTCTAGGGGTAAAACTATTATTTTAAATACATGTTATCTCTTAGGAGGTGAAATATTTTGTCCAAATTTGTGTGGTGTCCTCAATTTTTTTTTTGTTTGGAGATACCCCCGAGGGGGTCCCCTTTAGCTTAGAGCCAAGGATTGAGGGGTATTCATTTTACCAAAATCCGCCTAGGGCACAATCCCGACCTCATCCCTTTTGTGTCGGGGCTTTGCACTCAGCAAGACTTGATCCTTGGTGGGCTCATTCCAAACTGTGTCCTCAATTTTTGAGTAATCTCCTATGTCAAATGGTGTAGTTCAAGATTGAAGTCTTGTGTAATTCATTATTTTCTTAATTGGAGATGATTTTTATAAGTAGTTGTCCTTTTCATGATTTTAATGTCTCCATAATTAGTAGAGAATTTTAGAGGGTCTTATATTCATCTCTAAGACTATATGTGCTAGTCTATTACAAATTTTGTTTATTCTTTTATTAAAGCAGATATAAAAAAATTATTAATAGTCTAGAGGATTCCTTGTTCATTTATGGATGGTTAAATAATACTATTAAATGAAAAAAAATGATTCTTCAAATTCCATTTAAGTGAAATTAACACTAGATTGATGAGATATTATACACAATTCTTATTTTTACTCTTGGTTGATTCATATTTAGCTCTTGGACACAAAGTATAGTCATATTTGCTAATTTATTTAGGTCTTCATTATGTCACTAACAAATTAAGGCATAGTCCTCTTTTGGTATTTAATCATGTTTTATAATAAATGCATCATCTATTCTTTATTAATTATTGTAAGATATGTCGTACTAGTATGCATACAGTTATCAATACTTAAATATGCCATTTTTTTAAAATATTGCATTTAATACCTATCTTTGGAGACATGCACATTTTGGATTTTCACAACTTATACATGAGTAAGTGAATATAAATGATCTAATAATTTACGAATATCAACCTATTTTTCTATCTTTAGTTTCATTGTAACTTGATATTAATTTTTTGTTTAGAGATTTATGGTCTACAAGACCAATATGCTAGCATAAAGGGTATTTAATGAAAATGTTTGGGATGTCCTTATGTATAGGATATGACTAAGCTATGCAACCATATTATCTTCATTTCTTTTTAGGTATCTTACAAAAGTTTTAGGAACACCTTCCCAATCCTAATAGAGCCAAAAGTGTAAAATAGTTGCTCACTCTTGTTAAGCCCAAATTATATATGTAGTTTGTTCATGAGTTCCACCTTATCTATCTAAACCAACTTTGTTCATCCAAGTTAGATTATGAGGTGCATTTGATAAAACTATAGGATATAATTTGGATTACCAATTGGAAGAAAATGCTCCATGTCACTAGAAGGATTAAAGAATAGCTTCTTGTGCTATGACTATCATTAATGATGCACAAAAGATTAGTTTTCTTGCTACCTCTCTTGGAGGAAGTGTGTAGGATTAATACACCAAATATTTCCAAGATGGTCTCACAATTTTAATTAGGATGAAATCAAGTAGAAATTATTATAGAATTTTTGAGTATTCAAAACTAAAACACATAAACTGAGCCACACAAAAAGAGTTGAAGAAAAAAATAGGAGATTCAATTAGGAAGTATGAATAATGCTTCAAGGAGTTGATAGCCAAGATTACATAACCTATTAATGTTGCACTCTAGTGAAAATGGTTCATTGGAAGATTAACAATGCATAAAAAATGATAATTAATATAGTACACATTTGTGAAACAAAATGAGGCTTAATAGGTTACTTTTTCTTTAGAATTTATTGGTGAACTCAAAGTTTGATAGTGACAAGATGGTTGAAGGAGAAAATGGGCCAAATGATTGCATGCATGGAATAGTTGGTGGGTGCACATGAATCTTAATGAGGACTACAATGTACATACTATCATTTAGAAGTTATGAAATGATTGATTGTTTAATGGTGAGAACAAACAACATTTAGAAATACCTTAAGGAGGTTGACCAATCACTAGGAACAAGTTCTTAGTTCAAGCCCTTGGAGAGATCAACTTTATGATCATGCTAAAGATTGTGAGATAATATGCAAGCAAAAAAATGTATCAGATGATTATTTTCAAGTAAATGTTATTCCTTTAATGTACTGATTATTTTTTTCCCATATAAAATGCTCCTTGAATGCTCCAATAAGTTGAGTGAGTCTAAGATATGAATTCATGTCCAAATTAATATCTTTGAACACAATTACATAACAATAATCACACTAAAAGTGTACAAAGTCAACTCATGGGGGAATAAAATAGATAGGAGTTGAATTTGAATTTTCTAACTACAAGACTTAGTTTCATGGGTGTGCAAACGATCTTGCACTCATCAAATTGACCTAAGATAATAGAAATGGTAATTTTGATGCACGAGGAATGAATGTTATGATATGTGAGTGCAATAAATGTTAAATACACATGGTATAATGTGTATAGATAGATATAATAGGGTCAAATACATGATAATTGTGTAAATGTAGACAGGTGAAGGATTGAGGAATGAGCCCAACTTTACACAATATTGTGCCCTTTTTCATATGTATTTGTCTTAAGACCCTCTCTCAAAATAGGTATAAAACTAAATGGAAAATGTCATGGCTATGAAAATTGCACCATTGCATTTTTCCTTGTCTTTGAGGTGTTCATGTTGTTAGAGTTATCTTTCATTAGCTAATAATTAATCAATCTTTAATTGATTATTAGTCTAATTTATTCTCATACACTTCTGCTAAACTTATGAATGCTTTATTAATTGAGTTATTATTAGATCATTATGTCACGTCTCATGTGATGTTGACACTTGTCATGATCTAATCTCTTTCTCATCTTATAAGCATTCACCCTCATTGTAATTATTCACGAGAGAATATCTGTAGCTTTCATATCTTCTTGAAAGTTTTCTCTCTTCTATAGCTTTTTCTTGTTGAAGAATATTACACATCTTTGTTTTGCAGATCTCCTGCATGGAAGGTGTTTTGTTTGTTGTTTGATCCTGTGACTCATGGTTTTGTGCTTGTTTCACAATTTTAACATGGTATCAGAGTGTGGATTCAGCGAACCCCTTCTCAATTTATGAGGTTTTCTTCTTCAATAAGGGTTGTAGGCTTCAGATTTGAATCCTCTTTTCTTTTTTGTAAATTTATGGATTTGTGCCATTTTAGAAGCATTTTGGCATGAATCAGACCTCTCCATTGAATCTAGAGCTACCGAAATAGTCAAGATTGACCTTTGTTTTGTCAATTTTGGCTTTTGTTTGTCAAATTTGTGAGGGTTTGAAGAAAGGGCCTTTTTACGAGATCCAGGGGGTGCCTAATTTTTTGAAGCATTTTGAGCCCAAACGGACCTCACCATTGCACTTAGAAGGCCCAAAAACCCTTATTTCCATATATAATTTGTCAATTTTGGAGCAGTTGACTTGTGAGGCAAAAAAAAATTGCCCGTATGGTCGTCAGCATGCGGATTGAGGTAATTTAAAAAAAAAATTCAATTTTTTTTTCCTTGCAAAAAAAAAAGTCAAATCAAAAAAAAAATCAAAATCCTTTAAAGGCATGTAGGTTTTTTAGTTGTTTAAAAGAAGTATATATTAAAAAAAAGGCATTTTTTGGGGGGAGGGTACCTTGGGCCCTACCCCCTGCATGCGGGTACCAAGGTACCACCATTGCCAATGGTAGTCGCGGCCTTGGGACCCATGTTGGGTGGTTGGGCTCCACCCCCATTTAATTGTTTTTTTTAATATATTTTTTTCAAAAGTTTTTTAAAAGAAAAATTCTTTAAAAATAAATTTTTAATATGTTTTTTCTTTCAAAAATATATGAGTTTTATATGTTTTTTTACAAAAAAATATATAAAGGTTTTTTTTTATCTTTTTTTACTTTTAAAATAATAAAAAGACAAATCTTTTAAATATATATATTTTTTACAAAATAATGTAAATGTAGCCTATTTGGAGAATTTTTATTTGCAGCACTAAAATTGGTGGACGTCCAAATCTAGATGTGTTTTTGCTAAATTTGGTGGAGATCACCTTTTGCTCTGCTCAGCCCCTCTCTGTTGGGCTTTTCAATTTTGCACCTCAACTTCCAGAGGCCATATCTCAGCCATATGGTGGTCTTTTCGAGTGCAATTTTTTTTGAAATGGGGTGAAATTTCACGTTCTTTGCGATGGTGTAGGTATTTCTAGTTTTTACTTCTGGTTTTTTCCAAAATTCTATTTTCTTAGTGTTGTAGTTGTTCAGTTCTCATTTTGGAGACTTTAACGGGCCATATCTTTTACATCTTGAGACATTTTCGGGTGCCGTTTTTTTGAAAGTGCATTTTTTTCGTGTACTTCATCATGGTGCTACCCATTTCCTCTTTTTTTACCAAAGAATTGTATTTTCAGCTATTTGTCTTGTTTGAGCATTGTAGACATCTTTTTCATGCATGTTCTCTTATGTAAACACACTAAGATAAAGTGCCACACTATTGTATATGTATTTTGAGGATTTTGCACATAAATTTGTGTCATATTTTGTACTCACATTGTATTATAAAGTGCCATGGGAGGGTTGTGTAGTGTCTTTGTTTTTTACATCACATCTTTGTACGGTGAGTGTCCCTCCACGAAAAATAGTGGATCCATGTGATTTCAGCCTCATGCATATGTGCTTTGTTTTGCACACCATTTTTTTAGTTCCAGGTGCTTTCTTGTGCACTTTCAGATGTTGTTTCTTCTCCTTCACACACTATAGGGTGTTACTTAATGTTTCAATGGATCTGTCAAGCTCTCCCAGTCAACATTAGGGGGGGTTTCTATTGTTGGTGTTAATGCTTCCTTGGTTTCGTTGGAGTGAGCTATGTATACATTATTTGTTCCTATGTACTAGGTGGATGTAGCAACTGGTTACCCATACATTTCGGTGAGATGGATCATTTACCATATAGAAACTCTTACATTCCTATTTTGTGGAGGCAACCTTCCATTCTCATGATCAGTTTTTCAGACTTTTGGTACCTTTACCATCTGTATCTTTGAGTTCTAGGTGTTTTCCTTTTTTTTCCATCTGATTCGAGTAGTGTCATTGGGGGTACTCAGGCAAATTGTTGTCTTCTTGATCCTAATCATCCTATCTTCAAAGGAGGTTCTTTAGCACCGTAGCAATCATTCTTCGATAGATTTTGCAACTTCTTCATGCTTATGTGGTGTTCTACATGTTCTTCTTTTTCAAGACTTTGTTTGGTTGGAGGCTTCTCAGTCCTTCACACCTTGATTTGGAGGCTTTTTAGTCCTTCAATCGCCTTTCATCTCTTCTTGGAGTGGATTTTTTCCCTGAGGTTTTCTCTATTTCTCCGCATTATAGAGATATTTTGTTTGTACATGGGTACCTTATTTGGCTTTGTTTGTCAGGACCCATCTTGCATTCTCTTTAGGGTTTTTAGCTACCCCCTAAGTTTATCTTAAGGGGGGGTGTTAGAGTTATCTTTCATTAGCTAATAATTAATTAATCTTTAATTGATTATTAGTCTAATTCATTCTCACACACTTAAGCTAAACTTAGGAATGCTTTATTAGTTGAGTTATTATTAGATCATTATGTCACATCTCATGTGATGTTGACACTTGTCATGATCTAATCTCTTTCTCATTTAGGGCTTTGCTCTTATAAGCTTTCTCCCTCATTGTAATTATTCACGAGAGAATATTTGTAGCTTTCATATCTTCTTGAAAGTTTTCTCTCTTATGTAGCTTTTCCTTGTTGAAGAATATTGCACATATTTTTTTTGCAGATCTCTTGTGTGGAAGGTGTTTTGTTTGTTGTTTGATCATATGGCTTGTGGTTTTGTGCTTGTTTCACAATTCTAACACATGTGAGTTATAAAAATGTATCTCAAAGTAAATGAGCACTCAAAAAAATGCATGGGTGTAAATACTTAGACATATAAATGATATTAATTCAATATAAAGTAATGGGCCTTAATAGATGTTTTTGGGTGTTCATAAGACCCTTGGCATGCACACTCTATGAGGACCTAGAAGACAAATAAAAGATGTGTAATGAGCTTGGAGGATTCACTTAGTGAAATTATTCTATATCACCTTTGATCATGAAATCTTAAATAATACCTCTAATTTTCTTTTTAGCTCTACATCTTGAATTTTTTATACTCACTCCTAATACACCTTTCTAATTAAAATATCCCCTTTTCAACCACATATCTTAGGTACCTATTTTTCATGACACTTTCGAGGCCCACATTTATATATACTCATATGTGCAACCAAACATTTCATTTTACCATTGTCACATCTAGCTCCTTAATAGAAGTCTTCAATGAACTCTAATTGGAGATTATGAAAATAAAATAAATTAAATATATTTTTATATCATAATAATTTAACATTAGTCACTAATAAAAATATGAGTAAAAAATGCAAGGGTAACTAGTTGATGTGAATATGGGGTCATTCTTGAATTCTTTTACATTTTTGGATTAAGATTCAAATAAAATAATACTTAAATGTGTAGGTAAATTGCAATAAATTGGAATACAATTTCTCAACCATCTCATATCTACCCATTAGAATTGAAAATTCATATTTAGTGCTATCATATTGCAATCATTTAAATAGGGTATCTATTAAGTGTCATAATATTTTGATAGAAATAAATTAAAAATATATATTTTAAAATATAAAAAAGATTATTTTTCTCATCAATGGCATGTGGGACACTAATTTGATGTATGAGACCCTCTTAAAAGAGGTCCACAAAGAGATTATTATCTTTTTTCCTTATATATTATCCTATAATGTGTACATAATAAATCATTTTCTTGGATTAAACATATGTCTCCTCTATGGCGTACAAATGCCTTAATTATTCAACCCATTGAGGAATAAATAAATCTATTTTTAATCCCTTCATAAATAGCATTAACAAATCCTCAATGTAATATCATGAAATCTAAAAGTAAAGATTACTATTTATTTAAATTTCTATTTTTATTCATCCAACTTCTTATCTCTTCAGCTCAACACCCAACTTCTTCCATTCCCCAACTACTTAGGAAAAAACAAAAATTACCTTTTGTACCTCTAATACCTAGAGAGATATTTTTTTATCTCTTTTTATTTTTAATTAAATGCCCCTTAATTAACTAGCATGCTATGATATTACCTATCTCATGATGCCCCTAAGACAATGAATAGCTCACATCTTGCAATTGAAATAGGTACAACATACAATCTTGCTTAGTTGTTTAAGAAAATGAAAATTATGAAATGAGTAGGGTTACAAAATTATACCTATATGGAAAGAGATATGATATGTTACCATGTGATATATAAATCGTTTCCACATCATGTGATAATATTTATCTAGACACAATGATTTGTCTTTTTGTAGAATCTATTACTACTTGAAATCTCAATCATTGGAATGCTAGTGATAATATATGCCCCCTCCAAATGGTTGAATACATCATGTGGAAAAAATTGGAGGTGATGGAGAAATAATAAACGATAGAGTGGGTAATGTAGGTTGTCCCTTTAATCCAAAGAGGTAGCTCTAGGAACAATATAAGGTAATGAAACCACAAATAACATGGAGGAAGGCATGATTCCCTTGATAGAAAAAGATATGGAAATGGAAGCCCAATGTGAAATGAGGAAGAGGCGACTCCCCCCATTATAATAAGATACCTATGGTATTATAATATGGCAATGGATTATAGAAAAAGATATATAAGATAAGGTATGAAGATCACAAGCATGTGATATAAATATGGAAAAATATGTAAACATGAGGAATATAGGCATAAAGATGCATAAAAATAGGATACAATTGGGGAAAAATGTGAAAACAAGGTGGTTAGACACAAATCATTAAAAAAATAGGCATAATGATGCATAAGCTTGAAACAATGAAAAGTGGGATGGTTGCTTACTTATGGTTTAGAACATAGAGCAAGACCCACTTTCCAATTATTCCATTGAAGGATAACCCTAGAGATCTCAATGCAAAGGAGAAAGAGATCTTGCAATAGGGTTGTCCTATGGGTTGATTGTAAACTAGTGAGGGGTTCACCACCAAGCTAGGGCTTGTTCAAAAAGGAAAATGAAATGCAAGATGAAATGCTTAAACCTAATTTGATTCAATGACCTACTAAATGACATAGAAAAGTATGTAAAACAAAACAAAAAGTTGCAAGATGAAATGTGTGCACCTGGGAATCTAAAAATTACTAGAAGGATTTCTAAAATACTAAAAAATTTGACTTTAATGGTGATTGGGATTCATTCACCAAGTTGGGCGAATTGGTCTAAAATCTGGGTTTTGTGCAGAAATAGGTATCTGGCAAATGGGTATCTAAATCTGTAAAAATCTGAATTTTGACCTAAACTAGGACTCATTCACTAGAAGTGGTGAATCAGTCTAGTTAGGGTTTTTTGAAACTTCAAAGTCTAAATTTTCTCTTAGATCAGTATGCTCAATTTGTTTATTTAGTTTTCCAATTTTGAATCTCTTTAAATCAACCTATAGCTGCTCTCCAATATTCTCCAATGCAAGGTGACAACTTTGACAACTTTGTCCAAACTTGCTCTTTAATGTTCTTTAATCTAAACCTGCAAATCACACACAAAAGAGAGGGGAAAATGTTGTTTTGTTATTGGAAAGGGGTTTTCCTTGGTCAAACCTCATTTTGGTAATCAAACCTTGAAATTGAACGAAATAACATAAAGGAATGATGAATGAACAAATAATCAATGTTACAACTCACCAAACCCTTACAATAAGGTGTTGCAAACATGTATGAGATGGCTCCAATGGATGCAGATCTTGACTCTTGATTGAATAGGATATATCTTGAATGAAATGCTTGCTTGAATCATGGAACCCTACATCACAATTGTTAGCTCAAAAACAAACATGATACATGAAGACTTTGACATGATGCTTGATGCTTGAATAATGCTCTATAATGCTTGATAATCTGCCCTTGAAGACTCTTGAACGCTCTTGTAGACACTTGTAAACTCTTGAATGCTTCCTTGATCTCAAATTTGCTATAATGCATGAATACTCAAGTTGCTAGGTGATCTCATGAATGATTAGGTTAAAAATGAGTGAGTTTATATTTATACTTAATTATGCAAGAATTCCTGAAATTACAACACTACAAGCCGACGTTAGATCTAGGAGGATAAAATCCTGTCAATAATTTGAATTAATTTTAATTTTGGGCCACATGAGACTCATTCACCCAAGGTGGCGAATGAGTCCCATCAGGCATAATTTATGGGGGGTTGATGCAAGAAGTTGGATACACAAAAGCTTAAAGAGTGGAAGTGTTTTTGTTGTTTTTCAGATTTTGTCACACTTTGACTGAGAATTTGAGGCACTTAGACAATGAATCTTAAAAAAAATTAGTAATATGAAATTATCATTTTGAATCTAGTTTCCAAATATGTAAATTATTCAAATACCCAAATTATAGATATTAAATTTTGATAGGGATCTATAAAAATCACTTTTTAAAAGTCCTTTTTTTTACCATACCAAGCATGTGTACGAACAACACTTTTTGACCCAAATAAAAGTATTTTGCTAATTCCTTTTGGGAAAAGGGATCTAACAACATGAAGTTTGATGTGGAATTTTTTTTGTAATTTTTGGTTGAATATTTTTTTTATTAAATTTTTATTGGCCTTAATTGTTGTTTTAAAAAAAATGTGTACGAACAACATAATTGGACCCAAACTAAACATTTTTTTACTCTTTTTTTCATTGTGTAGAGAATTTTCTGAAATTTGATTCCATATAATTTTTTTTACAAGAAATTTAACCAAAAAAAAGTTATTAAAAAAAAATAAATCCTGATATTTCAAGTTTAAGGACTAGTTTGCTTAG
>VDFB02281492.1:1009219256-1009374596 GCA_007258455.2 Sequoia sempervirens | reverse complement strand
AATCTATGAACTGTAACTGAGGGTAGTAATTGTAGACATGTTGTGCATTCAGAGACCCCACAATATTCAACCCTCTAAATTTTCCTTGGAAGGCCACTAGGTAGACAAGGTAGGAGACCATGTGGAACTCATGAATTTGGAAGTATTCAATTATTTGTTGATGGAGAATATCACTAATCAAGGTTGACCAATCATAGAATTTTGTCTTCTTCATGATATGAGGTATAACATAGAACATCCAAGGCTGAAACTTTGTAGCATCCTCTTGACTAGTAATCCTATTGAGCAGGGTGATCATTATAGAAATTTCATCTTTGAATTCCCTCGCCCGACGTTCTTTGGAAAAGTCTTATGTTTTTCTTTCATCCACTTCTGTGTAATCTACTTGTTGTATTTCTCCTTATGCATGTGCCATATTCTTTCACATTCTTCCTTGGAGATAGTCACACATTCAGGCCCAGGTGGTATTGAGAAACATTTTTCAATCATGTCTGGTTTTAGGCTACAAATCAATCTACCATCTACCAACTGAATCTCCCTAGTCACCGGATTGTAATGCTTGATGCAAGCAATTGCAAATTCTAGACTCTACATTGAAATAGGAATGAATGTTGTTGCAAGTAGTCCAGAGTGACCAAGGTGATTGACTACAATGTTGCTTGCATTTTCCAATGCTTGCAAGTTGAATACTGGTTTGATATGGTGCAAGTCAGTCTCAACTGTTTTGATGAAGTCATGATATAGTGTTGATTTGGTCTTGAAATAGAGTGGAGTGTACTCCATATTGAAAATATTGAAGATTAACTGTAAACTTGCCTATATTCTGACAAGTTTTTGCACACTTCATAAATTTAGCTTGCTAGTTTTTCTTCATCAAACAAATGATTTTTTTTGAAAATTTTCTAAGATATGGGTTTTGTTTAAAATTTCATTACAAGAAGACCCAGATCGCCCGTTTTTGAAAATTTTGGGAGCAGACTAAGAAAGCAGCAAACCCTAATTTCTTCAGATTTTCTTAAAAAAAGTTGGCACTTGGGTTTTGTTCAAGAGCACATTTTGGATGAACCTAGTTGATTAGATGTTGAAAATACTGAAGGTTGATTGAAAAAGCAACAAACCCTAGAATTTGAAATTTTTCTTGAAAAAGTTGTGATTTGGGTTTTGTTCAGACTAATGTTTTAGAAGGACCTAGATGATCAAATCTTGAAAACATTGATGATTCCTTGGACATGCATGAAAAAGCAGCTGCTGCAACTTGAAAAATTTCTTCAAAAATTGTTCAGAATCATGAGCTGAGATGACCTAGATCGTTGAAAAATTGAAAACCTTGACCTCCTTCAAATAATTGATGTTCTAGATGAAAAAAAGCATGAAAAAGTGAGCTCCTTTGTTTGCTAGTCTAAAAATTATGAATAAATTTGAAAAATCAGTAAGCTTTGGCTCTTGAATCTTGAAAATAAATTTTCTTTTATGTTTGCTCTTCTCTCCCTTGGACGCCACCTACACAAATTATGAAGAAATGAATGGAAAAGGCATCTTAAATAAGTTTTAGGCTTGACAAAAATTTCTTTCTTTTGCTTTAATTCCTTCAAACCCTAGCCTGAGCTTCTGCATTGAACTTAGACGTTTTTCTTCTTCATGAAATTTTTAAATTTTGAAAAATTTGGCTAAGGCATGGCTTCTTAGGCATCCTTCTTGGCTGGAGGTGCCTATCTTCTTCATACTTAAGTCATTTTTCTAAGAATTTCAACTTTTTCTTGATTTTAGAGCTCATTTTGAATTCAATTTTTGGCTTCCAAATTGATCCTACAGACGAGCCGAATGATTTATCACGGAGTTGGATCGAATTTGGCAAGATTGTTCTAGAGGAAAATTTGGCTAACAACTTCATTTTGACCTTGAAAATCATGGGCACCCTTCTCCTCTTGGGGTGCCCACCATTACCAGTGTTAGCCATTTTTCTATTCTTCAAGTTCTTGCTTGTTTCCCTTGTTCTCTTGATGAATTCTTGATTCCAGGAGCTAGATTGATTTGATCTGTTGACTATCAGATTCATTGGATAGCTGAGAAGATTCTGAAAGGGGTCTCCTGGGAGTGATGTCTTCTGAAAGTTGAAATTTGGGGGTCAAAATCTTGGGCCTGGGGCGCCCAACTCCTCTAGAGTTAGTTTATTTTATGTGTTTTTCACCTTGCTTATGACTGTCACTTTGCTCATGTTTTTCCCCCTATTTCGCCTTTGATATCTGATGACTTCCAACTCTAACGAACGTGTTGATGGTTTCATTGGAAAGTTGCTTCAAATCTGAGGAAGTCATGCTGGAGGTGTTGACTACAAATTCATCCATTTTGACCTCCAAAAGCTTGGGTGCCTATCTCCTTTTGGGGCACCTAATTCCTGGATTTGCAAGTGATTAACAAGTCTGATGATTTGAAAAAGAAATCCACTACGAAGCTATTAGGATCGTGAAGATAATGAGAATATCTACAAACCATAATTTTTAGATTAGGTCCTCCAAAAGGTTGGGTGCCTATCTCCTCCTGGGGCGCCCAACTTTACCAGACTTAGAATATTTTTTGATATTTTCATGATTTGCATTATGCTTCTTGGTTGAAACCTCTCTTTTTGATCTTGAATTCAAAGTGACTGGGTGATCAGATGATTGCGCTATTGGGCTCACTGCAGAGTTGAGAAGAATTTGAGCAACATTGTCTAGGAGCACAAACCCTGATTTCATCATTTGATGCCTTGAAAAGTTGGGCGCCTATCTCCCTCTTGGGCGCCCATATCTTCCAAATTTAGTTTTTTATTTTGTAAATTTTGACCTCCTCCTTCATTTGCCATGCTTTCCTTTTCCTTTCTCACTAGAGATGGAAATTTTTCTAAGACATGAGTGTTTGGGCGCCTAGACTGAGCTGGGGTGCTTGGAGTCTCCAGTGTTAGTCAAAATTTTGCATTTTTCAACTTTCACAACTTACTTTCTCCATTCTTCAATTTGCGTGTACGTCAAGTGTTTGAATTTTTGAATCTGACATATGGCAGTTGACTAACCTCCATCAATGGCTTTAGAGCTCCCGAAATGCTTTCTAAAATTTTTTAAAAAGTAGAATAGACCCACCAGGGAAAAACTGATCATTCTGTGATTCTGACTGCACCAGCCTGATGAGGAAGTATTTTCAACCAATCAAAATCAGTTTGAATCCTAACATCCAAACTTTCTATTTTTAGAAAATTTTGCCAATATTCGTTTCAAAAGAGACCCAAAAAAACCTAGAAAAAGTTTCTATTTTTAGAAAGTTTCTAAAAATAGCAATTTTCCTAAAAGGTAGGGTTGAAAAACTAAGATCTGGGTTTTGTAGACTTGGTCGCTTTGAGTAGACCCGAATCATCAAATTTTGAAAATTTCAAGTTTTTGACCCTCATGCAAGACATGTAAACCCCAGTTTTGACCTTTTATGATAAATTTGACAAGACTTTTGACTCATTTCTTCAAAATGCCTAAGTGTAGTAATTTTTTTAATTTGTGGTACAACAATAATGATGATTAGAAAGCCAATTTATGATTAATCAATCTATAATTAATTAATTGGAGTGAATTAGGAGATTGTGACATTTGATTCGATTGATTTAATCAAATTGGAGGATTAAAAGGGAATTTAATTAAATGATTTGATTTAATTAAATATGATGAATAATTAGATAGAAAAAGGATGAATTAATCCAATAAATTTAATTATTTGATTAATAGCTGAATTTAATTAAATAATACTGATTATTCAATTAATTGATCAATTTGAAGTGATTTAGAAAGAAACGGTGTTAGTTAATCAAAATCAAATGTATAGTATTAATTAGGAGTTTTTTCAGTGTCTATATTTTGCCCCTCTTTGAAGCAAGGTACCTATTGCATCGGTTCAAAGAATAACACTGTAGTGATCAAAATTCAAAAAATTCCTAATTTTTTGAATGGTTCACTACTGCCTCAGCGGAAGAAATTACGTTGCTACACTACCCCCTCGAGAGATCGGGCAAAAAATTGCAAAATTAGGTCGAGCTCGCGAAAAAGATTCAACAATGATTTAGGAGTGGAAAATAGCCCACGGGATGTGAATTTAAGCTTACATCAATGAAATCGGGTCAAAATAGGCTTCGTTCGGGCAAAAATGGATTAAATGGGTTCAAAAACCCTAAAAAATACCCAAAAAACCTTAAAAAATAGCATAAATAGGGTTATTTTCAAATTATTTTGTACTAGCTTTTAGAATTCTTGACTTTTTGCTCTGAGGTGTTGACAAAATGGTGGCTTGTGTGCTCCCCAGACATTGAACGAATTGGGTTTTCGAGTTCTAGTGGCCTTAGAACGTAGGACCCCCAATACACCTTTCAAAAAAATTCTCGTTTTGTGTGATTTTAATGCATTTATTAGGGTTCATTTAGGTCAATCAAAAGCAATCCCCTAGGGCACTACATTTGTTTTGGTCAGCATCACCTTTGAGGATGCCGATTTGTGTTTGCATTAGAGCATTGTGTGATGTTGGAGGGTCTTGGGGTCGCCTAGAAGATGTCGACTTGCCTTGATGAGATTGCGCCATGCGACCCAAAAAGAGTCTGGCGTCGCCCCAAAATGTCGACTCACCTTTGTCATGGAGCGTTGCCTTTAATTTTGGCATCACTTTTGCAAATGACAGAGCATCTCCTTTGCAAAAGCCGCACCACCTTTGCTTCTAGAGGATTTTTAATTTTTGAAAATGTGCCCATTTGATGAATTTTGACGTTGTGGGCATTTTGGATGTAGGAGGTCCTGCCAGTGCTCCGCTTGAAGGAGTATAGGAGTCAATTTCTACACAGAGCAAGACACTTATCAGATGAGGCATTGTTCTTTCTTAGCATGATCAGATTTGGTCACATTGCCTAGATTCCTGAGGTGAAGATACACCTTGTGATGATGACTGCATTGGTGGAGATATGGTGGAGCGAGACCTCCTTGTTCCACTTACTGACCGACAAGGCCACCATTACCCTGGAGGATGTATGGCAGATCCTATGGATCCCCATACATAGTGAGTGGATCATTTATGATGTTGAGGCTGATGGGGATGTGATTTTTCAGCTATTTGACATCGACCAGTACATGACCGACAGTGGGCAGATTGAGCTCCACCGATATGAGGGGATTGCTCCTAATTTGAAATTGTTTATCGGAGCATTGATCTTGAGAGTCCTTATTCTTGACTGGAGAGGGAGAGGATGCAACATTGGATGGGGGGTCGTTTGGTCACACATGATGGAGGAGATAACCGTCTATGCCTCAAGGCCAGTTATTTTGGCATCATTGTATCATGATATGCACTAGGTCATGTGCAATGGGGCCTGCAACATTGGAGCGGGTGTTACATTGCTTCACGTGTGGGAATATGAGCACATAGCCGTTCTGAGACCCACAATTGTAGATGTTCAGGCAGACCGCGATGATCCTGCAGTTTACAGGTATAGGGGGATGACCACCCTCTAGTACACAAGCATTACATGAATCCTACGTTGGAGGTGGGTTATTGATGAGATGTGAATGATAGATTTTTGGAACCCTATTGGACACTTACCCTTCTAGGATCTTTCACCTAAAAGGGAAGGAATAGGGTTAAAAATGCTTATGTTTACATTCAAATATTTGTGTGATATGGATGGAAAAAGGATGCAAAATGACTAGATGTGATGTTTAAATGCAAGAAACTAATAAGATTAATTTATTAATGAATGGAAACTAAAGGAAAACAACTTCTTTGAAAACACATTGTGTAATGCAACAATGAACTAGAAATGAATGCAAAGTTAAACAAAAATGAATGAAACTTGAAGTGTGCAACTGGAAGCTTGAAGGAGACTAGAAATTGCTTATGAAATGTTGTTGATGATATTTTTTAGGCCTGGAGGGGCTCATTTTCCATTCTGGGTGAATCAGTCCTAGTTCTGATAAATTGAGCCGAAATCTATTTCTGTCAAAAGGGTGTCAGAAAATGCAGAAATCATGAAATTGACCTGGAAATGGGACTCATTCACCACCCATGGTGAATGAGTCCACTTTTGAATTTCTGAATATTCAAGAGTGGATTTTGGAGCTTCCGATCTACACTTTAATTCTCTATAGGTGTCCACTTCCAAAACTCTGATTCACAGATCTCAAAATGAGATTTTGTTGATTCTTTGATTTGTTGAATGAAGAGAGGAATTTAGCAACCTTGAAACTTGATCTTCAATAATTTCCAAGCTTCCAAGGGACCTAAATCTATAAACACACAAGAAGAAGAGAATAAATGTTGATTGTTAGGGCATGGGGGGGGGTTTGCCTTGGTCAAACCCCGTTTAGGTAATTAAACCAAAATGATGGAAGAATAGATTGAAACATGCAAATAATGGAATAGATTACCTTGCCATGATGATTGATCTTGAAACTATACAAAAAAAAATTTAGAATCTACCCTTGGATGTCTTAGGAAACTAAATTGATGACTTGCAATGTGGAAGTCCTAACTTGCTTGACTTGATAGAGAAGATAGATGATGATTAATGAAGAATGGTTATGAAATTTAATGGGGAGAGATGAGTGAGAGGATGTAAAATGAGGAGAAAAACACTTATTTATACATACTTGTGCCTTAGTAACCCATTAATAACTCATCATAGGATGACATCAAGTGTTTTTGAATAAAAACCCAAAAGGAATTTGATTTTTTTTTAATTTGGAGCCAAGGGGGACTCATTTGCCACCCATGACAAATGGGTCCCACCTAGGACCTAAAAATGGGTGTCGGGAATTATGTTGCATTAAATGTTGTTTGTTGGGTTAACATTCAAAAATACACTTAATTAAAGCATATGAGGGCATAAAGGGGCCAAATAAAACATAAGAAAGGGATAAATAGTGAAGTTATGCCTAGAAAAGTGTGAAATCTTGTTACAAAACTTTAAAACACTTCAAAATAGGACTTGATTAGTGATGAAAAGGTGATTTTTAGGTGAATTGTAATAAATAGAGTCTAGAAGAATGCAAAAATGTCTTACAACACTTCACAACACCTTCACAAGACATCATTAAAATAATTTTATTTAGTTTTCAAGGGTCCAAGACCTAATGTGGACACATAAAATGCCTCACAACCCTAGAATCAAAGCCTCATTAAGTCCAATTAATCATGAATTAATCTCATGTCAAGCAAAGGGTAATTTTTTCTATGACACATTTAGCCCCCACTTTAGTGAGAGGATGAACTTGCTTCAAACTCACACTAAAGTAGACATTCAAGAGAGATTCCCATGTACAGATGCAGATGACAAAGAATAACAAAGATCAAAGGAGATTACGTGAGCCCCTAGGATCTAAGATCCTAAGTCAAACTATCAAGATACAAAATCATGCAATGGAAAGATAGAAAGAAAGGTGAGGTGGAAAAGATGTACTCACTTTGGGGCCACATAACTTCAGGTCATCTGTGGGGTGAGAAGGCCACAACATACTTTGGGGCCACATAACTTTTTACTATCCGTAGGGTGAGAAAGCCCAAAAAGGTAAGATACATATGCTAGTTGCTATGCACTCACAAACACAAAGGTGGCTATGGGGAAAAGTCATGCTGCTAGGTGGGCTTCTTGCTCAACCATATTAAAGTTATACCTACTGATAACTTTAATAAGGTGCCACAAAGAAGATGGTTTTGACACTTATAAACATTTTTAATGTAGAATAGTGTAAGGATTGTTCAAAGGGATTTTTGCTTTGTTCATGCAATGTCTCATCTTAGGGAACATCATGCCCAATGTCTCCAAGAGAGGATAAGTGCAAGGTATCATCTTGGGAAACATTGTACCTAATGTTTCCAAGAGAGGGAATCACAAGAAAATTAAAAACCACACAATGAAATGTGAGTGGTGATGTATGCCCCCAATTTAAAGTAGTTGCGAGAACCCGTACTATGAGCAATTGCTTTAAAGTAGAAGAGAAAGATGAAGACATGAGAGCTTACTTAGAAAGCCCTATGCCAAGTCATATGTTTCTGATAAGCTACGTCACGAAGAAGATAAGTATGTCATATGTGAGCCAACTGAAGGAATTTCATCCATATCCCAAGCTTGCTCTTATGTATTCATGAAAGGTTAACGACTAACCAAAGGAGGCAACCACAAGTGACATATGAGTTCAAGGCTATCAAACCCCTTGTCCCCACTTAGTGCAAGGAAAAGGTGAGCCGAAATGATTGATGAGATGCATGATAGAGTGAAAATCAATAGTAATTAGAGGAATTAGATGCCCCCATATAGGAAATCATACCAAACTCCTGAAAATATTGTATTTTACGACTCAAAGCAGTACATTCACTAGTGGAATGACCATGAACTCTATGATATGCACAAAATGAAGTATTGAAATAGCATTTCTTGCGAGTTCTAGGAGGGAGAGTGATCAAGTTATCTTGGAGAAGTCTTGACAAGATTCCCTCTTGATCAAGGGAAGAAGGTTGTGTTATGGTGGGTGTGAAAGATATATCTTGCTGAGTAAGAGATAGCATACCCATGCAAGAATCTTTAGATGGTGAGATTTTGATATCTTCATTGTCGGAGGATACAAAATCTAATGAATTTAAATCATGAGCGTTTTGGGAGATGATA
The DNA here is from genome assembly GCA_007258455.2 of Sequoia sempervirens. Lineage (NCBI taxonomy): Eukaryota > Viridiplantae > Streptophyta > Pinopsida > Cupressales > Cupressaceae > Sequoia > Sequoia sempervirens. Next base: position 1,009,365,937 of record VDFB02281492.1, on the reverse strand, counting down.
GTTTGAATATTGTGGGAAGTATGATGTTCAAGGCCATTAATTGTGAAAGAGGAGTTAGGAGTGTGTTGTGTGAGATTGAATGAAGATGGGTAAAGGGTGAGAGGGTTATGAAGATGTCCTATGGGATATACATGTGGTCGATTGATCAAAGGAGATTGAATGGACACTTGTGCATTCATATCCTCAACAATCTTGTTTTGATATATCTCTAAGTGAGGGCAATCAAGAACCACTTGTTTGCCACAGTCCAATGCCATGATATTCTCCCTAGGAGGAGATTTTGTAGGAGAACAACAAGCCACATGTGCTTGAAAATTAAGGCTTGATTCTTCCACAATAAATTCATTTCCAATAGGGGAATGATCAATAATGGGAGTATGAGGAGGGGAAAGATGATTATGAGAGGATGTTAGTTGAATGTCCATTGTCATTAAGGTCTCATTCTCTTGTTCTATATTATCTACCCTACAAGGAGAGCTTGCAATATGTTCATCCAAGTTTAAAGTTTGTAAAGTAGCTTCATCACAAGTGGATGAGGTATTGAGAGAAGAACCACTATGGTTGGAAAATAAATCTTCCCATAGGATAGGGACATTAGGGAAGGGAAGATCAAGGGTGTCATGACTCTTAATAGGCATGTCTTCTAACACCAACCTATCCTTGGTACATCGAGGAGGGGTATTAGGAGATGAAAAAGTGTGAGGTTCATGGAGACTTGGTAAGGTGATATTGAGGAATGTGTCTATGATCTCATGCTCTTGTTGTGTAAGGTCATCCAAAGGGGAATAAGGAGATGGACAATCAAGACTTTCCAGGCTTGTGACTTCTTGCACCAAAATACCTTTGTCACTAAGAGGAGAGGTATCAAAAGAAGAACAAGTATGTGTGTTATGATTGTCAACACTACCATTCTCACCAATGGGTAATGTAAGATTAAGGATTGTATTAATGGATTGTTTCTTAAAGCCCTTATTATGGTAGTCAAAAGAAAACTCATAAAAGGGGATATTATGCTTATAAAAACCATATTTAATGAAATCAAGAGCACATATTTTGAAAGAAAACATACTAATCCTCATCACAGGATGACATCAAGTGTTTTTGAATAAAAACTCGAAAGGAAATTTCATTTTTTTTGAATTTGGAGCCAAGGGGGACTCATTCGCCACCCATGGCAAATGGGTCCCACCTAGGACCTGAAAATGGGTGTTGGGAATTATGTTGCATTAAATGTTGTTTGTCGGGTTAACATTCAAAAATACACTTAATTAAAGCATATGAGGGCATAAAGGGGCCAAATAAAACATAAGAAAGGGATAAAAAGTGAAGTTATGCCTAGAAAAGTGTGAAATCTTGTTACAAGACTTTACAACACTTCAAAATGGGACCTGATTAGTGATGAAAAGGTGATTTTAGGTGGATTGCAATAAATAGAGTCTAGAAGAATGTAGAAATGTCTTACAACACTTCACAACACCTTCACAAGATGTCATTAAAAGAATTTTATTTAGTTTTCAAGGGTCTAATACCTAATGTGGGCACATAAAATGCCTCACAACACTAGAATCAAAACCTCATTAATTCTATTTAATCATGAATTAATCTCATGTCAAGCAAAGGGTACTTTTTTCTACGACACAAGATGATAGTTTTTTGGTGGAGGTCATGGCTCCACTTTCCCAGATGGCATGATGATGATGACCAACTCTTCTACTGTCGGTAGTCTAGATACATGCATGGGTAGGAGCATTATATGATAGAGCGATATCTCTCGGATAGGGTTGCATTGGGGAAATTTACATAAAAAATGGGCCTCCTAAGGAACTCTAAAAAACCAAAAATTATCTCAAATAATACAAATTATTTAAATATAAAAAATATAAATTACTTAACTACATGAGTTAAGTGGGGACACATGTTTCTATTATAATTCCTTAAAAAACTCAAGTCCATTATTTTTTTTAAAGTGGTAACATATATGTTTTTATTGAAAAACTTAAGTTCACTTTTCATTTTAGATTATTTCTTTTCTTGATTTTTCATTTTTTATTTTTTATTTAAAAAATCTTAAACTCAAGTTCATTTTTTTAAAAAGGTGGTAACATATATTTCTATTATAATTTATTAAAAATTCAAGTTCACTTTTTCTTGATTATTTATTTTTATTTAAAAAATAGCAAAGTAAAAGTATACTTAATATTTTATTTGGGAGAAATGGAAATGGCTCTGGCGCTTTTTGGAGCTAGCCCGTACCTAGCTTCTTTTCGTGATCCGTTGCGCGCGGTGGTGGTGTGATCGGGGGGTGGGGTTTTTTTTTTTTCAGGGTGCGCAGGTTGAGTGGGGAGCTCGGCCTTTATCTTGCTTATAGGCAGTATTTCCGGCTGCGTTTTTTGCTGTTAACGACTGTCCCTGGCGGGTGTGGTCTGCGGTTTGAGACTGTGGGTCTCGGCCCCCATCTCTCTCCTTCTTGGCGGGGTGGTGCTTTGCGATCCATGGAGAATCAGGGTGCTGTTATATCTGAGGTTTCTTCTGGTGATTTGGAGATGGTAGGGCCATCTTCTTCGATGCATGCCAGCGGTAAGGATCCGCTGGGTAAACCCCAGTCTGGAGATGGGGTCTCCTCTTCTAAAGGGGTTTTTCGTGTTAAAAAAATAAACGGATGTTTGGAGAGATCCGAGGATCGACCAGTTTTGGTCATTCAACCTGAACAAGTTGTAGAGGATGTTGAATATTGGTGTAATCATGCCCTCATTTGCAAATTTTTGGGTCTTCGTCTGTCTTTACCTGTCTTGGATTCCTGGGCGCATCGAGTTTGGAACCCAGAAGGTGATATGGAGATTATTTTGGCTGCTAATAATTACTTTCTAGTTATCTTTTCAAGCATGTCGGACAGGAATAGGGCTTTTGAAGGGGGCCCCTATTTCTTTAACCAGGTGGGGCTCTTCATTAAGCCTTGGCACATGGGCTTTAACTCTGCCGAAGAGATCCCCTCGCGGGTTCCTGTGTGGATCCGATTGCCGAGGCTTCCTTTGGAATTCTGGAGGGAAGATATTCTTCACTCAATTTCATTGCTTCTTGGAAAACCGGTGGGATCAGCTACACAAACTCAAGACCGTAAGGTAATTTCCTTTGCTCGTATTTGTGTAGAAGTTGATTTAAATAACCCATTACCAGATTCTATGGAAATTCGCTTGGGATCATCGTCTTGGATCCAACAACTTGATTACGAGACCCTTCCCTTTAGATGCAGAATTTGTCATGAATACGGTCATTTACATCGCAAATGCCCTAGATTTAAACCCTCCCCCTTGGCATCCTCTGGACCTCCTTCGGGGGTCAAGGGGAAGGCTCCTCTGGCCAATGAACCTGTGGATAATGAGGGGTTTACTCAGGTTAAGTCTCGTAACAAAGGTAAAGGAAAAAAGAGAACCTGGATGGATAGACAAAATGATGGCACTTTTAACAGGTTTGATGTGCTTGAGGACCTGGTTCAAGAGGAAGGTATTCCAGTTGAGCTCTCTTCTGGGGCTAAGGTTTTGCATGAGAGTCAGGAGGAAGTTGCTGAGAAAGAGGAGCAGATTTTATCTCCGGAGGACCATCAGGTTGTTCATTTGGCGAAGGATGTGCCTACCCAGGGTCAGGATATCAGGGACCTTCAGGGGACACAGGCTACGAAGGATTCTGTGGTGGTGTCTCCTAATCCTCCTGCTCTTAAGGGGGCCTCAGATTTTGTGAAGGGTAACAAAGCTTCTCCTGGTTTAGGGTTACAACAGAAATCCTTTAAAAAGGGGCTACTTGATAAACCGTCAAGGAGTGGTAGGAAGACCGATCAAGAGAAGGTCAAAATTATGGGTGATACTTTGGTTGAGTCTGGGTCTGTGAAACCCATTGATTCCCACTTCTCCCACCCCCATAAATGATTGTTTTATCATGGAATGTAAGGGGGTTGAACAGCATCCCTAGACAAAAGGCTGTTCGTAGATTAATTGAATCTCAGTCTCCTGATGTGGTCTTTATTCAAGAAACTAAGCTTACAGTGGACGGTTTGGATAAGTGTGCTCCGCGTATCTGGCCCCAAGGTAATTGGCAGGGGGTGGGTGCTTTGAACAGTTCAGGGGGGGTGGCTTGCTTCTGGAACCCGAGGAAAGTTTTCCCCATATGGTGGAGTTCTAGTCGGTCTTCTATCTCTCTGGTTGCCTCTAGCTTGGAGACTGGAGAGAGGTGTCTTTTTTCTAATATTTATGCTCCTACTGATTTCTCTGGTAAGTCAAATCTCTGGGCTCACATCAGTTTCATTCGAGCCCTAGACCCCTTTCTCCCATGGATTGTGGCTGGTGATTTTAATGCTGTTACTAGCTTGGACGAAAAACAAGGGGGGTTAGCCAGGCTGGACCCTTCTGCAGGTCTTCTCAGGGATATGATTAGCTCCTTGAATCTCATTGATGTGAAGCCAACCAATGGCGTCTTTACATGGAATAATAGGAGATGTGGTGTTGAGGCCATCTCAGAAAGGCTTGATAGATTTCTAGTTTCGTGCTATTGGATGAACAGTAGGTTGATCACCAGTTCAGAAATTCTTGATTGGAGGGGCTCTGATCACTGGCCCATCAAGCTCTCTGTCACCGTTTATGGAATCACCAAAAATCCCTCTTTCAAATTTCAGTTGATGTGGCTAAGAGATCAATCTTTGCATGATCTTATGTTGGATTGGTGGCAGGAGGGGAGGCCTACCCATGGGACGGCCATGTTTATTTTCACTAAGAGGCTTCAACATGTGAAGTTCAGGCTTAAGAGATGGAATAATCAGTGTTTTGGGAACCTACAAGCTCAGAGGTTGGTTGCCCAGTCCAAGTTGGATTCCATCACTCGTCAGATTCGTGACCAGGGGTTGACCTCAGACCTTAGTATTGCTGAGTCCTTGGCTCTAAAGGGATTAGAAGAGTGGGAGCTTCGGGAGGAGATCTTCTGGAAGCAGAAATCTCGCATTGATTGGCTTCAGGAGGGAGATAGGAACACCGCTTTCTTCCATAATTCGGTTAAGGCTCGGAGGCAGGGGAACTCTATCTCCTCTCTAGTTTCTCAAGATGGGGCTCAACTTTCCTCCAGCGCTGAGATTTCCAGGGAAGCTGTCAATTATTTTTCTAATCTTTTTTCTAGGGAGGATTTTGCTGCTAGGGCTGAGGAGGGGGCCATTTTGGATTGTATTCCCCAACTGGTCTCTGCTGAGATGAATGGGGTTCTCTTAAGTCCTATCTTGTTACCTGAATTGGAGAAAGTGGTGTTTAATATGAAAAAAGGCAAGGCTCCTGGTCCGGATGGGTTTCCGATTGAGTTCTTTCAGGAGTTTTGGGAAATTATAAAGTTTGACCTCCTTGAGGTGATTCAGGAATCACATAGGAACAAGCAGATGCTCAAGTCCATGAATTCTACCTTCTTGACTCTCATACCCAAGATGGAAGGAGCTAATCGACTGGCGCAATTCAGGCCTATTGCGTTATGTAATGTGGTTTACAAGATCATCACCAAGTTGATTGCTGAGCGACTCAAACCACTCCTCGGTTCTCTGATCTCTGCTGAGCAGGGTGGTTTTGTTGAAGGGAGACAAATTTTGGATGGCGTCGTGATAGCCATGGAAGCTATTCATTCTATGGCTAACTCTAAGGAGAAGGCTATGTTTATTAAACTCGACATGTCTAAAGCTTATGACCGGGTGAGTTGGGAATTCTTACAAAAAACTCTCCTGGCTTTTGGCTTTGCGGAGGAGTGGGTGAATTGGGTCCTTAGTTGTGTTACCTCTGCCTCTTTCTCGGTTCTCATTAATGGGGAGCCTTCAGATCTGTTTAGGGCTTCTCGGGGTCTCCGGCAGGGGGATCCTTTATCTCCTTACTTATTCATTATCATGGCAGAGGGTCTTGGAAGATTTATTAAATCTCAGGTGAGTCAGGGTCTTATCCGTGGTTGGAGCTGGAGCAACTCTCTTCCTTCCTACTCTCATCTTCAGTTTGTGGATGATACGGGGCTGATGGGCCTGGCTAGAATTAGTGAGGCTATGAACTTCAGGAGAGCTCTTGACATCTATTTGAAGGCTTCAGGTCAGTGTATTAATGATGACAAGTCTTCCATTTATTTCTTTAATACTCCTCAGCGTATTCAAAGCAGGATTGCTAGGATCTTAAGATTTCAGATTGGTTCTCTCCCCTTGATGTACCTTGGGATCCCTTTGGCTTTGGGAGCCCAACGTAGAGATTACTGGCAGGGAATTTTGGATAAATTTCGGAGTAAGGTTAGTCATTGGACTCACAGGTGGCTATCTTCTGCTGGGAGAATGGTTCTTCTAAAGACTGTGGTGCAGTCTCTCCCCATCTATAGGTGTTGTGTGCAGGCTCCCCCATCAGCCTTTGTGCGGGAATTCGATGCTCTGTCTCGGCAATTTCTCTGGTCTGGCAACCTTCTTTCCTCGAAATGGAGCTTAGTCAAGTGGGAGTCTGTTTGCAGGCCGAAGCATGCTGGGGGCCTTGGTCTTAGGTCTATGGCTCTTGCTGTCACTGCCTTGGCGGCCAAGCTATACTGGAGGTGGTGCAACAATCAGGATCAGGATTGGGCTAAGATTCTGGCCCACAAGTATATCCCCGGTGTTGATTGCCTTGATGTGCCACGTCTTCATTTGATGGGCAAGGGTTCTTGTATTTGGGATACTCTTAAGAAGGGTGCTCAGCTGATTAAGGAGGGGCTCTTCTGGATCTGTAATAGAGGCTCTGATGCTCTTTTTTGGCAGGACTCTTGGGATGGCCACCCGCCCATTCTTTCTAGTTTTCCTCAGCTTCAGCCTCTTTGCCATATTTTCTCTGATGCCGGTTGGATTAAGGTGGAGCATTTTAAAACTGTCAAGCGTACTGGTCAGGTGACGGTGGCTTGCTGGAAGGATCCTAGGAGTGGCCCTTGGGTGGTTCTGATGAGGATCGTGATGTTCTTGCTAGAATTTTGAAGGACAGACTTTGCAGCTCTCTGAATGGGAGGGATGTTCTGGCTTGGAGTCCTAGTCCAAAAGGTAAATTCACTGTTGCTCAAGGCTACGCTATGCTTGACAAGAACTTACATGGTCCGGCTGAGGTGCACTGGTGGAAGAAGGTTTGGGACAACTTCTCATGGCCCAAATGCAATTTTTTCTTATGGTTGGTTGCTCAGAGGAAGTGCCTCACTTGGGAAAATCTTCGCAAGCGAGGTTTTCAGGGTCCTTCTATTTGCCTTCTTTGTTCTTGCAATGAGGAGTGTACCTCTCACTTGTTCTTTCTTTGCCCTTACTCTAGAGAGTTGTGGCATAGATGGTGGGAGGCTTGGCAACATGGTTGTATTCATGCTACCTCCTTGATTGACTTTTGGGAGAGTTTGGGCAGACCTCCTACAAAGACTTCTTTCCTGCAGGTGGCCTGGTCTATTGGGCCTACTCTCATTCTCTGGAACCTTTGGCTGGAGAGGAACCGAAGAGTTTTTTGTGGCTCCAATTTGGGAAGTTCTCAACTGTGGAAGAAGATTCTTAGCAGGCTCCAGGAGACTATTTCAGCTAAGTGTGATATGTCTATTAATACTGATCCTGGTGATCTGGCTATTTTGAGAAATTTGAACTTGGGGGATAGTAGCAGGGGAAGCCTTGCTGGTAGAAGATCCCGCCATGTCAGGCAACGGGTCAGTCGCGATGGAAGATGGACGCCTCCCCCAGTGGGGGTCTTAAAAATTAACACTGATGGTTCTTCTCGTGGGAACCCTGGTCATGCTGGTGTTGGGGGTATTGGTAGAGGTAATGATGGTGGTGTTGTTTTTGTCTTCTCTATGTACAAAGGGCAGCATTCTAATAATCTGATGGAGGCCCTTGCTATCAAGATAGCTGTTGAGCGTGGATACTCTTTAGGTTGGCGGAGGATCATTTGTGAGTCTGATTCTCAAATTGTGGTGGATATGCTGAACAACCAGAAGCTGGAGGATGTTAGTTGGCAATTGGCTTCTGAGGTCAGGCAGATTCTGAGTCTTTGCAGTTCCTTGGATTCTGTCTCCTTTTGTCATATCCCTAGAGAGTGGAACAGAGTGGCCGATTGTCTGGCGAAGTGGGCCTCTGAGAATGTGGACGACTGGGATATTAGTGGAAGGGATGAGTTACCCTCTGATTACTTGGGGACTCTAGAGAGGTTATTAGTGGAGGACAGGCATAGGTAGTGTTCGTGTTGGTTGTTTTGGTGGTTGTCTTGCTTTGGTGGGCCTTTGGCTTTGGCTTGTACTTTGTTATTGATTGAATAAAATTTTTACCCCTTCTTTTTAACAAAAAAAAAAAAAAATATATATTTTATATAAAATTTATATATAGTATATATTATATTAAAAAAACTATCTAAAGTAGTCAAGGGATATCTCTTTTCCATAGTTTATTTGATTTTCTCACTTTTTTTTTCTTCCATCATTTTAATTTTTTTTGGTTTGATATTTTTGGTTATTTTCTCCAACTTTTTCTCCTTCCAATTGTTTCCAATTTTTTCCAATTTCTTTGTAACATGTACACACATTATTTAAAACTTGAATTCCCAACCCACATGCAACCTTGGTTTTAGGCTTGGGAAAGGCTTGGTAATCTGAGCCTTAACCTTTGACCTGCAACTAAAAAACTAAGGTAGATTAAAGAAGAATGTCCAACTTTGGCAATATGGTTGATTGACTTTTTTTTTGAATCAATCTATAAAATTAAAACCCATTAGAGAACATGATGTCTACTCTCTAAATATATATTTTTTTATTAATATTGGATTATTTTTTTTTTTTTTAATTAATTTCTAAGCAAAACTAGTCCTTAAACTTGAAATGCTCGGGCTTTTAAATTTTTTAATAACTTTTATTGGTTAAAGTTTCTTGTAAAAGTGTATGAATCAATCTTTAGAAAATTCTCTACACAATGAAAAAAGAAAGATTCAAAAAATGTTTGGTTTAGGTCCAATTATGCTATCTATACGCGTTGATTTTTAAAAACAACAATTAAGGCCAATAAAAATTCAATAAAAAAAATATATTAAAAAAAATTGCAAAAAAAATCCTCATCAATCTTCATGTTGTTAGATCTCTTTCCCAAAAATTAATTAGAAAAATACTTTTATTTTGGTCAAGAGGTGTTGTTAAGTACACATGCTTGGTATGGTAAAAAAAGGGACTTTTTAAAAAGTGATTTTTATAGATCCCTATCAAAATTTAATATCTATAATTTGGGTATTTGAATAATTTACATATTTGGAAACTAGATTCAAAATGATAATTTCATATTACTAATTTTTTTTAAGATTCATTGTCTAAGTGCCTCAAATTCTCAGTCAAAGTGTGACAAAATCTGAAAAACAACAAAAACACTTCCACTCTTTAAGCTTTTGTGTATCCAACTTCTTGCATCAACCCCCCATAAATTATGCCTGATGGGACTCATTCGCCACCTTGGGTGAATGAGTCTCATGTGGCCCAAAATTAAAATTAATTCAAATTATTGACAGGATTTTATCCTCCTAGATCTAACGTCGGCTTGTAGTGTTGTAATTTCAGGAATTCTTGCATAATTAAGTATAAATATAAACTCACTCATTTTTAACCTAATCATTCATGAGATCACCTAGCAACTTGAGTATTCATGCATTATAGCAAATTTGAGATCAAGGAAGCATTCAAGAGTTTACAAGTGTCTACAAGAGCGTTCAAGAGTCTTCAAGGGCAGATTATCAAGCATTATAGAGCATTATTCAAGCATCAAGCATCATGTCAAAGTCTTCATGTATCATGTTTGTTTTTGAGCTAACAATTGTGATGTAGGGTTCCATGATTCAAGCAAGCATTTCATTCAAGATATATCCTATTCAATCAAGAGTCAAGATCTGCATCCATTGGAGCCATCTCATACATGTTTGCAACACCTTATTGTAAGGGTTTGGTGAGTTGTAACATTGATTATTTGTTCATTCATCATTCCTTTATGTTATTTCGTTCAATTTCAAGGTTTGATTACCAAAATGAGGTTTGACCAAGGAAAACCCCTTTCCAATAACAAAACAACATTTTCCCCTCTCTTTTGTGTGTGATTTGCAGGTTTAGATTAAAGAACATTAAAGAGCAAGTTTGGACAAAGTTGTCAAAGTTGTCACCTTGCATTGGAGAATATTGGAGAGCAGCTATAGGTTGATTTAAAGAGATTCAAAATTGGAAAACTAAATAAACAAATTGAGCATACTGATCTAAGAGAAAATTTAGACTTTGAAGTTTCAAAAAACCCTAACTAGACTGATTCACCACTTCTAGTGAATGAGTCCTAGTTTAGGTCAAAATTCAGATTTTTACAGATTTAGATACCCATTTGCCAGATACCTATTTCTGCACAAAACCCAGATTTTAGACCAATTCGCCCAACTTGGTGAATGAATCCCAATCACCATTAAAGTCAAATTTTTTAGTATTTTAGAAATCCTTCTAGTAATTTTTAGATTCCCAGGTGCACACATTTCATCTTGCAACTTTTTGTTTTGTTTTACATACTTTTCTATGTCATTTAGTAGGTCATTGAATCAAATTAGGTTTAAGCATTTCATCTTGCATTTCATTTTCCTTTTTGAACAAGCCCTAGCTTGGTGGTGAACCCCTCACTAGTTTACAATCAACCCATAGGACAACCCTATTGCAAGATCTCTTTCTCCTTTGCATTGAGATCTCTAGGGTTATCCTTCAATGGAATAATTGGAAAGTGGGTCTTGCTCTATGTTCTAAACCATAAGTAAGCAACCATCCCACTTTTCATTGTTTCAAGCTTATGCATCATTATGCCTATTTTTTTAATGATTTGTGTCTAACCACCTTGTTTTCACATTTTTCCCCAATTGTATCCTATTTTTATGCATCTTTATGCCTATATTCCTCATGTTTACATATTTTTCCATATTTATATCACATGCTTGTGATCTTCATACCTTATCTTATATATCTTTTTCTATAATCCATTGCCATATTATAATACCATAGGTATCTTATTATAATGGGGGGAGTCGCCTCTTCCTCATTTCACATTGGGCTTCCATTTCCATATCTTTTTCTATCAAGGGAATCATGCCTTCCTCCATGTTATTTGTGGTTTCATTACCTTATATTGTTCCTAGAGCTACCTCTTTGGATTAAAGGGACAACCTACATTACCCACTCTATCGTTTATTATTTCTCCATCACCTCCAATTTTTTCCACATGATGTATTCAACCATTTGGAGGGGGCATATATTATCACTAGCATTCCAATGATTGAGATTTCAAGTAGTCATAGATTCTACAAAAAGACAAATCATTGTGTCTAGATAAATATTATCACATGATGTGGAAAAGATTTATATATCACATGGTAACATATCATATCGCTTTCCATAGAGGTAGAATTTTGTAACCCTACTCCTCATTTCATAATTTTCATTTTCTTAAACAACTAAGCAAGTTTGTATGTTGCACCTATTTCGATTGCAATATGTGAGCTATTCATTGTCTTAGGGGCATCATGAGATAGGTAATATCATAGCATGCTAGTTAATTAAGGGGCATCTAATTAAAAATAAAAAAGAGAGAAAAATATCTCTCTAGGTATTAGAGGTACAAAAGGTAAAATTTTTTTTCCTAAGTAGTTGGGGAATGGAAGAAGTTGGGTGTTGAGCCGAAGAGATAAGAAGTTGGATGAATAAAAATAGAAATTTAAATAAATAGTAATCTTTACTTTTAGATTTCATGATAGTACATTGAGGATTTGTTAATGTTATTTATGAAGGGATTAAAAATAGATTTATTTATTCCTCAATGGGTTGAATAATTAAGGCATTTGTACACCATAGAGGAGACATATGTTTAATCCAAGAAAAGGATTTATTATGTACACATTATAGGATAATATATAAGGAAAAAAGATAATAATCTCTTTGTGGACCTCTTTTAAGAGGGTCTCAAATTAGTGTCCCCACATGCCATTGATGAGAAAAATAATCTTTTTTATATTTTAAAATATATATTTTTAATTTATTTCTATCAAAATATTATGACACTTAATAGATACCCTATTTAAATGATTGCAATATGATAGCACTAAACAAGGATTTTCAATTCTAATGGGTAGATATGAGATGGTTGAGAAATTGTATTCCAATTTATTGCAATTTACCTACACATTTAAGTATTATTTTATTTGAATCTTAATCAAAAAATGTAAAAGAATTCAAGAATGACCCCATATTCACATCAAATAGTTACCCTTGCATTTTTTACTCATATTTTTATTAGTGAATAATGCTGAATTATTATGATATAAAAATATATTTTATTTATTTTATTTTCATAATCTCCAATTAGAGTTCATTGAAGACTTCTATTTAAGGAGCTAGATGTGACAATGGTAAAATGAAATGTTTGGTTGTACATATGAGTATATATAAATGTGCTCCTCGAAAGTGTCATGAAAAATATGTACCTAAGATATGTGGTTGAAAGGGGGATATTTAAACCAGTGTGGAATAAAATTCAGACTAATAGTAATTAAAATTAAATTAATTATTATTATTATACAGAAGGAATAAATCTAACACCCCCTAAGATAAACTTAGGGGGGGTAGCTATAAACCCCTAAAGATAATGCAAGATGTGTTCCTGAACAAACAAGACCAAGTAAGATTTACATGTACAAAACAAAATATCTATAATGAGGGAGAAATGAGAAAACCTCCTTGGGAAAACTCCCACTCCAAGAAGGATGAAAGACTGTGGAAGGACTGAAAAGAGACTCAAAACAAAGGGTGTGAAGGTAGAGAGCATAATAACAAAGTGACAGAAAGTGAAGAACATATAGAACACATAAAGGCACTTTGAAGAGCTGCAAACTCTATCAAATAATGGCTTCTCACGGTGCCCAGAACCTCCTCTGAATGGATGGTCAGGATCAAGAAAACCATCTGTAAGGTGCTTGATGCACTACTAGAATAAGATGGAAAATACCCTAGAACTCAAAGATATAGATGGTAAAGGTACAAAGTCAAAATTGGTCTGAGAATGGAGGTTGCCTCCAGAAACTAAGATACAGAGTGTCTACTATGTTAAAATGATCTATCTCCTTGAAATGCATGGTGACTTATTTGCTTCCATCACCTAATTACATGGAACAAATGAAATGTATACTAGCTCACTCCCAAAGAGCCAAAGGAATCCACATTAACACCAACAGCTAGAAATCCCCTAATGCAGTGGGAGGCTTGTGGGATCCATTTGAAGCATATGCCAACACCTATGGTGTGTGAGAGGAGAAAATGTGTTGAAAGTGCTAGAAAACACCTACAAGCTAAAAAGTGGTGATGTGAAAGAACACAAAGCACACATGCATGAGGCTAAGATCACATGGATCCACTATTTTCATGGAGGGACACTCACTGGGCAAAGGTGTGATGGCAAAAAAAAAGACACTACACAACCCCCCATGGCACTTTATAATACAATGTGAGTACAAAATATGGCACAACCTTATGTGCAAAATCCTCAAAATACATGTACAATAGTGTGGCACTTTATCTTAGTGTGTTTAAATAAGAGAACATGCATGAAAAAGATGTCTACAATGCTCAAATAGGACAAATAGCTGAAAATGCAATTTTCTAACAAAAAAAGAAGAAACAGGTAGCACTAGGATGAAGTACACGAAAAAACATGGACTTTCAAAAATAAAAATGTGTCTGGATGTAGAAGATATGGCCCGTCAAAGTCTCCAAAACAAAAACTGAACAATTACAACACTAAGAAAATAGAATTATGGAAAAAACTAGAAGTAAAAACTAGAAAATACCTGCACCATTGCGAAAAGCATGAAATTTCACCGTATTTCAAAAAAAAATTGCATGCAAAAAGACCACTGTATGGTCAAGATATGACCTCTGGAAGTTGAGGTACAAAATTGAAAAGCCCAACAGAGAGGGACTAAGAAGAGCAAAAGGTGATCTCCGCCAAATTTAGCAAAAACACCTCCAGATCTGGAGGTCCGCCAATTTTAGTGTTGTAGACAAAAATTCTCCAAATAGGCTGCATTTACATTATTTTGTAAAAAATATATGTTTGCAAAAAAAATATTTTTTTATTATTTTTAAAGTAAAAAAAGATTAGAAAAAATACTTATTTTTTGTAAAACATATAAAAAATAATATATTTTTTTGAAAGAAAAATATATTAAAAAAAATTATTTTATTTTTGAGAAAAATATATTAAAAGCTTTTGGAAAAATATATAAAAAAAAAACAATTAAATGGGGACAGGCCACAACCACTGACAATGGTGTTTTTAATTTTTTGCTGTCTGGGGGGTGACAAGGTACCTCTCCCCAAAATGCCTTTTCTAATATATACTTCTGCCCCAAACTAAAAACCACTACATTGTAGAAGCTTTGAAAAAAAAAAATTAGTTTGATTTTTTTTTTTTTTTCTTGGGAAAAAAAATTTTTTGAATTTTTTTAAATTACCCTCGTCCTTACATCTGAGGTATGGGAAAATTTTTTTTGCCTCACAAGTCAACTGCTCAAGAATTGACAAATTATATATAAAAATAAGGGTTTTTGGGCCTTCTAAGTGCAATGGTGAGGTTCGTTTGGGCTCAAAATGTTTCAAAAAATCAGGTACCCCCTAGATCTCGCAAAAAGGCCCTTTCTTCAAATGCTCATAGATATGACAAACATAAGCCAAAATTGACACAACAAAGGTCAATCTTGACTATTTCAGCAGCTCTGGATTCAATGGGGAGGTTTGATTCACACCAAAATGCTTCTAAAATGGACCAAATCCATAAATTTGCAAAAAAGCAAAGAGGATTTAGATTTGAAGCCTACAACCCTTGTTGAAGAAAAAAGCCTCATAAATCGAGAAGGGGTTTGCTAAATCCACCCTCTGATACCATGTTAAAATTTTGAAACAAGCACAAAACCACAAGTCAGAGGATCAAACAACAAACAAAACACCTTCCACGCAAGAGATTTGCAAAAAAAATATGTGTAATATTCTTCAACAAGAAAAAGCTACATAAGAGAGAAAACTTTCAAGAAGATATGAAAGCTACAGATATTCTCCCATGAATAATTACAATGAGGGTGAATTCTTATAAGAGAAAATCCCTAAATGAGAAAGAGATTAGATCATGACAAGTGTCAACATCACATGAGATGTGACATAATGATCTAATAATAACTCAACTAATAAAGCATTCATAAGTTTATCTTAAGTGTGAGAATAAATTAGACTAATAATCAATTAAAGATTAATTAATTAATAGATAATGAAAGATAACTCTAACAACATGAACACCTCAAAGACAAGGAAAAATGCAATGGTGCAATTTTCATAGCCATGACATTTTCTATTTAGTTTTATACCTATTTTGAGAGAGGGTCTTAAGACAAATACATATGAAAAAGGGCACAATATTGTGTAAAGTTGGGCTCATTCCTCAATCCTTCACCTATTTTCATTTACACAATTATCATGTATTTGACCCTATTATATCTATCTATACACATTATACCATGTGTATTTAACATTTATTGCACTCACATATCATAACATTCATTCCTCGTGCATCAAAATTACCATTTCTATTATCTTAGGTCAATTTGATGAGTGCAAGAGTGTTTGCACACCCATGAAACTAACTCTTGTAGTTTAAAAATTCAAATTCAACTCCTATCTATTTTATTCCCCCATGAGTTGACTTTGTACACTTTTAGTGTGATTATTATTATGTAATTGTGTTCAAAGATATTAATTTGGACATGAATTCATATCTTAGAATCACTCAACTTATTGGAGCATTCAAGGAGCATTTTATATAGGAAAAAATTAATCAGTGCATTAAAGGAATAACATTTACTTGAAAATAATCATTTGATACATTTTTTTGCTTGCATATTATCTCACAGTCTTTAGCATGATCATAAAGTTTATCTCTCCAAGGGCTTGACCTAAGAACTTGTACCTAGTGATTGGTCAACATCCTTAAGGTATTTCTAAATGTTGTTAGTTCTCACCATTAAACAATCAATCATTTCATAACTTCTGAATGATAGTATGTACATTGTAGTCCTCATTAAGATTCATGTGCACCCACCAACTATTCCATGCATGCAATCATTTCGCCCATTTTCTCCTTCAACCATCTTGTCACTATCAAACTTTGAGTTCACCAATAAATTCTAAAGAAAAAGTAACCTATTATGCCTCATTTTGTTTCACAAATGTGTACTATATTAATTATCATTATTTATGCATTGTTAATCTTCCAATGAACCATTTGCACTAGAGTACAACATTAATAGGTTATGTAATCTTGGCTATCAACTCCTTGAAGCAGTATTCATACTTCCTAATTGAATCTCCTATTTTTTTCTTCAACTCTTTTTGTGTGGCTTAGTTTATGTGTTTGAGTTTTGAATACTCAAAAATTCTATAAGAATTTCTACTTGATTTCATCCTAATTAAAATTGTGAGACCATCTTGGAAATATTTGGTGTATTAAACCTACACACTTCCTCCAAGAGAGGTAGCAATAAAACTAATCTTTTATGCATCATTAATGATAGTCATAGCACAAGAAGCTATTCTTTAATCCTTCTAGTGACATGGAGCATTTTCTTCCAATTGGTAATCCAAATTATACCCTATAGTTTTATCAAATGAACCTCATAATCTAAATTGGATGAACAAAGTTGGTTTAGAAAAATAAGGTGGAACTCATGAACAAACTACATATAATTTGGGCTTAACAAGAGTGAGCAACTCTTTTACACTTTTGGCTCTATTAGGATGGTTAAGGTGTTCCTAAATTTTTTATAAGATACCTAAAGAGAAATGAAGATAATATGGTTGCATAGCTTAGTCATATCCTATACCTAAAGAGAAATGAAGATAATTGTGTATAATATCTCATCAATCTAGTGTTAATTTCACTTAAATGAAATTTGAAGAATCAAATTTTTTCATTTAATAGTATTATTTAACCATCCATAAATGAACAAGGAATCCTCTAGACTATTAATGATTTTTTTATATATGCTTTAATAAAAGAATAAACAAAATTTGCAATAGACTAGCACATATAGTCTTAGAGATGAATATAAGACCCTCTAAAATTCTCTACTAATTATGGAGACATTAAAATCATGAAAAGGACAAATACTTATAAAAATCATCTCCAATTAAGAAAATAATGAATTACACACGACTTCAATCTTGAACTACACCATTTGACATAGGAGATTACTCAAAAATTGAGGATACAGTTTGGAATGAGCCCATCGAGGATCAAGTCTTGTTGAGTGCAAAGCCCTTACGCAAAAGGGATGAGGTTGAGATCGTGCCCTGGGTAGATTTTGGTAGAATGAATACCCCTCAGTCCTTGGCTCTAAGCTAAAGGGGACCCCCTTGGGGGTATCTCCAAACAAAAAAAAAAATTGACGACACCACACAAATTTGGCCAAAATATTTCACCTCCTAAAAGATAACATGTATTTCAAAATAATAGTTTTACCCCTAGACCTCCTACACAATTGGCACGGTTCCAATTTGCACCATTGCACTTGAGCATTAAATCCACCTTAAACTATATAGTACACTTAATGAAATCTCACATGGGAACTTTAATACTTGGAGGGCCTAATTTATAACGACATTTATACCTCATAAACTAAAAGATTTTCCTTTCGATCAAATCCTCTACAAAAAAGTGGAGAAATCATCCTCAAATCTATTCAAATATATGCACATTGAGACCTAACTTCACCAACACTTCATTCAAATAAATAGTTGGAAGATAACCAATATTCGAAGAAAATAATTTTCTTCTCAATTTCCCTAAATAATAGGGTCACTTCTTACTTTCCATTAATTCCCAAAACTACCATCTCCATAATTAGCAACTCAAGCACTAAATCATGATTACCTCTACAAATATTCACATGGCACCACAACATGGGCATAATTGTCACCATAAAATTATTCATCAATTGGGTAATTAATTTTTTTTAGCAATCATGTAAATAAAATGGTTTTCTTAAAGACTTCCATACTCTATTACTTTTTGTTTGAATATCAAGAACTTGCCCTTTTGGCTTAACAATTTTGAACTTCATGTTTGATCAACAATGTTTTTTTCTAGTGTTCCTAGAGACCTTATAGGACAAAAATAAGATAGTCACATGACTTAGCCATATCATATTCATAAGTATACATTAATGGATGTTCACTAAATATCCCTTAGGTTGAATTCTTGGTCTTTTAGATCATAGATCTATAAACAAGTATATTAGTATAAGGTTAAAAAGTAGCTACACATGCAAAGTCATTTATATCCCCAACTATTAAACCCTTTACAATTTCATACTGTAGATGTAACCTAAAAACCTAGAATGTGAATAAAGCTTCAAAGGATGTGCAAACAAGTGTTGGATCTCAAAGTACTTGGAAAAGGTAAGGATTTTCAAACAAATACAAGATAATAATGTAAGGGGCATTAATTTTTTGCTCAAATCACTAAACAATACATGATATACATACATATATATGTATATGTGCATGTACACATGTATCCATATACTACATACATGTGTGTAACATATATTGATCTATGAATTGAGCATAGAGAAATTTGAACTATTAAAAGTTTAAAAGTTTAATTTTTTTGTTAGATTTTTGACTATGATGTACTTATTCAATCATGGTGTTTTTTTTTTCATAGAGTGTTTCTAGCTAGATCAATAGCTTTTCATTAGCCATTTGAATTTATAGTATAACTTGCTTGTTCACTATTATGTAAAATTAAACAAACATCTTTATTTTATTTGTTATAATGATTTAATTAAAAAAAATGAATAACTTTAATTGATTTCCTTTATTGATAGCAATTTAACTAAACAATTTTAACTAATTTCAACAAATTGATTTTTTACTTATATTTTAATTTAAAGATAACTTTCAATTTAAATATCTACTTAATATATAAGACATACTTCTCTATACAAATTTAATTTTTTTATAAAAAAATATTTAAAAAACACTCCATAAAACCCTATTATGAAATAATGGCTAGGCTGAATGTAACAATAGATGCCACCAAGTATAGAAAAGCAAGAAGAGAGACATGTCCATACTTATTGTGAAAATTCTATTGCAGTTACTGATTATTAATCTCTTATCTAAATAGATTATTTGACTACCAAAAATTAATTCACAGCAAATATTGAAAAATAACACAACTGCAATTTCACAAATGAAACTCACATGAATAGAGAAGAAAACATGCACAATAATAAACACAATATTTTTGGACAAATTGTCCATGGAAAAACCTCGAAGGGAAAACCACTACTGCATATGAGGAATTTTATTAAAATTCAGAAAATTAAGGAATATATAAACTACTTGCCTCTTACTGGCAAAGCTCCGGTAATATTCTTCTTCGAAAGTTCTCTCAATTTCTCTTGCTAAAATTCCACAACTGTTGTGCCCAATGCTATCACTATGCCCTTGCTATCACTGCAATACTATTTTCTCTCACTGCAAATCTACTTGCTATCACTACAAGTCTTTCTCAAGTGTGTGTTCTTCAAATGCCCATTGATCTCCTTTTATACTATTCTCATTGAAAAATCAATGGCTATGATTTAATCTCTATCAATGGCTAAGATTAATTAGACTCCAACAACCCTAACTAACTAGATTCTAGAAGTCTCTAGAGGAATCAATTATTTAATTACATAATTATCTAGACAACTCACTCCTTTCTAGAATTCTCCAGAAAATAATTAAATAATTAAATAAACATTTCTTGGGAATAGAGACACCTGTCCAAGCTACATAAATTAACACTCCCTCTTAGTGAGGAAGGTGTTCTACATGAAACCCAACTTATCTCTGAAGAAGATGAATTTTTCCTTCCCCAATGCCTTAGTCAAAATGTCTGCTACCTGCTGATCTGTAGGTATATACTATAGCTGAACAATCCCCCATTGTATACAATCCCTAATGAAGTGATATTTGATATCTATATGCTTAGACCTATCATGAAACACCAGATTCTCAGACAATTTGATGCAACTCTGATTGTCACAGTGTATCATTGTAGTCTCAACCCTCTGACCAAACAAGGCTACCAACAACTTCTAAAGCCATATCGCCTCACACGTTGCCATGCTAGCTGCTATGTATTTTTCCTCTACATAACTCAAAGCCACAGACTTTTGCTTCCTATTGTACCAAGAGACAACTCTTGATCCCAAACTAAAGTAGCACCCTAAAGTGTTTTTCCTGACTGTTGTACTACCAGCCCAATTTGCGTTAGTATAGCCTATCAACCTAATACCATCACCTCCAGCATATCTAATCCCATACTTGATTGTACCAGCAAATACCACAACACATGCTTTTCCACTGTCCAATGCACTCTCTTCGGCTCGGCCATGAATTGACTAAGATAGTTTACTACAAAGGATATATCAGGCCTGGTGTTGACCAAATACATTAGAGACCTAATCAACTACATGTATAAGGTGGGGTCTACATCCTTCTCCCTAGATGTGTCTACCTTCTTCCAATTCATGATCATAGGAGTAGACATGGCTCTACAATCTTCCATCTCGAACCTCCTCAAGATTTCGATGTAGTATTTCCCTTGTCCAAGTAAAATCTCTCCATCTGTCTACCATACCACCATGCCTAGAAAGTAGTGCATATGCCCCAAATCCTTCATCTCGAACTTTACTACAAGGTCCCTCTTGCACTCCTCTATGAGCCCCAATGAACCTATTGAAAACAAGTCATCCACATATAGAACAAGAATGAGAACCTCACCCCCAACCACCAAGTAGTAGAGGTTAGAATTTTCTCACTCTTCATGAAGCTCATTCCCTGCAAGTATTTATCAATGCACTCATACCACGCCCTAGGAGCTTGCTTGAGTTCGTACAAAGCTCTCTTCAATCTACACACATGGGTTTCACTGTTGTGTGCTAGAAATCCCTCTAGTTGTTCTATGTATACCTTCTCTTTCAATTCACCATTAAGAAATTTTGTCTCGACATCCATTTGATAGATCTGCCATCCCATCTGTGTTGCAAGTGAGATCATGACTTGTATAGAAGTATACCTGGCCACTGGAGTGAATGTTTCCTCATAGTCAATTTCCTCCTTCTAAGAGAAGCCCTTGGCCATGAACCTTGCCTTGTATTTCTTGAATCTACCATCTGCACCATGCTTGATCTTATAGATCCAATGTGATCCAACCACTGCCCTATTTGTCAGTCTAGGCACAACCTCCCACACATCGTTTTGCACTATTGAGGTATATTCCTCAACCATCACATCTTTTCACACCTGCTGCTATGTAGCCTCTTGATAGCTGGAAGGCTCACTATCTACCAATTGACTAACTAATCCCATATAGTCATTATACCTAGCTAGTTGTATCTGATGTCTATTACTCATACTAGGAGCTCCCACAAACTCCTAAGTATCCCTTTGTGACTGTTGGTTCTCGCTACCAACTATAGAGGATGAAGTATCAACCTCCATGTCTCCCTAATGCATCTCTTGGATTTGTTGCATTTGTTGCTCCATACTCTGTGAACTCTTAGCACCTGAGCCTGTGCTTGTACTAGTAACTGTACTTGAGTTTCACTGCCCTTGATCTAGTTGATCCTTGGAGCTTCTATTGGCTGCTTACTCTGATCATCTGCTGGAAAATATTTGGACCTCCTAAATGCCTTGTCCTCCATTAACTTGACATCATGCCTGACTATAATCCTTCTAGTCCCTAGAATAAATATCCGATATTCCTTTGAGGTTTCACTGTACCCCACAAAGTACCCTCTCTTTGCAGTCTGATCTAACTTGGAACATGTCGGCCTTAGAATGTGACAATACGCCAAACTCCCAAATATCCTGAAGTGGCTAACATCTAGATTCTTCCTTGAGAACACCTCCTCTGGTGTCATCTTGTCCAATACCTTATGTGGAACTATATTTTGTATGTATACTGTTGTACTGCATGCCTCTACCCATAAGTAATGTGGCATATCCTGGTCATGTAGCATAGCTCTTGCTACCTCTGATATAGACCGATTCTTCCTCTCAACAACCCCATTCTGCTATAGGTTGTAAGGAATGGTCCACTCTTTCTTGATTCCTTCCCTGGTATAGAACTCCTGGAACTCTTTCCCTTTGTACTCGCCTCCATTGTCTAACCGAAGAACCTTTATCTTCCTGCCTATTGAATTCTCCATAAGATCTTTGAACTCTTGGAAGCGACTGAAAACCTCATCCTTGGTCTTCAAGAAGTATATCCAAGTCTTCCTAGAGAAATCATCAATAAAAGTAACAAAGTACTCGTACCCTCTGAGAGACTTCGTCGATATTGATGCACATATATCTGAATGTACTAGATCAAGAACACCCTTGGATTTGGTGTCAATGCTTGGAAAAGCTACTTTCATAAACTTACCCAACACACATCCCTTACATACATCATCATGCTCTGTGCTCACCTCTGGAACACATGTCACTGTCTCACGAAGCAATTTAAGTGCTCCATGTTGTAAATGGCCCATCCTCTTATGCCATAGCTCTCCTTGATTTCTAGAATTAATGTTGCTCATCATTTCCTTATGAGTATCAAACTGCAACTTGTAAAGTTGGTCGCTCCTGACTCCAATAGTTGTGGGTGATTTCCAATCTTTATGCTTGATAAACACATTCACCCCTCTAAAGAGTACATTGTAACCTTTATCCTGAAGGAAAGATATGGAAATAAAATTCATACCCAATCCTGGCACATGCAACACATCATGAATCAGAATTCGCTTGCATTCTCCCTCTGAAATAGAACAATCCCTTTCCCAACTGGATTGAGTTTGGACATGTTCCCCATAAAAATTTGTATTCTGATGTCCTCCTCCTTATAACTAGAGAATTAATCTCTAACTCTTGTCATATGAAATGACACCCCACTTTCTATATACCAAACACCTCGTTAGGTTGAGCTAACCATATAGGCTAAGAGAGTGGAATCATCCTCCATTCTACTAGAGATCTCATCTGCTTCTTGCCTTTCTTTTCATTCTTCTTCCTTTGTAGGAAATCACTGACATAGTGTCCAAACTCGTAATAGCCATAGCACTTGACCTTTGACAAGTCTTTCTTCTTCTCACTTTGTGTATTTGATCCTTTGCTAGACCCCTTCTTTGCTTTCCCTTTTCTTGCAAGGGCAATGTTTTCTTGTTCTACCTCACTTTTTTGACTCTTACTGTTGGTTCCATTAACAAGACTAAGTCTAAGCTCCTCTTGAGTGAAGTCACTCTAGAGTCGATCCCAACTTGCTAAGGTGTCTCATCCATTAATAAATTGAACAAAGGCATCCCACTACTTAGTAAACCCATTTAGGGCTACTCGTACTAGCTCGTCCTCATCTGGTTTATCTCCAACAACTGCCAACTCATCCTTGACAAGTCTGAGTCTGGTGAGATAAATTTTCACACTGTCTCCCTTGTTCATCCAAGTATTCCTCAAATTTTCTCTGAGAATTAGCTTTCGGTTAGTGGTAGAATTCTGGTACAGATTCAGAATGGCATCCCACATCTTCTTCATTTTATCTAACTCTGTGACATGTGGAATAATATGGTCCTTGACACCATCAAGAATCAGCCTCATCGCCTTGGCATCTTCCTTCGTATATGCTAAGATCTATGTTGGTTTTGTAGGCATAGCTACAACACTGGTCACATATTCCTTGATACCATTCTCTTCCAGCAACAAAGAAATTCTAGCTTTCGAGACACCAAAATTTGAGGCTCCATCCAATCTGTCCTAATCTCTTAAACCTTCTAAGGCCATCTCAAAAGATAAAAAAATATAATAATAATAAATCTGAAGAGGTAGAACTGGGTTTTTATAAACCCTCAATTTTTCCTTCCTATGCCTATGCAAAGCCTTTTTTGCCCTTAGATTAGCTCTGATACCATGTGAAAATTCTATTGCAGTTACTGATTATTAATCTCCTATCTAAATAGATTATTTGACTGCCAAAAATTAATTCACAGCAAATATTGAAAAATAATACAACTGCAATTTCACAAATGAAACTCACAGGAATAGAGAAGAAAACATGCGCAATAATAAACACAATATTTTTGGAAAAATTCTTTGTACAAAAACCTCGAAGGGAAAACCACTACTGTGGATGAGTAATTTTATTAAACTTTAGCAAATTAAGAAATACATAAACTGCTTGCCTCTTATTGGCAGAGTTCCAACAATATTCTTCTCTAGAAATTCTTCCCTCAATTTCTCCTACTGAAATTCCATAGCTGTTGTCCCTAATGCTATCACTGCAAGACTATTTTCTCTCACTGCAAATCTACTTGTTATCACTACAAGTCTTTCTCAAGTGTGTGTTCTCCAAATTCCCATTGATCCCCTTTTATACTATTCTCATTGGAAAATCAATGGCCATGATTTAATCTCTATCAATGGCTAAGATTAATTAGACTCCAACAACCCTAACTAATTAGATTCTAGAAGCCTCTAGAAGAATCAATTATTTAATTACATAATTATCTAGACAACTCACTCCTTTCTAGAAGTCTCCATAAAATAACTAAATAATTAAATAAACATTTATGAGAAATGGAGACACTTGTCCAAGCTACATAAATTAACACTTACCCTCCAATTATATCCATTTACCACCCTAAGCGAGAACATATCTGTTTAAGGGCGTCCTTCCATCTATCAATCTCTCCTCCTTGGTATCAATCTGACTAGCCATACTATTTTTCAAATGCTTGCTTGTATGGACTAGAGTTTCCTTGAGGATATCTAATGTGAGTTGGATCCATGTCATAGAAGAGAGGAATGATCAAGGTCGGGGTTCTCAACATGGTAGCGACCTCCTTGAGACACCATGCAGAGTCTGCATAGCCTTTCAAAAAGATAGGAATACAAATGGCACTGCTCTCCACTGCTCTTTCCAAGCTCAGCCCAATTATTTCTCCCTTTTCTAGTTTGTGGCTATCTAGAAAGACATGTAGTCCGGTAGCAGTGAGAGCTTGATAGAGATGATCAACCAAATTCTTTCTCACATTTTCTCCCCTGAAACTTAGAAACACATGATATTTATTATTGTTTTGGAAAGGAATTCTAGTTGAGGGAGGCATGTATTCTTCCATGTTAAGAGAGGCAACTGAAACAAATGGTAGAGAGAATACATAACTTAAATTCCTATCATGCAATATGACAGAAAGAGATACAAAAGATAAGCCCACTGAAGCAACGGCTTGCTATAAGAGATACAAGAGATAACCCCACAGTCACAACTTATTCCAATATAAAATTGACAGATTGACAACTTTAACTAGGTCAAGTTGTACATCTATACAAGAGATTTCCCACTTTATAGCTCAACGCAAGAGATAACCCCACTATCACTGTTTCCAATATCAAAATTGACAGATTGGAAGGCATCTCTGTTGTACGTGTGTACAAGAGTTACCCACTCAACAGCTGTTTCCCACTATGAAAATGTGTGATTGGAAGGCAACTGTACTTTCTAAATTATAAATTTTGTAGTCAGTGCAAGTGACCCACTTTTATTGATCTTTTTCTTCGCCCAGTCGTATCAAGTTTTTGGGTATGTTCAATGACTGCCACCCAGTCATGTCAATCTTTTGTCATGTTCAATTACTTCCTATGAAAATTGTGTGAGTGTCACAGCAAGTGGATCCACATTTATTATTTTTTTCTTCTCCCTCACCTCAACTTTCTAAAATATTTTTTTCGTATTTTTTTCTTATTTTACATTTTTCATTTTTACAAAATTCAAATAGACAATTATGAATTATAGGCATGAGTACTCAGCAAGAAACAAGAAGTAATAATTTCTTATAAGATTTTTTTTTTAATTTATCTATTTGATTTTTTATTGTTATATCTAATATGATATTGATATTGAATAGTGATATATAGGGGAGAGCATGAAGTAATTGTGCATCTTAATTTCATCTTGAAATATTACATGTCAATGTCAACAATTTTAAAAAAATTATAGTACTTCCTTGATTAGTTGACTACTTAAACCTAAGGTTTCAAGTCATTGTCATCAATTTTGATGTTTCAAATATGTGTAATTGTTACCTAATTTTCACCCTCATGCTCAATCAGGCAAGGTATCTATGTTGCAGATGTTCATAAGGGCCATATTGGATATCTCCATTGAGGGTTACTTCATGCATCTGATGACATTACAAAGGGAATTCAGTTGAGAGGCCTACTTTTTTGAAAATGTGCCTCAATATTCTATGCTCAGCCTTCATTAGAGCCAGGTCGGCATGACATCTTCACTGTCTGGTCAACTAGCTGCTTTATACATTTTGTACTGAATAGGTTGCTATGACCTGGTTTTCGTCCTGCCAAACAAAGCTGTAGAGCCTATCGCTATAGCATTGAGGGTTCAATATGACCTCTTATTGCTTCGGGATCTTTGGCCGACAGGCCACTCAATCGTCAGTCAGGGAAACTCATGGTGACAATGAGCTTCGGGATAACTTATGGCACTCGATAGAGGGTCCCAATGAATAGCGAAGGTCTCCCTGACTTAAAGAGCCTTCGATGTAATGAAGCATTCAGAGATGGTCTCAGTGAACTGATGGTGTCTCACCAACAATAGAGAGCCTTCGGTTTAGCATTTAAGTCGAAGAAAGGTCTCCTCGAATGCAACATGTCTCGTCGACAACAAAGAGTCACACCGATACGGAATGTTCTCGACATAGGTTGGTGCCTTCACCAGAATGTCACACCGATCTATGGGAGGTCTCACCGAAGGGATACCTTCGGCGTATGTCAATAGACTTCGCTAAGAGGTCTTACCGATGACAAAAGGTCTCCCCGACAATCATTAGTGAAGCGACGTCGGCAAAGGAAGCAAGTTTTGGGATTGGTCTGGCCGACAGAAAATGTCTCCTGGACACAAAAGGAAGAGGGCCCTTGGTATGACTAAGGGATCTCGCTGAGATGTCTCGGAAATTATAAAAGTCTCCCTGAAACGAAGAGTTCGGCAAAGGTGAGGGGCTCAACAAGAGGTCTCGGCAAGTGGGGGATGTCTTACTGAAGGATGAAGGGGGGGCCTTGATATGTTTTCCTTCAGCAAGAGTCTCGCCAACCACAAAAGACCTTGCCAAGAACATTGGATATCACCGTAGGGTCATGCCGAAGTGGAGATGTCTCCCCTACAGGAAGGGGCACCCACCGAAAGACAAAACGAAGGGAGAAATTCTTAGCGACCTGATGAAGTCTCACCGAATGAAAGAGGCTTTTGGCATGACGTTCCAAGTCGGGGGAAGATTTCCCTGACTCGGTGTTGTCTTGTCGACAAGAGGGCAGCTCGGTGGAATGAAAGGACCTCGGTGTGAGGTCTAGGCAAAGTTAGGATGTTTTTCCAATAGGAAAGTGGTGTCGCTAAAGATGAGGGTTTCAACAAATGAAAGGGTCTCACCGACAGGAAAGGGGAACTTAGCAGAAGATGTTGATTTTGGTGAAGGATGGTGCGATTGGCGTGAAGTCTCAGCAATGCAAAAGGTCTTGCCGATGCAGAATGAGCCCGAGGAGGAAAAAAGAGGTCGGCAAGATGTCTTCCCGACAGGTGGGAGCTCATCGAAGTATTTTGGTTTCGACAAGAGGTCACACCGACACTGAGGGGTCTCGCCAAAACGAAATGAAGCTCGATGGAGGATCTCACTAACACACTAATGTCCAATTGAAGGAAATCTAGAGCCTGGTGGAGTGAAATGTATTCGGGGTGATATCAATAAGCTCTTATTGAAGAAATGAAGGGGTTCTTGGGGAAACATTTTTCCTTTGGTAAATCGTCTCACTGACAATCTGTTGTCTTGGCGACCATAGAGGCGATATCAACATGATCTTTTGGGCTCACTAAGAGCTCTCAATGACAACTCCATGTTATGCCGATGGTTGAGGAAAGGTTTAATCGCATCGGGGAGACACAATTAGTGTCTCACCAACATGTGATTCAATAGGAGAAGCATTTGACCACCCAGAAGTCTACGTGTAGTGTGCCCAGCCAATCAAGGGGAGCTACAGGTGAATTGTTGGTAGCTTGACCAGTGCCAAGAAAACCAACAAAATGTGAATCAACATGTATCTGTTTTGGACTCAAGATCATTCAAGGGGCTCAACAGGGGGATTCAGTAGGTGGACATAAGGACCAGAAGTAAATACATCTGGTAGCTTCAAAAGATCTAAGGGGGTTTCTCTAGATAGTTGCTCTTCACCGACACACACAGTAGGGACACACAGGCTACAACATTAATTTCAATCAAAAGATCTGAGGATAGATATTTCTGAGCTAGATATTTTGTAAGCCCTAAGGGGCTGACACACAGTCTGTATATAAGGCATTTTTTTCCTGCCTTTTTGAAAATAGTTCGGACTATGCATTCAAAGGAGTTAGTGATTTTATCATCAATCCTTTCTCAATTAATGTATGTTTTGTGACTCAAACTGGAATCTAGAATATAACACAGAGTTTTCCTGGGAAGCTACTGTTAATGTTGTATTTTCTCTCATTTCTGTATTTTAGACTATGCAAGTTCTTAGTTGTGTTTTTTCTAAAATCTGTATTCATACCTATGGTTGTGAAATTCATCTTTCCTTCCTATGATGTGCATGTAGAGCAAGCTTGGTAAGAATAGTAAATGAGTTTAAAGGTCTATGTTAAGTAAGTGAAAACACTGTATTTTGCTTTCCAATGTATATTTTTCTTGTGTCCGTTTCATGATTTCTTACTACTTGGTGTATCACCATAGGAATAGTTTAGTTTAGTTTCATTATTTGTATGCATTCCTTCTCCTTTTACCTTCATAGAATCGCTAGTTTAGGTGATACCCAAAGGAAGCCAGCCTTCTTCAGAGGTTCACTCCAATCTCAGGTGACCCACAGCCTTGGAGTGATCCAATGTTTCACTAGAAAGCTTAGTTTTACAACTTTGCATAGGGTGCATTTCTAGGTGACAACAGTAATCATAAAAGGTGATGGAAATATCACTTTCTGAACCACTTACCCATTGTAGTCAATTAGCACATCCCATCATCAATTTTACATGCATGAATAATTCACATTTTCTCCTAAAAATAATACACATAAACACTCAAACTCATAATATAGACTCCTAAATATGAAAAGTCAATACTATTAAATATACAACATAGCATTATTAATTGATTTTTTTTATATAAATAGATGTTTGCATTATCATCATTAAAAAAATAATATTACACATAATAAAAAAATGATGGCCCTGGATATGAAATCACAACCCAAAAGTCCAAACAAGGTTAACTCCTAAATCATAATTTACATATAAAAATAAGCCACTAAGTAGCAAGAGGGAATTGAATACTTTTTTATAGTAGTAAAGGGAATTGAACACTTTTTTACTATTCTAATTATAAAAATATCCTTAAATGCCAAAGGGATGTAGCTCAATTGGTTGAGCATAATTGGTGAGGATGATGGTATGTGATAAAAAAACCATCAACCAAGCTTCAAACCCCCAAAGGCACGTTTGAGCTAAGTTTAAGAACCAGGTGACTTTGAGGAACTAGAGCCCACTACATGTGGCTACTTAGTTGAAGATGATTTTTTGGTTTAGATGTATGCTTACTCAAATTGTTTTAATTAACTATATAAAGGTAGAGATCTTGACATCTATGTAATTCTTCTTGTTTTCATAAAAATATATATCCTAAGACTATTTAAATAATCTTTTATTGCTAAACAAATTTAAGTCCAACAAGTATTCTAAATTATATATTATTAATAATAAGTTTACCTACCCCTAAATTATCATATCTAAAACTCATTTGACTTATCCTTACTTTTTTGTCCATCCCTTGTTTACTTTTGCTATTCACTATTTCCCTAAGGTACTTTCTCCACTATAGCAAGCTTCCATGGGTACATGTTTGCCATGAATAATATCATTATATCTATTGAGATTCATGGAGTGTGAGGTAGGTTTATAAATTGTGGCTTTTTATCTTCTTGTGACCACCTTAACTATTGTTGTTAATTGTTTTGTGTTGCCTTTTGTTTTTGTAGTCACCACTAGCCTTGACATTTTGGATGGGTTATGTGGACTTCATACATGCTTATGGAAAATGTGTCTTTACACAGTAAAAAAAGGGCTTAGAATTTCCTAAGGCTTTGAGATACTAGACCAGGCAAGGGCTTTTTTTACCTTAATAGGGCTATGACCCATTTGTCATTGTTTTCTTAAATATGAGAACAAGATCTTTGGGCAATATTTTAGTACTAGTCAAGAAATAAAATTCAATCAATAGAATTCTTGTACTTACCATATGAATTAAAAAAATAGGATATGCAAAATAGATTACGCACAAAAATGGATATTTGGAAAGGTTGGTTGGGCACTAGGCTGGGTTGCAAGGATTTCTCTGATGCAACAATAAAACAAAAAATAAAAAAAATAAAAAATAGTAATATCATTAACCCATAAAATGATTCTACATATAGGTTAGAGTGAAAAAACCACCACACAAAATAGTGGAGAAGAGTAGGTAGTTGACTCCCACTAACTTTGACTAGTGGCAACTTAAATTCTTGAAGACTCAACAAAAGTGGTGAGCTAACTCTCACTAATTGAGGCACATAAATAGGTTTAATGCCATGTGGAAATATCCATGTTCATAATTGTATGAAATGATATATACACTAACACCTCCTTAAGCATAGCTTAGGTGGGCATAGAGAAATTGAGCCTCAACAACTAGGCTTGATGAGGTACCCAAGTACAATGCAATCTCTCATAAAATAGAGAAACAGAGAAAACCTGGTGGAAAAAACTCCCCTCAAAAGAGAGAAAATAAAGTGAAGGGGACTAGAAATCCCCAATATGATGTTGTTCCTAAAGTAGACCACAACCCAAGAAGATCTCATAGATGAATGAAGTTGCTCTTAGTAAAAGGTTTGGTGAAAATATTAGCAACATGCTCTAAAGAGTGACAAAAAATCAATTCAATGAGCTAACCATGAATAATATTTATAATATAATGCATATGAATCTCCATATGTTTGGTCCGCTATTATTGGATTAGATTCTTGCATATCTAAATAATGCTCTAGTTGTCAAGATAAATGATTATGGGTTGCCTGAATGAAAATGTCAAACTTAGTGAGAATTCTTTTGGTGTGAATAAATTTCATGTACCTAGCTAATTCAATCACTAGGTAATTAGGGGACATATTCACATGTTTACTTAGGATATAAGATTACTTCTAGAAGTCAACTTGTTTTTCTAGAACTTATCTTATCTAGCTTGTAATGCTTGATTCCTAGGTAGTTAGGTTGCTAGTTGTCACATGTTATATGATTAAGACACTTGTCATGATCTTGTCTAATCCTATCTATCACTTTTCCTTTATGAGAACGACACCTTATGCACATTTGCATATTCAACCATTATTCAATCAATATTCAACTTGCATTGTTGAAGCAAATATTCTTGCCATTTTCTCTCTTGTGGAAGACATTTTGGTCTAGCAACTATTCTTGGGGGTGTTGAGGAGTAGCCATTAACTCCTACATGGTATCAAAGCTCCAGTGTTGCATATTCCTTCCCAAATCTAAGGGTTTCATGTTGGCTTGAAAAATTTTCTAGGTGCATGTTGGGGTTTCAAGGACCTCGCGGTTGAATCCAAGGTGTCAAATAAAGTTAGGTTTTCCTTTCATTTCATCAAACTTGGTTATGTTTTGGCTAATCTTTGAGGTTTTCAATTTGAGGGTTTCAGATGCAAGATATTGAGGTAGCTAAAATTTTGGGGCACTTTGAGCCCAAATCGACCTTGATATTGGGAGATCGGGAGACCCGAGAGATGAATTTTGATATAAAATTTGACTATATTTGGAAAAGTTAATTTTGAGGAAAAATAATTTTGCTTGAGTAAGTCATACAACCCCCCAAACAGAAGGTTCGATCTTAATTTTTCAAGGAAAAATATTTTAAAAATATTTATGCGGTGCAAAAAATTGTATAGTTTTCAGCTAAATATTTTAATATTTTTAAGCATTTAAAAAATCTGAATCAGCATATTCTTAGAATCTCTATGCATTATGTGTACCATTTTGTCATTATCATACCTATTTTACAGTTAATTTTTGTCACCGTACCTTCTATTTCTTGTCACATCATTTACATCATAGGTCATATTTTAATAGGTCACAAACTTTATTAAGTCACAAATTTTTCATTAATAAAAATATTTTGTTTAAAGTTTTTGATGGCTAAAAGGTTGACATAGTTTTTAATATTAAAACTTTTGTTTTAAATCTTTAAACACTAACATTATTATCAAAGCCGCAGAGGGAACTTTATATCAAGTGGTGCTTTATGGGTGGTGTAGGCAACTCGCCACCACCACTGATTGCCTCATTGCCACCCAAGCGACAATGACCTTTTTTTGAATTGCCTAGCCTAGCTGCAGTCATATGGTCAGCCCCAAGAGCTCAAATATTGCACTAGTTTAGCCTTCTATTTGCCAGATTTCCCCCCCAAGCCCTAAATAGGGAATTTTTTCCAAATTCCAATAACTTTCACATATGAAGGCATTTTTCTTCAAATGAAATATTGCCAGAAAGCTAGCAATCTCAGTTTTTCAATGGTGTAGGTGTTTTGCAAACATTTTGCAATTTTGTGCCATTTTTTCTAGGCTAGAACCAAATCTTCCTTTTTTGCCTCTAAGCTCATCTTTTTTGCTTCAAACTCCAATTTTCTTGATTTTTGTGGCATTGGGAAGGTCTTTAGGAGCACTACAATTCTAACCATGCACTTTTTACAAATTTGTTTCCAAAATTTCAAAATTTTAGTTTGAAGTTGATTTGGTACTTTTGGATAAATTATTGTAAATTTACAAAAAAAGTGTCAATTTTTTTGGGACAAAGGGTTTATTTCTTGTATTATGAAGGGAAATTTGTTTTCCTCTATTTTAATATTTGATTTCATCACAGATTTTCCAAAATTTGTACTTTTAACCCCATATAACTATAATGAATGGAAATCACAAATGGGAATGTTATTGTTAAAATTAAAGTTGCAAAGAATCATATTTGGCCAAGATCCAAAACCTACAGGAGCTACAAAAAGAAGAAAATGGTTTGATAAAAGGGATGGAGATCTTGGTACTCTTCTTTTGTCCATTTCTCTATATCTTAGATATTATGTTGCATCTTGCACACATCTTAATTCAAGTTTGGACTACTTTAGAGGATCTCTTTGGTAAGCCAAATAAAATGAGGAAATTTAAGTTGGAGAATGAACTAATGGGTCTTAATCCTTCAGATTTTGATAATATCCAAGACTTCTTCTCTAAGCTCAATTCTCTAAGATTGCAATTATCTAATTGTGGGGTCACTAAAGAGGATGAACAATTGATTATTTCTATTCTTTCTAAGCTTGGTCCTAATTATTTAGTGTTTGCTTCTGCATTCAATGGATACCCTTGGAAATGCATAGAAAATGCCCTCTCTTGATGAATTTGCAACTCAACTCACAAGGGAACAAACAAAGTTGGTACACATGGGAACATTAAAGCCTTCCACATCTCATGCTCTTTTTGCAAAGGATTCAAAGGATTAAAGTGGAAAAGGTAAGAAGTAGAAGAAGGACCCCAAGTCTAATGAGAAAGGTAAATATCCTCCTTCACATATCACTCCTAAGTCTACTCCCTCTTCTAAAGATGATTCACCTAAAAAGAAGAAGTTCAAATGTGCATAGTGCAAAAGGTTAGGATATGATGAGCATAGATGTTATAATAAGAATATTGATGAACTCACACACCTTCTTCAAAATAATAACATACAACTTCCCTCATCAATGTCTTCTTCTTCTTTTTCATCTCAATTGATAGCTCCTTCGTCTTTAAATTCAAGGAATACAAGATCTACAATTGGGTTGCATACAATGAAAGGAGAAGTACTCTTGGCCTCTACAAGTCCTAAATCTAATATATGGATTCTTGATTCAGAGGCATCTCATCATATGGCATCATCTATGGGAGTGTTCTCTTCTTTTGATTCTTGTAATTTACGAGTTTTCTCTTCTTTTGATTCTTGTAATTTACCTCATATTTTGATGGTTAACAATACATATATGAAGGTAAGATGGATGGGTTCTACTGACATGGGAGAGTGAAATTTTAATCATTTTGTGTTCCTACTTTGTCCACTTATCTCCTTTTTGTTTATCAAATTACCCATGGTGGTCAAGGTAAGACACTTGAGTTCACTCCTGATAGAGTGTATATAAGGGACTTGGAGAGTAGGGATATCATTGTTGTTAGGATGGTTAAGCATTCATCTCATTTGTATTCCTTTTCACATGTTTCTTCAAAAGAAGATAATGTTCCTTTGACTGCATATCACACTCCTTCATCATGTTTGAATCATGTTTGTGAGAAGTTTTGTCATCTACACTTTGGTATTCTAGAGACTAGTGTTGAGTTTCCTACTCCACCTCTTGCTTCTTTAGCTAGCAGTGCTTCTATTCAGCAAGATGATCATAGTTTTTTAGATCCTTCTTTGTGGGATGAGTATTTGGCAGGGATTTCTAACTTGTTTGTGGAGTCTCATACTACATATTTGGAGGAAACACTTGAGGGGGTTTCTCTCTTCTTTGCTGACAATTCTAGCACAACTGTTATTCCATCTTCTTTATCTTTGGAGAATTACATTCATGAGTCTCCTCATTCTCTTGATTTGTCATGTTCCTTGGTTGAGTTTGACCATGATTATGTTGTGGTTTATTCAATCTTGGAGACTCTTAATCATTTTTTAGAGGCATACATGTTGAGACTTCATTATTCCTCCTTTTAGTTTGACATGGAGTGGCTTCTTCATCAACCTATATGGATTTATTTTTTCCTAAGGGAAGATGTGTTTCTTGTAGACATTGGATCATCTTTTTTTTTTCAAGCATTCTTCATCAACATTGGAGCTTCTTCATTATGGTAGGATATCTTGTATATATTTTTCCCTCTTATGGGGGCTCATTGATTGTATATACATGATGAATATAGTCCTTTAGGGGCATCATTAAGTTCTCCATACATCATGTTGTTTTATTTTCTTTTCTCTCTTTTGGAGAGTATTTTTATCCCATGAGGTTTTCTCCTTTTCTCCATTTGTGAGAGATTGATTGTATTTATTTCATTTGCATTGTAAATGGGTACCTAACATGGCCTTGTAGTTGGGACCCACCTTCATTGTCATCTTTGCATAGTTTTGCATAATAATCTTCTCTCTATGTTGCACTTAAGGGGATGTTGGTGTGAATAAATTTTTTGTACCTAGCTAATTCACTCACTAGGTAATTAGGGGACATATTCACACATTTACTTAGGATATAATATTCCTTATAGGATTAAGGCACTTGTCATGATCTTTTCTAATCCTATATATCGCATTGCCTTTATAAATGAGGAATCTTATGTATATTTGCATATTCAACCATTATTCAATCAATATTAAAATTGCATTGTTGAAGCAAATATTCTTTCCATTTTCTCTCTTCTGGAAGATGTTTTATTCTAGCAACTATTCTTGGGGTGTTTAGGAGTCACCATTAACTCCTACAAATTCTTTGAAGCCAAAAAGCCTCAATAGTTATTTTGATAGCTCTCCTCTACTCTAGGCCTCTACAAATGATAAAGCAATATCTTTTTATTTTTTTCTAGACCAACTAATAGGGCCATAGTCAAGTGAGAAAATGTAACCTAAAGTGGACTTGCAATTCTAAGTATCATTAGCCTAATTTGAATTTATGTATCCAACCAGGTCAACCTTTGTGTCAACTCTATAATGAATCTTAAATATGAGAGTACCTTGAAGGTAGTGAAGTATCTTCTTAGCTACTTTCCAGTGCGACTCATGAGGCTCCTTCATGAATCTTAAAACCATGTCTACTACATATGAATTATCAGGCTTGGTACGTGTTAGATAGATGAGACCGCCAACAAGTTATTGATACAAGGTAGTATTGACCAATGGTGTAGTATAATCAACCTCAAGTTTAATTCCAAATAGAAAGGGATAGATGGCTTGCAATAAAAAATATTGTCCAAATAAATAAAGTTAGTATCAACAATGAATCATCCTATTGCAAGAGATATAAATTATGATTTGAATAACACAGAGTGAAACTTGAAGCTAAGATGAAGGAATCTATCCTAGTGTACCAAGCCTGAGGGACCTGTTTGAGGTCATAGAGGGATTTACTAAGTCCAAAAACTAAGGATGAGTATCAAGCAAACCTTGGTCGGTTTTCTATGTAGATCTCCTCCTCAAGGTCTCCACAAAGAAAATCACTCTTCACATCCATCTAATACACATATCCACCATGGGTTGTAACTATATCAAGAGTAATTCTAGTTGAAGTAATTTTGGCCATGGGTGCAAAGCATTTGTGTAGTCTATGGAAATAACTTGTGAAAAACCCTTGGCAACCAAATATATCTTATACTTATCAACCAATCCATTTGTAGTAAACTTGGTTTGATATATCCACCTACCTTACCTTAGGAGGAAAACTCAAGTCCCAAGTGTGATTTTCTACTAATGAATCATATTCCTTATGCATACTACTATCCCACTTATGTATGCCTAACACCTCTTGGAATGTCTATGGATAAGAGGTTAAAACAAAGAAAGCATGTGGCATACTTTGATAGTTTGATTGTGTACATATTCCATCAACTAGATTTCCTACCCAAGTACCTACACTCTAAAGTGCTTGTATAGCCCAAAGAGGGTGAGAAGTGGGTGAGTTGTGTGTTGAAACATCATCCTAAAAACATTTCTAGAAGTAGATGAAGATGACTTCCCATCACTATCCTCACTATCACAACTGAAATAAGATGATTATGATTTAGTAATTTATTGTGGATCATTTGAGTCATTAAAAAAATCATCAAACCCAAGTGATTCCATAATAGAAGAAAAAATGTCATGTATAGAGTCAATAAGACTCTCCTTGAACTTAAAACTCCTCTTAATGTACAACTCATGTATGGTTGGGTGGAGTAGGCAATAACCTTTCACACCATTTGGATAACCTACAAAGATGCAAGGTTTAGATTATGGTTATGTTGCCTTGTGATTCTTCTTTGGCATAGTCTCATGGTTTAATATTTGAAGGACCTAAAGTACTCAAATGATGGTTTCTTATCTTTTTAAGCTTTAAATAGAGTGATTCCCTTCAAGGATCTATGAGAAACTTAGTTATGAATGTAGCAAGTTTAGTTAATTTCTTGTGCTCAATACTATGGTGTAAGGCCCTTGGAGTGTATTATGTATTTAGACCTCTTTATGAGGATTTGTTCTTACATTCTAGAACACCATTTTATTGAGGAGTATAAGGAATTTTTCTTTGCAAGTATCCCATTTGGTGTACAAAATTTCTCAAACTTGTTGACATACTCACCCTCATTATCAATCCAAAGATCCTTGATGAATTTCATTGAATAGTTTTTATTAAGATCCTTGAAGTCTTGAATTTTTTTGAAGATTTCATTTTTTTTTTTTAAGGAAGTAGATCCATCTGTAAATTTAGAGAAATCATCTATGAAAGTGATGACATACCTTTCCTTAGTGAAAAATAGATGAGGAAATTCCCTTGATACATCATTGTGAACAAGATCCAAAACCTATGTATCCCTCCATGATTTTCCTTTTGTCAAATCTCTCTTCAGAATGCTTCCCAAGGGTATAACCCTTATAAAAGCCCTTAGATAATCTAACTCTAGGAAACCTTATGACCATATCTTGTTGACTTAGTTGCTCGAGGTAGTGTTAGATAAGGCATGCCATAATTTTCTAACTCTATCTAAATGAGTAAGAAATGTTGTAAAGGAAACATTATGCATAAAGTTAGAGGTCTATAACCTATCTTTGTGATCTACCCTTATCAAAGCTAACACATTGTTGTTTGCAACTATTTAATCTCAACTAGGTCTGGAGAAAAATGATCTATCATGCCCTTCACTATATTCCAATATACTAATAAGATATTAGCTAAAAAAAGTACAATTATAATATTTTTTAATGTTCCATCTTCAACTTTAGCATACCCTCTCCCTATAATTGATGTTGGAGTGTTGTCACCCAATGTGATAGAAGACATACTATAAGGCTCTACAGAAGAAAAACCAACATGTAAGGAACCGATATGATGTGAGGAACTTGATTCAATGATCCAAGACAAAGTTTTTTTATGATGATGCAATAGCAACTAGGGCCTTTTCCTTATATTTTTCTTTACCTTATTCATTTAACTTAGTCGATTGATGAAGATTGTTTGATAGATTCAAGGACCCCTATGTTTTTCTTCTCAATAAAATGTGAAAGGTGGTCAATCTGCTTCTTCATACATTTGTGCTCACCATGCCCAAGTTTCATACAATAAGAACACTTAAAATTTTCTTTCTTAGGTTCCCCTTAGTTTGAAGAAGCTTTTATGTTGGTTTAGGAGGATTTAAATTTTTTATCTTTCTTAGTCTCTTTATCCTTTTGAGTGTTTTTATTCTTCTTTTTATTGTTTGAAGCTTGTTGTTTCCCATTATTAATGATGAGGGCTTGAGGTTTTGAATAATTCAATGTTCCCATTTGTATTAATGTACCGTACTCCCTAGTCAAGTCAACAATGATGTTATATAGAGAAGGAACTTTCCATTTGGCTCTAAAAACTCTTTTGGCATCATAGAAGGTAGATACAAATGTATAATAATTAGGACCTAATTTTGGAGAGTATATAAAGAATTAGTTGATCCTCTTTTTTGTCTATTCCACATTATTTTAACTACAACCTTAATAATTTGAATTTAGTGAAGTTGTCTAGTGTGTCAAAGGAATAGGGTCTCAAACTTATCAGCTCATTTTCCAACTAATGAATTTTCATTTCATCCATCTTCTCCTAATTTTTTTTCTAAAGCAATCCAAACTCCACTGGGTGTGTTCAAGTATATTTCATGAAAGTGGAGTTCAAAAGATACATTATGACATTGGAATTCAAAGGCTTGATCACATTTGTTAAAAAAATTATTTAGCTTCTTTTGTAGCAGATTCTTTCTCAAATCCCATTGTTATTGTGTACATCCCTTTGTTCGTTAGCACAACTCAAGTACTTTTATTTTCCATTAATGATAATTAAAGGTTGTTAAAGGTGTGATAGTATTATTTGAATCCATGATTTGAAGTAAATTGCTTCAGAGAGTAAATGAAAAATTAAAATGTGGAAGGAAATGTATAAGTGCACATGAAACATGGAATAACCCTCTTGATTCAATATAATGAGCACCCCTAGATTTTGACACCTTATAAGTTTAGTGCATATAAATGTCCAATAGAATGAAAAAATGACATATTATAATATTAGTGCAATGACATTTCCAATTGACATGGAATAAAAAAATATTCACTTTAAAAGAAAATGGCACACAATTTTGAATTATTAGTCAAAAAGTTACAACAATTTTTCTATTTGCCTATGTTGATTGTTTAATTTGCACTCAAAAACTTAAAATTCTCATTTGAATTGAAATTGGAGAGGGGGTTGAAGTTAAGCCCTTGGTTTTAAGCCCTCATTTGACTCTATCATATGATAGGGGCTAGCCTCTTTGATGGGTGACCTCCCCTTTCTAATGTAATAGGGGTATGAATCTTGACCTTAGGAGTTTGAATATTTTTGTTAATAGTGTCACAAACCTCTATGATTACTTTGATTTATTCTTGCCTATCTATGTGTATATTTGTGACCTATGTATAGGTTCATGGCTTCAACCGACTTCTCAAAAAGAATCCACAAATAGGTTTTTATCATCAAGAGGAAAAAATAGTTCACTGATCAAGAGTAAAGACTACTTGCTTTGGCTCTACTAATCCTCCACCCACCATGAGGGGAGAAGGGGATATTAGACCTTAATGAACCTTTTCAAGAGACTTGTTCAAGATGGATCAAGCATGCTATTTTTCTTTAAAATCTATTCCTATATGGATTAGGCCTTCACACATCTTCAAAGTGCTACACTTTAGATTTCAAGCTTAATAAATCCTTCCCTCACTATGTCATACTCAACCTCCACACACCAAAGGTGGCCTCCACAATCCAAGAAGTAAATTTATATTGTGCCCATCCTCTATATATTCTTGAAGATGTAGATGATTCTACACATTTCATTATAGGACACATAGAAACACATCAAAAATCTATATACACAACAAACTACAATTGTATGCAACTGGTGTTTCAATAACTAACTCAACATGTAATATTAAACCAAATATCAAATTTTAGTTCAACTTTGATACCATGTGAGAATTCCAATATCTTTGGATAGAATGTTAGTATTGGTCAAGCAACAAAAGTCAAAAAATTGGAAACTCCTACTTGTGAGATGAATTAACTACACAAAATGTGCAAAATGGATTACATAAAAATGGATACCAATATTAATATCATTAACCCATGAAATGAGTGTACATATTGGAGAGAGGACAAAAAATACCTCCTAGAATAATGGAGATGACTAGGTGGTCAACTCTCACTAACTAGGACTGTTGGTAAGTTAACTCCCTCAAGACTCACAAGAGGTGTCAAGCTAACTCTCACTAATTGGACACCTAAGTAGGTTTAATAACATGTGAAAATATCCATGTGCATAATATGCATGAAATAATATATTCACTAACATTGAATGTCAATGTGCATTTTACATATATTTATGTTTGTTACTTTTTAAAATTATAGAGGCAAAATATTTGTTATCGATGAGGGTAAATTTGTAATGGATATATGACCATTTTTGTTAATAATGTATGATAATTTTAAAGGGTTTTACAAGGTTATCTATTTCTACAATTTGTGTTTAGATTTTCAATGGTTTAAAACGATTTTATATTTATATTTCTTAGTATTTGTAATGGCTATGTGTCTCTTTTTGTATGCCAAAATGTTGCCTTGGTCTTGGTATTGTGGTCCTATTGTGGAAAATTATATTTTTTAATTATAAAAGCTTGGTACATGAATTTAGCTGGAAAAAAATACATATTTTAATAAGAATGTAACCAAAAAACATGGTAGTTACCTTATTCATTTCCCTATGATGTGGAATCTTCCATATAAAAAGAAGCATAAGGTATATTATTCCTTTTTATTTTACCTAGATGTAATGCATAGTGCATAACCAACAAGAACTCCAAACCAAATTAGTCATTATGGAACAAATTAGTTGTTGGCCATAATTTTATCTTAAAATTTTAGAGGATTAAAAACTAAAACATAAGAGATTGGGTTCACCACAATGGAGTGATGAACAATGGACATATTTCTCACTAGTTTCATTTAAAATGCAAGCTATAGAGAATAGATTTGAAAACTAACATAACTATCAAAATGCAGATCTAGAAAGGTGAGAATGATGTGTACCTATCACCAAGGATGCTTTTTCAGACCTCACTGAGGACTCATTTTCCCTATGGTGAATGGTTCCTGGCTAGGGCTCCTAAAAAATACTTTTTGGGTTCTCTTCTGCTAGGTTTGCACTCCCAAATTCCAAGTGTTCACTATCAAAAAGCCAAATAAAATATGTAGATCATTTTCCGTGATTTGACAAATTTTCTTGCAACTTTGACAACTTTTCATCTTTCTTCAATTTTTCTCTTTAAATGATCTTCAACCTAAAATCTGCAATCACACATAAAAGAGAGAAAAAATGTTGTTTTGTTAGGGAATGGGGGTTTTCCTCGGTGAAACCCCGTTTTGGTAACCAAACCTTATAATGAAATGAAACATGAAAGAAGGAACATTGAATGAACAACAATGTCACAGCTCACCAATCCCTATTTGAACCTGGGATTGCAAATCTACAAACTAGCATGAAGTGGCCTCAATGAATGTACATCTTGATCATGAAACTTGATTAGAGTTAATTCCTTTAGATATGCTTGAATTAGCATTGAACACTACATCAACATATTAGCTCAAACATATGGTGGATGAACTTGTTGCTCTGAAGAATGACTATGGTCTAAGAATGTCAATGCTGGAAAGACAGAATAGGAAGCTTCGAAGAGACTTGGATACGTTCATCAACATAAGCAGGGAGAAGCTGGAGGTGTCAGCTAAGGGGATGGTTTTCCTCAATCATAAGGCTATGGAGTTGACAAGGAAGGGACTGTTCGATGACCAGGCGAACTTGGATCATGGGGAGGGTATTGGGATGGATGTGCATTCTGCTGATTTGGTTGTTGGACCAAGTGTTCGCACTAGGAGAAAATCAAGGAAAGGTAAGAAGGATCCAACTCGTCATGTTGAAGAAATCATGGAAATGCATGAGAGGTTGATAGCCAAGGATTTGGATGCTGCAAAAAATGTTTAAAGAACTACTTTAATGGCCATTTGTCTTATCTTTATCTTTTTTTTTTTTGGCTAATGTAAACTTTTGATGGTGTGCCAATGGTCTATAAATCAGCTAGTTTTTCGTGTTGTTTCTGGGTGGGCATTTAATTGTCTTGTCTTTACTACCACTTTTTTTTTTTTTTAGGGATTTTGGTCCCTTCAAAACCTGTTTATTGTTAATCAAAAACATATTAGCTCAAACAACATGCATGATGCAATACATCTTTGACATGACAATGGAATCTTGATTGCTGCAATAATCTTCAATAAATTTGTCCTTGAATTCCTTAGAAATTCTCTTGAATTCTCTTAATAATGCTCTTGTGAAATCTAAGGATGCTTAAATCAAAATTTCTAGGTGAAACTAAGTGAAATAGCCTTATATTTATACATATAATAAGATTAATTCCTGAAATTCAAATAGCACAATCTAACATTGAATTATGAATTTAAAATCATTAAAATATTACCAAAAACATATTTCAAAGAGGGGTCCTAGGTCTAAGTGAGGACCCATTTTCCCTAGGCCACTCACCTAGGACACACATCGGTAAATGTTAAACATTATGCAAAATCGGGGTCCTAGATCTAAGTGAGGAACCATTCACCCTATGGAGAATGGGTCCTAGGTCACTTACCTAGGACACACATCTTCCAAAGTTGAGTGTTGTGAAATGGAATTTATGAATTTTAGGCTTTATCCGTCGAAAATCACATTTAATTAAGCTTTGATTTCAAGAACTAAAGGGGACAATTAAGGAAAATTAACCATATTCAATTAATAAAGCCCTAGATTAGTGTGATAGTGTAAAGGTACACCTTACAACACCCTAAATAAGGCACAATTAAGTCCATTTAATCTAAAAGGGACCTAAACTTAATGTGAATGTGGAAAACATATTACAACACTAAATTAAGGAAACATTAGGCTCATTTTATTATTAATTATTACCAAATTAAGTGTGAAAAAGGGATACTTTTTCCTACACT
Organism: Sequoia sempervirens; assembly: GCA_007258455.2. Taxonomy (NCBI): domain Eukaryota; kingdom Viridiplantae; phylum Streptophyta; class Pinopsida; order Cupressales; family Cupressaceae; genus Sequoia; species Sequoia sempervirens. Next base: position 1,009,322,369 of record VDFB02281492.1, on the reverse strand, counting down.
ACAAAAACTAAATAAAATGATTGGTATCCTAGCACATAGTGGGAAAAGAAAATGTGTTCTTTTGGCTAAGCTTGAAATTGATTATTGCTTATAAAGATGAAGCTCTATTATATATTAAAATAAAGATGAAGCTCTAGATTCAATCACAACCACCAACAAATGAGGAGCTTAAAATTGAATGAGTGAAGTAGGACAATGTCCATTCATATAATTGAAAATGTGTTAAAGAAACCCACCCTACACTATATGCAGCTTTTTCTTATAATAATTATGGCCTTTCACCATCTTCTTCCACTCTACAATTTTCATATCTCAATGTTCACTATTGTCTTTAGCTCTATTTTACCTATCACCTATGCATTAGGTCTACTAAGGAGGTTTGGTTTTTTGAATTGTTTCAAGAATATATGCATTAAAAGATACCATATATTTGACCTTGTTAAGTAGGTTTAATTAAAAATTAAATGTTGAATATAACAATATCCTAGGCTCTAAGATAAATTTCTCAAATTTCAAATTTTTTGCTTATACTATTGTCAACCTTTGTAAAATGGTTAGTGATAGGCCTTTTGGTTCAAAAACCCTCAATGGTTTTATATTTTTGGATGAGACACTACATCTCCCCAATACCAAAAACCAAAGAAGAAAAATTATTGATAAGCTCTCTAAGATGCAAATCTTAAGTATGTCTTTGGATCAGTTTAGAGTAATTTGAATTATAGTGCAATATTTTCTTATTAAAGTTTATGTTAAGAATTTGGGAAGAGGTATATTTATATTCATTAATCATCTCTAATTATCCCCCAAATCCTTTACTTGTTGGATTTCCACTTGAGCCACTTTAAGATTTGAAATTTTTAAATCCACGTAGAGGGCTTTCCCATTGAAACATAGAAAAAGGTTATCCTAGGTCCTAAATGCAAAGAACCTAGGATGCAAAGGGGAAATTTTCCAAGTTACATTAAGATTTACATCAACAAGGTGAATAGATTGACTATCAATCATGAAGGTGGGCTAATTATACTTGGTTCTACATCTGACTGAGGATGGGAATGGATTGGAAGTAATTTGGAATGAGTAACCTAATTAGGCTATATGCCCTAATATTAAAAGTGTAAGATCTCAACAACTAGAAAACTAAAACAATAAAGTTCTAACAGATCTAGAAGGTATAGATGACTATGTACCAGCTTATAAAAATTGGTTTGGTTGTGCATACAAGGACTCAATCACCCATGGGTGAATGGGTCTCTGATAAGGGGTCCTGAAGTGCTTTTGGGGTCCTTTGGCGCTAGATTTGAGCTTCTATTTTTTCATCTAAAAAAGTGTCAAAATGTCATCTGATAAATATGTAAATAATTTTTTGTGGCTTGAAATGGTTTATGACAACAATGGAAACAATGTTGTATTGGAGCGAATTTGTAACCCTTACGAAAATTCCCCTTTTACACATCCTCACCTTAGGAAACCAAATTCAAAGGTGAAATTCCACATCAAGTTGCCTTCCTTCCACTTGGCATCTTTCCTTTGTGTTGATAGGAGAATATTTTTTGGGGATGTGCATGTGTGGCGCAGATGTCCATGCAACATGCTTGCATCCCTAATAGATTCCTGCATCTTAAGTTGACAAAGGTGTTACACTTTCAATTAGGGTCAACTTGTAGCATCCCTCTTCGACCAACCGACACCGAAAAAGACAGATTCTTCCCTATTCTCCTTAAAATTCATTCATTCTTCATCCAACTCATCTTTTTTCCATCTCTTCACATTCTCAAGCACACCATTTCACTCTCAAGTAGCACTTTGGCACTCCATTACAACAGCAACAACACTCCATCAACTCCACAAAGAAATTGTGAAGCAAGTCACTACAGCGTGGGCTTGAGGTTTTGTGAGACCTCCCTTCATCTCAGTTGAGGTTGTGGTGATTGTTCAAGCCTTCTTTCTCCTCCATTGGCTAGTGAGCTCTTAGTGGAGGTGGCAACATTTCATCCTCTCCTTTTGATTTGGTTGAGTAGCTCTTTATTGTTTTGTAGTGTCACTTGCATTTCTTCCTTCTTTACTTCTTTATCACATATTTTTATCTCATTGCTATCTGGCTATTTGTGGAGGTGGAAACACAAAAATGGGGGTCTGACTAAGGCAGACCCCTATACAACCCCAACATTTCCCTCCTTCTTTCTTGTGTGTAGGTGGCTGTGCATTTGGAGCTAGCTAGCAAACTAGAGCATTGGTGAGATCATTTTTGTCACCCTTGCTTTCATCTACCTACTTTACCACATTCATTTGTACTTTTCATATTTCATAGTTCTATTTTCTTCTTTCAAGGATAATTAGCTAGGTCATTAGTACATTTTTTGGTAGCTTATACTATCCTTTCTATCCTCTAGTCGTACAGACGCTAGTGCGCCACGCTATTGTCCCATAACTATGTTGTCATCCTTGGATAGAGAGTTATTTGAGGTATAGTATTTGACTCTAAGAACCAGCTTGCCTAGCCTAATCTTGGATTCCATATTTGTAGGGTGATTGATGTACTTTATAGTCCTCATCATTCTCATCTCTTATTTCAAAAAATCCCTTTAGAGTGAGGTAAGTTAGGGAAGCCCTCTGCTCTCGGCTCTCCGTGACCTAGATCCTTAACGTGGTTGATCCCCCTCTCTTACATGTTTTGATGAATCCAACATGAACCATTTTTTTTCATCTTGCAGTACTGAAAGGTCCTTTCCTCATGTTCTAGGAGTGTTGTAGGTGTGAGTGTTGTGGGGCCTTTTTCCTCACAACCCAACTTGTGACCCTTAATAGGTTTAGTTGGAAGGTTGCATAAGTGTTGCATAAAAAAACCTTAATTGGGTCACTATCCTATTTTACAACCTTTGGGAGGCCTTGTGAGAGTATCATTGTGTGTGTGTGATGGCCTCTTTCCTACATCAACCTATCTCCTCTACACAGCCTATGAGTAGTAGTACAGGTATAACCTTCACCTTGCTGGACTTGCTAATGGGTTTTAATAGAGAACCATCTCCTCTCTATATCCCTATGTGAATCAATGCAAACACTGTAACAAGTGTTCTCCTTGAACTGACATCTCAAGTGAATATTATAACCGAAGAGATCATGTTAATTAAATTTTTGCATAAAGATAGATATGATGCACCCATGAGCACCATCCGTACACACAATAGACTTTTCGTACCTCCCCTTGGTAGTATTGTTTTGTCAGTCCCTGGCGGACCTAAATTTGTGAACCTATTGTTTGATATAATCTCGAGGTCCAAACTCTTCAGACTGAAGTTAGGTATCCCCTGGATGGCAACTATGAATGTAGTTCCCTTGGTTATGCACAAGTATCTAAAATATATTCATGAGGGTTTTGTGCATGTAATTCATGACACCGGTTATAAACCATCGATTGTGCGTGGTAGTTACTCTCTAGAACACTTTTGGCCTCCACTCATTGGTCCTCTTTTGCCTAGGAAGGACCTCTTGCACTATACATATCAAAAGTACAAGAAAGGGCACTTAATTCCTAGAGTGAGATACCCTCCATCACCTTATGTTGTTTCGCATAGGGCATGTTTGAAAGCTGATAGTGATGTCGCCAAGGCCCATAGAAAAGAAGAAGAAAAGCCCCCTCAAGGTCCCTCCTCTTCATCTTCTGTTGTCCAGCCTAACACTTCCTCTTGCCTTGTTGTGGCGCCATCAGATTTTGTTTCATGTTTGCGAGAGAATCCCATGGTGCTCGCTTGGTGAAAGCCCAAGCGTCCAATGCTTGAGCTTCTTGTTCTACCCATGAAGCCTAGGCCCATTCAATATGGTAGAAGAAAAGGTCCCCATGGGAAATCCTCCATGTCTCGACCTTCATAGCCTCCTACCACTTTTTCTCCTAAAGAAATAAACAGGAAGAGGCTTGTTGCTGAGGCACTAGAGCCAATTCCCCCTGTTGTTTCTCAACTTGCTCTTCCTGCTCCCGTTCAGGAACCTATCACTCTGCTAAAAATGGTTGTAGTGGACACTCCCATGACTGAGTCGGAGCCTTTCATCCCTTCATAGCCCCTGACCTCTAGCTCAAAGAGTCACAAAAACTACCTTATGCGCAAACGCAAGCATTGGAAAAAGGCTCTCGTGGCTGAGCAAGACACTTTGCAAAAGAAGAAAGAAGAGATGACCACCCCTACATATGGGCCTCTCATTGTGTCCTCCTCTCTCCTCCCATTGTGAGTGTGCCTGACCCCAAAAAGGGTGCAGGTGTTCATCACTCCTTCGGTTGAGCTGCCCTTCTTGATGTCCCTTCCAGACATCCCGCCTTTCCCAAAACCTATGAATATGCCAAATACTTTGGTGGTATCCGATGTGGTTTTCTCCTCCTCCTCCTCTATGTATCTTGCCTCATTTGTGGGGACTTCACATCCCCCAATGAAGCCAAAGGTAGAGGTTGGCCCCTCCAACAATGTGGGGGTAAGAGGATCCCACCTTCTCTAAAAGGTGGTCCTGCACTAACTTGTTATGTCCTGGTAGCAGAACAAGCCCCGACGTCCCCTAAGTTTGTCACCACTCCTAAGTTATTCAGTAAGCCTAGTGGTGAATCTCGAGTGTAGTACTCTTTTAGTTGAGGTAAGACATGGCACTTCAGTTAGGTGCATGTTTAACTCTCTAGATGAAGTTTTGACCTTGTCAGTGATCTTCATAAAATTGTTGACCATAGCTCCACAAGAGCCTAGTCGAGAGGACCTTACAGGGCCCTCTTCCTTAGCCCTTATTTTTGTAGGATTAGAAGCTCCTCCCCTTAATATTCCACCAATGTAGGCTCATCTTCCTTCCCCTTATAGTGATCTAGATTGGGAAGCAAAAAAACTCTTGGTCGATGAGTATTAGGGAGAGGCCTCTTATTTATCTTTAGATTAGAAGTGTGTGTTTTGATGTGTTCCCCCATGATTTTTCTATATATTCCTAGATGACCCTTGTCACCCTTGTTGGTGCTTGGATACAAGAGTGATTTTTGTTTCATAAATCTTCTTCTCTTTGTCTCATCATTCTTCCACATTTGTGTCTTGATTTTTGGAAAATTGGGGATGATGCAAAGTGTTGGGGGCATTTAAGCTTCCCTTCCATGTTGACCAAATTTTTTATTTTTACTTTGTTTTCTATGCATTCTTCCTAATCTAGTTGGGTATTGATGATCTTTCACCTTGCACCATGGTTACCTATTATTTATATAAGCATGAGCAAATTTGACCCCATAAAACCAGATCCCCTTGTGCCCTTTGTTTGTGCCCATTTCCTTTTCACTCTTTTTCCCTTTCTTTCTTCTTTGCTTAAGTTGTCCCTTTCATGTGTGACAACGCCATTTCTTTGATGTTTTTATTTTTCAAAAAATGCAGTTGTCTCCAGTGAATCCTTTCTTGAAAATCCTCATGAACATTTCTTCTTCAAAATCATATTCGCAATAGGACCCCTAATGGAACGTGTTTCCTTCATCATGGATTCATAAAGAACGTGAGAACTTTCCTCTGAGGTGGGAGCAAATTTTATCTTCCTTCACGAGGGGGAATTTTCTTCCTTTTGAATTCCTTGATTAAGTTAACATCTTTCGAAAGGATCCCTTGATGTCGAATCGATTTGAGACAAATGTATTTTTTGCACTTTAAAATAGCACATCCCTTGAGTGGGCCCCCTCTTCAAGCTGGGTTCCCAAGGGACCCCTTTGAGAGCCTTCCAATTTGATTGATTTCTTGTGTGGCCACTTTCAAACATGTTTTTTCTATAAGTAAACATGTCGCTTTGTAGGTGCACTTGCAAAGCCTTTCAACTATGTGGAGTCTCCTTCTTTGGGTTTCCTTCATGTGAGAGATATTGGAGGATGCCTCCTTCCAAGTTTGCATTCCTGTAAGGTGCATACACCTCTAAGCTTCCTCCATGTAAGAGATCTTGGGGATCACTCCCTTATAGGTTTGCAGGTCTATAAGGAAATTTTTCTAGGTTTCCTTCATGCGAGAGATCTTGGAGGATACCTTCCTTGTAGGTCTATGGGCTTGTAAGGTGCTCTTTCCTTTGGGTTTCCTCCATGTAGGTTTGTGGGCAGGTAAGGTGCTTTCATTGGGGCTTCCTCCATGTGAGAGATCTTGGGGGTCACTCCCTCTTAGGTTTGCGGGTCTATAAGGAAATTTTTCTAGGTTTCGTTCATGTGAGAGATATTGGAGGATACCTTCCTTGCAAGTATGCAAGCCTTTAAGGTGCTCTTTCCTTTGGGTTTCCTCCATGTGAGAGATCTTGGGGGATGCCTCCTTACAGGTATGTGGGCCTGTAAGGTGCTTTCATCGAGGCTTCTTTCATTTGAGAGATCTTGGGGGTTTCCTCCTTGTAAGTTTGCAAGCCTATGAGACACTTTTCATCCTATGGGATTTTTCCATCATTTGTCTAAGGGCCTTCAGTGTACTTTGTGCAGCTTCATAGTTTTGTGGGGTTGTGGAGTCTTTTGTTCCAGCCTATGCTTATGAGCTCGCTAGATCATAGTTTGCTTCCTCGATGGTTTAGGTATACATTTCTAACCCTAGTACCTTTTTGATCTACTTTACTAAAGCCATCATCAGTATTTGTGCTCACTAAAGTGGAGGCAAAATGTATAGGAGTGAATTTTCACCCCTTATGCAAATCCCCCTTTTACACATTCTCACCTTAGGAAACCAAATCCGAAGGTGAAATTCCACATCAACAAGCTGTCTTCCTTCCACTTGGAATTTTTCCTTTATGTCAGTGGGAAAATATATTTTAGGGATGTGTGCATGACACATAGAGGTCCATGCGGAAAACTTACGTCCCTGATGGATTCCAACATCTAAAGTTGGTAGAGGTGTTACACTTTCGATTGGGGTTCATTTTTAATGTCCCTCTTTGACCAACCAACCCCGAAAATGATAGATTCTTCCCTATTCTTCTTCAAATTCATTCATTCTTCATCCAACTCATCTTTTTTCCATCTCTTCACATTATCAAGCACTTCATTTCACTCTCAAGCAACACTTTGGCACTCCATTATAGTAGCACAAACACTCCACCAACTCCACAAAGAAAGTGTGAAGCAAGCCATTGCAATGTGTGCTTGAGTTTTTGCAAGACCTCCCTTCATCTCAGTTGAGGTTGTGGTGATTGTTCAAGCCTTCTTTCTCCTCCATTGGCTAATGAGCTCTTGGTGGAGGTAGTAAGGTTTCACTCCTCTCATTTTTGATTTGGTTGAGTAGCTCTTTACTATTTTGTAGTGTTACTTGCATCTCTTCTTTCTTTACTTTTATCCCATATTTCTATCTCGTTGCTATTGGTTTTTTGTAGAGGTGGAAACACCAAAATAGGGGTCTAATTGAGGTAGAACCCTATATAGCCCCAACATTTCCCCCCTTCTTTCTTGTGTGTAGGTGGACATCCATTTGGAGCTAGCTGGTGAATTGGTGCATTGGTGAGATCATTTTTGTCACCCTTGCTTTCATCTACCTACTTTACCACATTTGTTTGTAATTTTCATATTTCATAGTTTTATTTTGTTCTTTTAAGGATAATCATCTAAGTAGTTTGTTTTTTTCTGGTAGCTTAGACTATCCTTTCTATCCTCTAGTCATACAAACACCAGTGCGCCTAAGAGAATCCAGCTCACCACCTTGTCATCCCATGACTATGTTGTCATCCTTGGACATAGAGCTATCTGAGGTATAATATTGACTCTGAAAACTAGCTCGCTTAGCCTAAACTTGGATTTCGAGTTTGAAGGGTGATTGAAGTACTTTATAGTCCTCATTCTCATCCCTTATTTCAAAACATTCCTTTAGAGTGAGGTAAGTTAGGGCAACCCTTTGCTCTCGACTCTCCATGACTTGGAGCCTTGATATGGTTGGTCCCCCTCTCTTACAAATGCAAAATAAATCTTTAAGCCTTCTTCAATACTCTTCAACCTAAAGATCTGAACATTCACAAAGAGAGTAAATGTTGTGCCATTTTATGGGCTTACCTTAGTCAAACCTCGAGTAAGTGTTTTGACTTTCCACAATGGAAAAATGGAAATGATAGAAATATAAAAAAAAAGGGAGGAATGATGAATGAACAAAATTTTGCAACTCACCAACCTTCAATGACTTTCTTGAAGGACTAAATTCATACACATCTCTTCAAGGATTTGGATCTTGCTTACTTGAATGCTTGAATTCTTTTGAAGACCTACAAAAATATGTTAGCCTTCACAAAATAATGACAAGAAGAACACATGGACTCACATACACTTTGAAATGATGCTTGGATCTTGAATTTCTGCAATGAAACTCTGATGATGCTTCTATTGACTTGATCTTGAATGCTCTTAATGTTGACCTCGTGTTAGATAGATCTCAAATGATGCATTTATTTAATTTCCTAAAAAATTAGATCCTAATAGCCAATATTTGTAAGTGGGTTTTTGAATGTTAGAATGACCATTTCAACATGTCCAAAATGGGTCCTAACCAAGAATGGGGACCCATTTTCCCATAGGTGAATGGGTCCTAGCCCAAATTTCTAGGTCACTCAATGTCGAGGGAAACATATGAGGTGGATCAATGCTTGTAATTTATTGAAAAGGGGTAAAAATGGGCTCCAAAACCATTATTTTAGGTAATTTTGGGGTCAATTAAGCTCAATAATTTAGGGGGGCCAAAACATAATGTGAAATTGTTAAGGTATGTAATTTCTACACTACATTTAGCCCCCACTTTAGTGAGAGTATGAACTTACGCTCAAAATCACACTAAAGTAGAAAATATATGTCAAGAAGGGTTTGATTGTCCAAATGTTGAGAATATAGTATGGAATATGATCTAGGGAAGTGCACAAGCCCCCAAGATCCAAGATCCCATGGAAAACCAACATAAGAACAAAGGAATACACATACATATGTATGATATGCAACAAGACAAGATACACAAACATACATGTCAGAAAACATGAAACATATACGATGAAAACACATGTGACCTAACATATAGATGATGATGAAATGAAAAAAAACTCAATGTAGACACGATGTACACAAAAAGAAGACACATGAAAAACACATAAAAATAAACAAAACACAAGGTTAGTACTAAAATATTTAAGTCAATAAGGCAAAGAGACGTTAGTCTTAAATTGTCTCAAATACCAAATTCATCCATTGAATGAAGAAATTCTCTCATGAGGATTGAATTCTACACATCACTCATGGGCCACATGGCTCCATTGGCAAGCAAGTTTTATTATGATAGGTGGCCATGTTAAAAGGATTTCATGACTCACACAATAGAAAAGTTTGATATTTTCTAGGTGAATCACAAACCAAGAGATACAGAGGCTAGTGAAGTCGTATATTCAATAGGTGAGCCCCCAAGACAAGGTAAAATTGAGAGACATGCACTAGGTCTACAAGGTGTGCCCATAATAACGTGGAAAAGTAGAAGACACACACTAGGTCTATAAGGTGTGTCCACAACAACCATACCAAGAGTTATACTCCCTGATAACCTTGATAAGGTGCCACAAGTTGCTATGCCAATGCTACACTAAGTTCAACTATTGTGAATAGAGTGGAGAAAAAATGCCAAAATCCCCTCAAGAAGTGCAAAAAAAACTCACCTTCGGGATGCAAACAAAACTCACCTCAGGGGATGCAAACAAAACTCACCTCAGGGGGTGCAAGAAAAAGCTCACCCTAGGGGGTGCAAACAAAAACTCACCTTAGGGGGTGCATAAATGACAAATAGATAAGGTAAAAAAAAAGGGAAACAAAAGGGGCTTTGCTTACTTCATGGTAGGTCACACATTAGGGAACATCACACATTATATCACCAAAGAGAGGACTAGTCAAGGAATATAAAATATCACTTCAGGGAACACTTTCCATAGTATTACAGCTAAGGAGAAAGTCATATGCCAAGGAAGATCACACTCTTATAATACATTAAGTCTAATATTACCAACAAAGAGACACGTTGCATGGACTACGAAGGCCATACTTCAGTTGACAAGGTCTCACTTCTTAGGAGATGTGTTATCATCACTAAGAAGGGACCATTTGTTATAAAGTAAATAATTTGGGTGTTGAACAAGACAAATGAGAGGGGGGTTGAATCAGTTGTAGCAAATTTAAACTATTAAAACATTCACCAAAACTTAGATCAATCAAAAATCCTTAACTCTGCTAAAATGATTAAACATTAAGTGCAAGTGCTAAAACTGAAAAACCATAAGAAAACACAATAACACCATATTTAAATGGAAAAACCAATAAGGGAAAAACCACGATGAGGATTAGCTCACACTATAGAGAATATCAAAACTGATTACAATAGATCAAAGGTTTAATGCCAAAAAAAGGACTCACTGTCTAATAGGGTTAACCACCTAGAGGGCTCACTGCCATAGAGATACAAAGAAGATAGAAGAGATATGTTACAAAGAGAAGACAATCTCAATGTAATAGAAATTTCCACTATAATTTACTTAACCACTTGCAGACATGCGTGAATGATAGAGTACACCTTCAGCTCACTACATCTGGAAACTCAACATTTAGAATTCGCACTGAACTACCACACTCATATCACATGCACACACTAATTTGCATATACTTCACATCTATCTGCTCTATTTCTTGTCACTTATCTATTTATCCATCTTTCACCACTAACTCATTTTGCATTTATACCATCCATCACCAAATTCAAAGTAGGTAGGTGTCGAAACATCCTAGGGTGGAATTAGAATGACGGTGACCCAAACATATGCTTGATGAGGACCCAAATAGGTCCCAACATGCTTCATAAACTTTGAAAGTAGTGTTCAACACAAGGTAGGCCAAATGAGTGTAAAACACATATAACAATTAAGCACACACAACCCTTATCACAATCAAATCCTTCTATACACCAAAATTATCTTAAAAATGATCATCAAAACTTAACTCTAGAATTGAAAGTCATAAGTCTCAACCAAAAGAAATCCGAACCAACAACATTTCTCCCGAACCTCAACCAAAAACACAGAAAACCACAATTCACAACTAGTGAACATAACTCACACTATACAATGAATCTGAAGCCAAAAATCTAGGTCTAGCAGTGTCCAACAACCATAATCAACATATCTAAACCACACAAACATAGGAGCAAATCTCAGAGCAACCATTGAACACTTGCAACCTTTCTTCATTACAATTTTCCCAAAATCCTCGACATATACAACCAATAACCTACATCCATGAGATCAATGACAACAACAACCAATTGATAACCAATTGACTATTTGGCATCAATGACAACACCTTCATTCTTGCAATAATCTCCCCTTTGTCATTGATGGCAACACATGATGTGAAAAGCCATCAAATACAACATACTAGCTCTGAACATACTTTTCATGATTTTTCTTGTTGTTTCTCCCCCTTAGTAGATAATCTTTTTTTTTCACATCTCACATCTTCTTCATCCCCCCCTTTGACATCAATGGAAAAGGAAAAATATCTTTTACATTGGTTTCCCCTTTGACATTAAAAACAAAATACTATTACAATGACAACACATGACACTACCTGCTCCCCCTGAGAGGTAGCCACCAAAAACATCAATCTAGAAGAGAGATAGATCCATAGACACATTAGACTGATGCATCTCCATATGCATCTAGTTCAAGAAAGGAGGGGAAATGACCCCCAACTTCTCTCGAATATACTCAAACGTATCTTTAGGAAGTGCCTTCGTAAATATATCAACAATTTTATCCTTTGTAGGGACATACTAAAGCTTTACTTCATTGTCCACAACCTTTTCTCTCAAGAAAAATACCTTATAGATATATGCTATACCCTCGAGTGCATCACTAGATTCTTTGAAATGTTAATTGCATTTGTGTTATCACAAAAGATAGAAATAGGATCATCATACAGAACTATGATATCTTTCAATGTCTATTTCACTCATAAAACTTGTGTACAACAAGATGTCGTAGCATTATACTCAGCTTCAACAGTAGATAAGGAAACTAAATATCACTTTTTACTCAACCATGCCACCAATCTCCAACCAAGAAAGAATGCACCACCACTTGTACTTTTTATGTCATCTACACATCCAACCCAATTTGCATCTTTATAAGCACTTAGTGTAAAATCAATATCCCTAAGATACCATAAGCCATAATCTAGAGTTCCATTCAAATATCTAAATTTTCTTTTAACAACATGTGTTTCCTTAGATCTTGAAATCTAGCCACAATACAGACATCATGCATAATATCTAGTCTAGTAATAGTCAAATACAATATTCTACCAATCATAGAACTATATTTTCTCTAATCAACCTTAGGTTAATCATCGTCTTTGCCTAATTTGCAACTTGTCACCATAGGAGTGCATACCGGTTTGGAACCATCCATCCCAAAATTCTTCAACATCTCTTTCACATACTTAGATTGTGAAATACAAATTCCTTTCTTTATTTGATTAATTTGTAGCCCAAGAAATAAATTTATCTCTCCAAACATAGACATCTCAAATTCTTTTTTCATTTCTTTGGCAAACATCTTACTCATAGTTTCATCAACATATACAACCACAATCAATATTTTACCATTTTCAATTTTGAAATACAAAATATTATTTGTTGTACCTTTGTTGAAACCTTGTTGACTCATGTACCTGTCTAACCTTGCATACCAAGCTCTAGGAGATTACTTCAATCCATATAAATATTTCTTCAATTTGTAAACCATATCTACTTGATCTGACAACTGAAATCCTTCTAGTTATTCCATGTAGAGCTCTTCTTCTATCTTGCCAGTCAAAAATGCAAACTTGATAGCCATCTGATAGACCTTGAAATCTTTACGAGCAGCAAATGCTAAGAACATCCTAATAGCTTCCATTATTTCCACTGGAGCAAAAGTCTCCTTAAAATCTATGCCTTCTACTTGTGAGTAACCCTTACACACAAGCCTTGCTTTGTTTCTAACAACTTCTCCATTCTCATTCAACTTATTTTTAAATACCCAATTGACCCAATAATGTTTTTATCTACCCATCTAGGGACCAGTTCTTAAGTTTGATTCTTCTCAATTTGTATAAGTTCTTCTTTCATAGCTTCCATCCAATGCTCATCTTTACATGCTTCACTTATAGTCTTCACTTCAATCTCAGAAAGTAAACACAAATTTACCTGACTAATAGCAACTCTGCTTTTTGTCAATACTCCTTTTGTCTTGTCTCCAATGATTTGACTTTTTGAATGATTTTTCTGTACATATCTAGGTGTCTTGGGGGACACCCCCAGAGCTTCATCTTCTTCTTCATTATGCTTCTCTTGCTCATCCTTCTCCTATTCTTCATAATTAACAGTAGGTTCATCTTTTATAGCCAAGAACAAGCATTCATTGTCATCAGGATCTCCATAATCACATTCCTCATCAGATATAATAGCATCCTCATTTACATAATATGCTCTATTGATCTTCTTACCTTTATTTTCTTTCTCATATCTTTGTTTATTCCTCTTAGCTCTTTCTGGACACCTTGAAGCATAATGACCTATTCATCCACAACTAAAGAATTTAAAGGGTAACTTACCTTCATACTTGTTGGAGACTTTATTCATCCTTCTCACAAAGTTAGCTTCTACTTCATCAAGATTTTCTTCATCTAGATCTTCAACTTTTGTAACCTTAAAAGCAGTTTTTGATTTGGATCCATTTCTCAAATTTGACTTTCTCATCTCGTAAGATGTCAAAGTTCCCAACAGCTAATCTTTAGTGTAAGTCTTGTAATCTATATGTTCTTCAATATCACATACATTTTTGATGTAAGTATCAAGGAGAGTTCTAAGAATCTTCTTTAGAATCCTAGATTCATCTATTATAGTACCAATTCCTCGCATTCTAGATACTACCTCATCCAATCTCTATACATAGGCTTTAACATTTTCATCATATGTAGGAGCTCAAATTGTGTCTCCAAATTCTACAACTTTGCTTCTTTGACCCTTTCATCACCTTCATGGGACTTTTCTAAAGCATCCTAGACTTCTTTAGCAGTCTTCAAATTTTGAACTTTAATCAACTTGGGATGTACAAGACTTTTTTTCAAAATCAACTTCACCTTATTGTTCACTTCATGTTCCTTGATCTCATTAGCCATACTTGGACCATTAGAAAGAGGATTGTAGGGATTCTTGTAATCTTTCTCTATGTATCATATCTGTAATACTCTAGATATTCTTCCATCAATATTTTCCAGATTAATATAATTAGTTCTATCGAACTTTAGATACTCATATGTAACTTTTCCAACCATCCCAAACCTTTCTTAAGTAGTTAATCTCTTCTCCAAGGAACCAAGCTTTCATACCAATTATTGAACAAGACGATTGAGAGGGGGGTGAATCAATTGTAGCAAATTTAGACTATTAAAACATTCACCCAAACTTAGATCAATCACAAATCCTTGACTCTTCTAAAATGATTAAAAATTAAGTGCAAGTACAAAAATTGAAAACCATTAGAAAAACACAGTAACACCAGATTTACGTGGAAAACCAAATAAGAGAAAAACCACGGTGAGGATTAGATCACACTATATAGAATATCAAAACTAATTACAAAGGCTCACTACTAGAGAAAGGCTCACTGCCAAAACAAGAACTCACTGTCTGGATCAGGACTCACTATCCATCAAGGTTAACCACCCGAAGGGCTCACTGCCACAAAGATACAAAGAAGACAAAAGAGATATGTTACAGAGAGAAGAAAATCTCAATGAAACATAGATTTCAACCATAATTTACTCAACCACTTGTAGACATGCATGAATGATAGAGTACACCTTCAACTCACTACATTCGAAAACTCAACATTTAGAATTTGCACTCATCTACCACACTCGCATCACATACACACACAGATTCACATATGCTTCACATCTATCTACTCTATTTCTTTTCACTTATCTCTTTTTACATCTTTCACCACTAACTCATCCTATATTTATACCATCTTCAACTTTGAAACATATCTAAAGTCATCCATCCATCATTAAATTCAAATTAGGTCAGCACCAAAACATCTTAAGGTGGAATTAGAATGGGGGTGACCTAAACACATGATTTATGAGGACCCAAATAGGTCCCAACACACTTCATCAACTTCAAAATTAGTGTTCAAGACAATTTTGGCCAAACCAGTGTAAAAAAAATAGAACAATTAAGCACTCACAACCCTTAGCATGATCAAATCCTTCCAAAAACCAAAATTATTTTCAACACGATCATAACAACTTAACTCTAGAACCGCAAGTCATAAGACTCAACCAAAAAGAAATCTAGACCAACAACATTTCTCCCAGACCTCAGCCAAAAACATAGAAAATGATAGTTCACAACTAGTGAACATAACTCGCACTGTACAATGAATCAGAAGCCAAAAATTTGGATAGAACAACTTCGAACAACCATAATCAACATATCTAAACCACACAAACATAGAGCAAAACACTAATCAACCACTGAACACTTGCAACCTTTCTTCATTACAATTTTCTCAATATACTCAACATATACAACCAATAACCTGCATCCATGACATCAATGACAACAACAACTAGTTGATAAAAAATTGACTAGTTGACATCAATGACAACACCATCATTCTTGCAACATGGGGGACTATATTCCCCCCCTTAAAATGGTAGTGTACTTGCTACACTAACATGTTAAGGGTAAGGGTGATCCATATGGATTAAGATATGTTTCCCCTTGCAACATAAAATATGATTGCATAAAGCCAAGTTTATACACCCATGCATGGTAGTGAATATGTTATGATACTACAACTACGACATGGCAAGGAGCAACAACTAATATACTATTGATTAAGTGAATATATTTTTGATGTTTTGAATGACAATAACCAAGAGATGTTTTTGTTTCATGTATATTGTTAGGACCTAAAATTTCCTACAATTTTAGGTTCCCATGATGAGAAAATTGATTGCATCACTCAAAAATATAGTTTTGAAATCTGCTACAATGGCCTACTTTGAAAAATCACAACTTGAAGCTTGTTCAGTTTCATGCCAAATCACTTTGCAAGCATTTTTATTTTCCATATGTGAGTATGTACACCTTATTTCAGCTTCCTATGATTAGTTTTGATAGGGTTTCAAAATACCAAGTTGGAGAGTTCCAAAAAGGTGTGTTGGCTACACAATGTTAGATTTGCCAAAAAAATCAACTTTGGAGGATAATATCTACTAGGTGGATGACTTTCTTGATGAACTGACTAGTTTTTTAGATTCTCCCCATATTAATGTGCTTCCATGCCAATTTTCAAGGCCCTAACATTTGTTTTGGTATTTTTCAAAGCCAAAACCAAATGGATTTTACATAGTTTTTGTGACTACATTCCCAAAAGGTTTCAGAAAGTTCAACTTTGACCTTTAATATTTCATGAATTAAGTGAATTGATGAAGAAACCTTCTAAAAATGTGTTCATGGGATCTAAATAAATAAATTCCCTAGGTGGCAACTTCCTAGAATTAGACTTGATATTTTTCCAGAATGGTAAGTTGGTGAGTTTCAGTTGTTTTTTGGCAAGTGTAGTTTTAGAAATGGAAGAATAAGCAACTTTGAGCATTGATGTCTCTCAATCTTGATATATTTATGTAAATATATTTTTTAACCATGCTTTCATGTCATAAATCAACATCTCAATACAATTTTGTGGTTCAAAGAGATTGTTCAATTTTCCAAGGTAATTCTAGAGGCTACTTGACTTATTTTAGTCACTGTGCAAAATGTCAGAAGTCAAATTTTGAATGATTGTGGAGAAGAGACCATTAAGAAATATTTCATAAAGTGATTGAATTGGATGTTATTTACTCTTCCTCAAAGCCAAAAAGGAAAACATAGGCCATCCATGGGAAGGGCTTGATGTTTAGGCATTCTAAAGGGGCTATTGTTAGACAACATATTGAAGATTTTTGGAAACTCATATACAACATGGTTATGAGCTTCTCTATACATCACATGTGGTCAAAGTTGATCTTTTGAAGATGAGTGGAGATTTTAGAGTCTCAAAAAGATAGCATATTTGATCAAATGGATATAGAAGATGAATTGCCCTTATCATATACTAGTCTACAAAAAGACTAGAATAGTATTTCAAACTCTTAGGTCTCACACAAGCTTTTATATTTTTAATGTCACCTTCCCTGAGTGTGGATTATTGAGCCAATATAAAATATTCTCGCATAAATAATGATCAAGGCTATTGATTGCTCGGCCACAGAGTGATGGTAACAAGGAAATTTGTCTTGGTAATAAGAATGTGCAAAACTAAAATTAGTTGCAAGTTCCAAAACTCCTCATACCCACTTTATTGGTTTAGAAGAAAAAACAAATGTATATCAAATGGCCTAGAAGAGGGTACCCACAATTACAATTGAATGTGGAATTTGTCTCATTTTTTAAGTTTCTTTGTCTCTGCAATTTAGGCTGAAGAGGATTTCCATGACTCCCTTACTAAGGCCTACTTGAATCCATTAAAGCTTACTTAAAAGAACACTTCAAGGTGTCTCTTAAGCATAATACCCAAAATGCACATTAATCCCACAAGTATCTAGAAGACACCACTAGTTTCTATGGATATAGAACTATTCCACAAACTAATATTGAAGAATCTATGGTACAAGTAGACTTACAACATATTAAGGAAGATGTGTCTACTCTAGAGAAACTCACAGAGGGGCCCCTCCACATAATTAATGAAAGAGGAATACAACAAAAGAAATAGAGGAGTATGTGCAACCAAAGAATGATAATAGAATACACCATAAAAAAGGAATTCACCAAGCATAGACAGAGGGGTTGTGCTTTGTAGTAGGTAGTTAAAGATTAAAATAAATACAAATAAAAAGGTCACAACAGTGAAAATTTGAAGATTTTAATGGCAAGTAAATGTTAGGGAACTCTCCTCTCATTTTAGAGATTTCATTGACATAAACGAGGGAATTTGGATACTGAGAAATAATGTGATTACTTACAATCACCTAGAAAACATAGAGAAGCAAGATCACTATCCGCGCTGGAGTTTCTTCGTATTCAATCTATTGAAAGTGCATTCCTAGTTGATTTATCAATAAAATCATAAATGGCCAAGGGGCATAGCAGGTATCAAAGAAATTGAAGGATTAGAGTATCTACACTCGTTAGCACTAGGGCATAGAGGTAGATCAAATTGCAACGTGCAAAGATTGTCATCTGAATTTACCATTGTAATTATAAGGAAAGCTTAAGGTGCAAAATAAAATCTCCTAATGTCAAACCTCAGAGAAGAATGCAGATATGTCTTACTATTTGCAATTACTATTCATTAAGATGCACATAAAAGGATATAACAAAATAGACAATAATCACAACAAAGAATGGACACCAGATTTATGTGGGAAAACCCTTATAGGAGAAAGACCCGCCACACCAAAGAAAAATCTCTTGTATTATAGTAATTGAATTACATACAAGTTATAGACTCTCCTTTTACATAATCAATCTCACAACAACATTTCCGTGATCAACCTTGTACAGAACAAATTATGATCACACTTCGTTATGTCTCACTATTACAATGCATTTTCAAAATACAATGAAAACACTCATAGATCATTCAACCATCTACCATCGAACCCATAACTGTTACAGTTCATTGCAATGTATAACAACAACCATGATCGATTCGTTCTTTGTGTAGATGGTTCAATTTAGTTTCCTTTATTGAGCAACTATTGAACTTACCAGTCATTGAACGACCATCTCCAAGTCAACAATGTCCTCCACTGTTCGGGATACACCTCAACAATCAACCAATTCTACACTCATTTACCCATGGTCTGCTTCAAAGTCACAATATACCACACTACCACTCGATAGATAGAAGACTCCTATGGTATGGCAGTAACCATACTATCACTTGATAGATAGAAGACTCCTACAGTATGGTGGTATACACCACACTACCGCTAGACAGTTGGAAGGGTCCCATGGTATGGCAGTATACTGCACTACCGCTCAAGATGTTGAAGGCTCTGGCGGTATGGTGGTATACACCGCACTACCGCCCCTCTCTTACAATCACCTAGCAGTACAATGGTAGAAGCATGAAAGTAACACTTGCAATTCTGAGCTGATTGGTGAGAGAAGTAGGCTTATACTAGTGAGTTTGAGACACATTTTCTCAAAAATCTCCCACTTGATGAAGAACTCACTGAACCCTCCAGAGTATTCAGAAACTACTGAGATTCATGGGTCCCAAGGCCCATCAAATTAGCACACCACCTGTACTTGTCTGTGCTCACTAGTTTCGTTAATGCATTTGCAACATTTTCTAGAGTATCAACCTTTTCCAAACAAACCTTTCCATCCTCCACCATATCTCGTACAAAGTGATACTGCACATCAATATGTTTCGTCCTGGCATGTAAATTTTGATTTTTCACCGGACAAATAACACTCTAACTGTCACAAAAAATTGTAATCTGCCCTCCATCAAACCCTATATAAGAACACAATATCCTAAGACAAATGGATTCCTTACAGGCATGAGTTGCTACTATGTATTTTTCCTTCATAGTGGAAAAAGTGACTATAGCATGCTGCTTGCTCATCCAACTAACTACACCACCATTCATCATGAAAATATATCCACTAGTGGATCTTCTACTGTTAATGTCCCCTACCCAATCAGAGTCCACATACCCATGAATGTTGAGAGTCCTCTATGATTCAACCAAATTTCCATGGTAACACAAAGCATATTTTGAAGTGCCCTTCAGATATCTAAACACTCTTTTCATAGCATCCCAATGTGTCCTTCCTAGATTCGCCCATGAAATGACTAAGTACTCCCATTTCTTGGGAAATGTTTGGCCTTGTACAGACCATTGTATACATTAAACTACCAACTGCACTTGCATAAGACACTCTAGTCATGTCCTCCATCTTAGTAGGAGATTTTGGACTATCTTCAATAGATAGCTTCATTCCCTGCAAAAATGGAACAACTAGCTGCTTGCAATCAGTTATACTAAATCTCTCCAAAATAGTTTTAATATAATTACTCTGGCTAAGCCAAAGCTTTTTGCTCTTTTTGTCCTTGGTTATTTCCATTCCTAGAATATACCTTGTTGCACAAAGATCCTTCATTTCAAACTTTGCAGACAACTGATATTTTAAATCAGAAATCATAGAATTGCTATTCCCTATGAACAACATATCATCAACATAGAGTGCAATAATAAGAACTTGGTCATTTTTAGTTTTGAACTACACATAATGATCAGATTTTGATCTTACAAATCCCAATGACAAAAAAAATGTGTCAAACTTCTGGTGCCACATTCTAGGCAACTGTTTCAAACCATATAGAGATTTCTTTAACTTGCAAACCAAATTTTCTTTACCTTTTTCCACAAAGTGCTCAAGTTGGGACATATAAATTTATTCTTCAATATCACCATGAAGAAATGATGTCTTCACATCCATTTGCTCAATCTCCAATTCATATGCTACTACAAGTGACAAAAAAATCTGATAGATGTCAGCTTTGCTACCGGAGAAATAATTTCCCCATAATCAATTCCCTCTACCTGGGAGTATCCCTTTGCAATCAACCTTGCTTTGTACTTTTCAACATAGACATCCAAACCAATTTTCTTTTTAAATACCCATTTGCAACCCATAGGCTTTCTACCTTCAGGCAATGGAACTAGATCCCAAGTATCATTTTTATTTAATGATGTCATTCTTCATTCATGCCTCCAACCAGGAGTCTAAATTAGAAATTTTAGTTGCCTCTTTTATAGTCCTAGGCTCGTTAGTATTAGTAATCAAAGCATAGGCACAAGTAGAATCTAACACAGAGAACCCATACCTATCAGGTTGCTTCTTCACACATGTAGACCTCCTCACAGGTTAAGGTTGAGGTTGTGGTTCTTCTTTAGAACTCTCAAAGCTGCTTGAACTCTCCTTAGTTTTAGGTACACTATTAATGTTTTGTTCCTCTTTTTCTGGATTTAGAGGTATTTCAACAATATAATTTTCCTCTTTATTTTCTTTCATCCTTGACTGCAAATCCATTGAAGAAAGTTTCAACTCCTAAAATATTACACTTCTATTGTATACAACCTTTTTAGTCACAAGATTCCAAGCTTGTATCCTTTCACACCAATGTTGTAGCCAATGAAGATACATTTAACAGTTTTGTTTTCCAATTTAGATCTCTTCACATCTAGTACATAATCATATGCTTTGTAGCTAAAGACACGAATGTCTCAGAGAGGGATTTTTACCAAACCAAGCTTCCATAGGCATTTTTTCAACAAGTGTTGAAGAAGGGGACTAATTCAACAAGTAACATGTTGTAGCCACAACCTCATCCCAGAAATTCTACTCTAGTCCAGCATTGCTCAACATACTTCCTTCCTTCTCCATCAATGTCCTATTCAACCTTTCAACAACTCCATTTTGCTGTGAGTGTAAGGTGTTGTTTTACGCCTCTTAATTCCATGGTCTTTGCAATACCTTTCAAAATATCTAGAACAAAATTCACCACCATTATTTGTCCTTAAGCATTTAATTTTTCTTCTAGTATGATTTTCTACCAAGTTCTTAAACTCTCTAAATCAACTAAACACTTTTGATTTATTTTTCAAAAAATATGCAAATATCCTCCTCAAATAATCATCAATAAAAGATACATAATATTTTGAATTCGACAATGAAGGAACATTTACTGGACCAAAAACATCATACTGAATATAATCCAGAACACCAAAATATTTGTGAGGACTAGAGTAAAAAGTAATACAATGATGTTTACCATATATATAATGTTCACAAAATTCAAATTCCATATTATAGTCATCAAGCCCCTCAACTAGGTTTTTATTTTTCAAGGCTTTTAAACCTTTTTCACCAATGTGACTAAGCCTTTGATGCCAAAGCATAGTCTTCTCTGCTGGAAGTTTAACCTCCAAATAATTTTCCCCTATAGGGACTTCAGTCTCCTTTACACGAGCAACCTTTTGTGACTTTGTAGAGACATTGTTACATTGAACAACAAGTGCATCTAGCTTACACAGAGTACCTATTTGGGCACCCCTAGCAAACACCATTGAGCCTCTAGTCATTTTACATCCATTTCTTGAGAATGAGACTTGCACTCCAACATCATTTAGCTTACTTACAGAAAGTAAATTCTGAGCCAGACCTGGTATATGCATTATTCCATCAATTCCCTTAATTCTTCCATTGGGAAACTGAATTCTGACTCTTCCATGACCAACAATTTCCATAGATGAATCACTCGCTAAATACACCTTTCCACCATTGTATTTTTCATACTTTTTGAACCAATATCTATGAGATGTCATGTGAAAAGATGCTCCAAAATTAATCAGCCAGACATCATCTGACGCCTAAGTTGCCAAGGCTACAATAAAGGCATCTGCTTCACTTTGAGAAGAATCATTATTGAGAGAGTTCTTCTTCTTCTTCTTCTTCTTCTTCTTCTTCTTCTTCTCCTCTTTGCAATCCTTTCGAACATGACCAAGCTACCCATAGTTCCAACACTTCACCTTGGACTTCTTTCTAGGAGACTTTGATCTCCCTTCTGATTTTGATTTGGACTTCTTATCCTTCTTCTTGCCTTTTTCTTTTGATTTTCCTCAAACAACAAGAGCCTCCTTCGCCATCTCTGAAGATTTCCTTCTCATTTCTTCTAACAACAAAGAAGCAACCACATCTTCCATCTTGAAAGTGGTTGTTGTGCTCCTAATTTCCATCACTAAATTATCCCAAGAATTAGGAAAATAACACAATAAAGGCATACAACGATCTTCATCATCAATTTTCACACTCACAAATGTTAATTGAGCAATCAATGTGTTAAAAATATTTAGATGATCAGCCATAGATGCCCCTTCATCCATCTTCAAAGAGTATAACTTCTTCCTTAAGAACAACTTATTCACCAAGGACTTGTCTTGATAAATGTCTCCAAGCTTCTTCCACAAAGAAGATGCAGATTTCTCTTCATGAACATTCAGGAGAACATAGTTTTCTAAACAGAGTCTTATCAACCCTTTTGTTTTTCTTTCTGCAAGGTCCCAATCTTCTTGCTTCATGCAAGAAGGTTTCATTCTAGACACAACAAGCCAAAGATCAC
This sequence comes from Sequoia sempervirens, assembly GCA_007258455.2. NCBI lineage: Eukaryota > Viridiplantae > Streptophyta > Pinopsida > Cupressales > Cupressaceae > Sequoia > Sequoia sempervirens. The sequence goes on along the minus strand of VDFB02281492.1, from coordinate 1,009,299,116 downwards.
GATCCACTAACAGGTCTTCCATTTTGAGTTTCCAGAACTCAAAATAGTTGCTATTGAATTTCTCAATTTCAATCTTTCTTGATGTGCTTGCCATCTTAATCTCCAATTGAGATTATCAGACTTCTATAAAAAACTCCCACTAGACAGGATTGACACAAAAAAACCTAACCTACCCACAAGGATAGCACAACTAGCCAGGCTCTAATACCACTTGTAAGGAAAGCTTAAGGTACAGAACAAAATCTCCTAATGTCAAACCTTAGAGAAGAATGTAGATATGTCTTACTATTTGCAATTGTAGTTCATTAAGATGCACATAAAAGGATAGAATAGAATAGACAATAATCACAACAGAGAATGGACACCAGATTTATGTGGGAAAACCCTTACAGGAGAAAAACCCACCACACCAAAGAAAAATCTCTTGTATTACAGTAATTGAATTACATACAAGTTACATAATCTCCTTTTAGATAATCAATCTCACAACAACAACATTTCCTTTATCAACCTTGTATAGAAAAAATTATGATCACACTTCATTATGTCTCACTATTACAATGCATTTTTAGCATACAATGAAAACACTCACAAATCATTCAACCATCTACCATTGAACCCATAACAATTATAGTTCATTACAATGTATAGCAACAACCATGATCAATTCATTCTCTATGCAGAAGGTTTAGTTCAGTTTCCTTTGTTGAGCAACTATCAAACTTACCAATCATCGAACGACCATCTCCAAGTCCACAACGTCCTCCACTATTTGCGTACACCTCAACAATCAACCAAGTCTGCGCTCATTTACCCATGGTCCACTTCAAAGTCATGGTATACCACACTACCACTTGACAAATGAAAGACTCTTGAGGTATGGTGGTAACTGCACCACTGCTTGACAAATAAAAGACTCTCGTGGTATGGCGGTATACCACACTATCGCTCAACAGGTTGAAGGCTCCCGCGGTATGGTGGTATACACTGCACTACTGCCCCTCTCTCACAATCACCTAGCGATTCAGTGGTAGAAGCATGAAAGTAACACTTATGCAATTCTAAGGTGATTGGTGACGAAAGCAGGGTTATACCAGTGAGTTTGAGACACATTTTCGCAACAGTAATTGGTAGAGAAGTGAAGAGAACTCTCATCTACTGCTCAGACAATCATTGAGGAAATGTATGGAGCCAATTCAAGTTGTCTGTGAGGTGTGAGGAAGGCTTTCCTCATCATCACATGAAAACCCTAGAATTGTGTTGAGGTGGAGTATGTAGCATTGCAAAGAAAAATCTTGTCGAAGGAACTTTGACTTATCAAAGTGACTAAAATGTGAGTCCCTCCGATGTCCTAAAAAGGTGAACCATTGGTTTGAGGAATTTATCGAAGAGAATAGAATATCGGTGAGAGAAAAAAATTGGTCCCTCCAATAGAGTGAAATGCATGAAAAGGAAAATAAGGATTAAATAAAAATTTCATCATGATTATGTGGAAAATATGAATTTCATAGAAGGTAAAGTGCATTTCATTGAGGGGGTTATAAAGTGAGTAGTTGTTTTACTCAAGGAACATAGTGAAAATAGATACAGGTAAATGCAAAATGAAATATTTTCATCAAGGGATTTAATTGGAAGTAAAAATTAGGAGTGATTAATTGTTTTTCTCAAAGGATATTTTTTGGGTGAAAACACATACAAGAAATAGGTGAAAGGTAAATGTGAGTGTGAAACTACAAGTAAAAGGAGAGATTATAATTATTATTGAAATTAAATTTTCACGGGAGTGCAAAGGTCAAGGAGATTAATATTTTAATCTGTTGAAGATAATTAATTAAATGAAGAGTTGCACCAAAAAAATATGTGAAGGGTCATAACCCTTGAAAATTCAAAGTATATATGAAGGATAAAATCAAAATAAAAGTTATAAAATCATTAGTAGGAATTAGAATCATTAGGAACACAAGATTAGCATAGTAACATCATTGGCATAGACATTTTCTACAACATGAAAGACTTCTCATATATAATGTATGATATTTTGAAGTAATATAATGGAGAAGAAGGCTTAATTTGGTGATCCAATTCTGGTGTCAATTGTTTGTTGAGTTAAGCGATAAATATTATCTTGTTGTCTCCAAGATTGATGTTTCCTCATTATTTAAATTAGTGTATCAAGTATATATTCAATTTATCAAGGCACATTTGTTGTTCTTGTGTGGTTCAGTTAACTGGTTCCTTTAAGTAAGGATTAAATTATTTTAATTAAATCACAATAATTAGGTAAAGGTCATTTGGATTGATAAGAACTTGATAATTGCATCCTTGCATGTTTATGCCAGCCATAAACTCTTAAAGTGCCAAATAATTAGAATTATAGCTAAAAATAGATCACAGACACCATATACATCTTGACTCCATTTTCCCAATAGATTTAGGCACTGATCATACCCACTTCATTACAAAAATTCATAAAATCTTGTTCATATATTCATATTTCAATATTCGGCAGTAGGAATATAGTTATTAAGTTTACATCTATTCCACACTTTATGCCATTGTGGATAGATCCCTAAAATTTAAAAAAGTCACAACCTTTAATTTGCATCAATTATTAAGGTACACCTGCTTAGGTTTACCAAAGCCTAAAGTGCAGGGGTTCTCAACCACACCAATTAACCCTGTTTGTTAGCCAACAATTTTACCATAGATCTTGGCATCCTCTTAAGGTTTCCAACCTACATTTTTGAGACCTAACAAGGCCTATGTTGAACGCTCTATTTAAGTCATTTGTTGACAAGGCTATAATATATTAATTGATTTATCTTTCGGTTGTGTTTGGACTCACTTTTAAAACTTGCAATATACAATGCACTTTTATTAAAACTGAATTGAGACTAATAGTAATTTTGTTGGTTGTATTGAGGCACAACTTCATTCATGGTGGAAAAGGCAGCACCTTGTTGCTCATATCAGATGGCATGTTTCATATAAAGGAGGAAAGATTTTAGAGTTATTGTTGACTGCATTGAAGGAGAGAGCTTCATATATGGGACATGATCAACACTCTCCTTCTTGGATGTTACACATTAAATCTTGCTCTAGGATGATTTCCCACATTGTAGAAGTTTTAAGAGATGAAAGGGGCATGTGCTACATTTTGGTGTCAAATCTTTGGTAGTTATGGTTAGTTTCATTACATTAAAATTCTAAACTCTGGGAAATTATATATAGTAAATAGATTGATGGTTGTTTGGATAGTGAAATTAGCTCTCTTAGAAATTAACTAAAATATCTTGTCTTGAAATATCTAGAATGAATATTTTAATTAAAGATGATTTTCTGGTTATTTTTGTAACAATGATTTGACAGTGCAGCTAGCTTGCTATATTTTTATTCAAGATACAAGTCATCAAAGTCAAGCACATACCAAGAAGATGGTACTCTACTTCAAACCCTCAACCTCACTTAGTTTAGTCTGCTTACATGGGGATATTAAGGAAGTTGCTAAATAATTAATATATAACATTTGTTGTTTGTGAAGGAGAATCCTGTGAGATCCAATATGGTAGTGGATCAATATCTAGTTTCTTAAGTAAAGATGATGTCACCATTGGGAAACTTGTTGTGAAACATCAAATTAGTAATTTTTGGATGTTAATGCTTCCCAATTGGATATCAAAGATCTTTTCTCATCAACTTAATTAATTGAAATTTATGTATAAATGGATTCTTTCATGGTGCAGGTCTTTACTAAGACAACACATGAACCAGGGTTGACATTTTTGTTGTCTAAGTCTGATGGCATTCTTGGGCATGGTTTCCAAGAAATTTCTATCGATAATATTGTTCTAGTCTAGTTAGTGTTGATAGCCTTCATTTTGTAATATCAACTTCATTCTATAATCTAAGTGCATCACCTTTCTTAAACTTTCAACAAGGTTCTGAAATCAAAGGTTCAATATGCATATTTTAGGCCTATGTTGAACACTTTGCTTAAGGCATTTGTTGACAAGGCTACAATTTTTTAATTGATTTATCTTTCTGTTGTGTTTGGACTTACTTTTGTAAACTTGCAATATACAAAGCACTTTTATTCTTTCTGAATTGAGACTAATAGTAATTTTGTTGGTTGTATTAAGGAACAACTTCATTCATGGTAGAAAACGTAGCATCCTGTTGCTCATATCAGATGGCACGCTGCATATAAAGGAGGAAAGATTCTAGGGTGATTGTTGACTACATTAAAGGAGTGAACTTCATATATGGAACATGATCAACACTCTCCTTCTTGGATTCTACATGTTACAACTTGCTCTAGGAAGATTTCCCACATTATAGAAGTTTAAAGAGATGAAAGGGGCATGTGCTCCCATTGAAGGGCTCTAAGCATGCATTTCCATCATTGAAATTTTTTTTGGGAGAAGTTTCTTTCTTGTCATTTTTGTGCATTGTAACTGTTACCCAATTTTCACTCATGGGCTCAATCGGGTAGGGCAACCTATGTTTCAGGTGTTTATGAAGGCCAGATGGAGGAACATTTGTGTTAAGGGTTAAATCATACATCTGATCAAATTTGACATAAAAATCCTGAGGAAGAAAGTCACTGAGACCCTCCTATTGTCTTGCCGAATAGCACTGGTTCTATTCATTTGAAATATACCGGTTGGCTAGACATTTTAATCGCCATGAGTTTTTATACATCTCTCTACTTGGGAAAAAGTCTTGCTGACCGTTGTAGACAAGACTAGTGTCATCGACAGAAGGGGGCTTGGTTTGATGTTTTCCCGACTAGTGGGAGTCTCACCAAAATGCAAGGGTTCAAGCTCGGGGAGAGCAGAATGCACTTATTGAAAGGTCTTGCCGACCTGAAGAGGTCTTGGCGGAATGGAGTGGCCTCAATGAAAGGTCTTGCTGACCTAATGGTGTCTTGCTGAAGGGAGTTAGTGTCCGCGTAATGTAGTGAGCTCGGGGAGATGTCCTGCCGACCTGATGGTGTCTCGCCAAAGGTCTATGCCTTCGATATGAAGTCTTCCCGACTGATGTTTGTCCTACCGATAGTGATGGGTCTGCTACAGACTTCAGCGAGAACTCTTGTCGAATGTGGATGTCTAGGTGATGCAATGGCAATATTGGTATGACTTATGAGGGCTCGCTATGATGTTTGGCTGAAAGTGATAATCTTGCCGATGGTTGTCAACTATGTCGATCGCTGTTATAGAGCATAATCACATCGAGGAGACACAACCAATGTCTCACTGACATGCAATTCTATCTGAATGACCTTTAACCGCTTAGGAATCTTGTGTGGCATATGTTCAACCAATCAGAGAGAACTAAAAGTGAACCATTATCCATTTGACTAATTGACCACGCCTGTGAAGGAGATCAACAGAGCATAAATGACACAGACTTACTCTGAGATCAAAAGCAATGGGGTAGGTCGATGAACAATAGTGTGGAGATCTAATGGGAAAGTTTGATGCTACTTCTAGAGGAAGTCAACATGCAGAAAGATCTTGAGTAGGAAGAAGGCCGAAAGAAAGAAGAAGCCTTCAGTCTCGGGGATAGCTGTAAGGTCTACTGGAAAAAGGAAAATTGATATTAATGGTAATGCTCCAAGGCATTCAAGGAAGTTCGAGAGTGGACACAAAGGCCAAAGGTTAGTGTATATTTAAATGCGATGGTTGCAAAATATCTAAAGGGCCATCCCTGGAGTGATCTTTCACCAACATAGACACGGGGATGCACATTGAATGCATTAACTTTATTTTCAAAAGATTTGAGGGTCGACCCTTCTAAAAACTTATATTTTTGTAAACCCTAAAGCAGGGGCTGATACTTTTTAGTTTTCGTATGTATGGTAGTTTTTCCTCATTTTATAGGGAGTTTTTGCATTTTTTCTGCTTTGTGACTTCTATGAGTCCTTAGAGGAGAATACTGAGTTTTGTAACTCATTTATAGGAATTGTATGGTAGAGTTTCACCTTTGGAGATCAATAAAGAAAACAATTTCTGCCTTCTCAGTTATTTGTTTCATTGAGTGTGTTGGATGATTGATAAATTTACATGTGAGTTTTCTTATTCCTTGTTAATATGTCTCATTAATAGCACTTTTAAGTAGAGGAGATATGTATATTGTAGGTTATAGGTTATGCTAGTGATGCAAACAGTTTTTAGTTGTGAGGAGAATTTATCATCCTTCTAAGACTGTATGTATCATAGTTTTCTTATGAAATGTTTATACAGTATCATATGAGTATTGAGTTGTGCATAGCATCTTTTATTAGTTGATTGAAAACTGGGTGTTAAGTAGTTGTACATGTTTGAACAAATTTGGTGTATCACCATAGGATTTCATTTTCATTTTCATGCACTCCTCCCTTTTCCTTATGAAGATTAGTAGTTAAGTGATATTACCAATTAGGAGTCAGCCTTATCTGGAGGTTCATTTCAACTTTAGGTGACCCATAGCCTTGAAATGATCCCATGTTTCTCTAGAAAGCTCAATTTTTCATAACTTTGCATAGGGTGCATTTCTAGGAGATAACAATTTTTGGCACACCCAGTGGGACCGTCAAATAAGCAACAGGAGGAGCTTTCTTATCAAGTTTATATTCATCAGCAGGAGGTTGAGACACAAAGAGGATCCTATTTAGTACAAGAATTTGAACAATGTCAGTCTAACTCTCTTGAAGAACAACTTTCTCAAATGCCCCAGCCAACTGCTACCTTTCCAAATCCTTTCTTTGAGGAAGGGCTTCACTTTCCGTAGTTCAGTGTTCTAAGTTTTGAATAGAATGAGTTTTCTATTGAAAAGAAAGCAGAGGAAGAACAACCCATTGATCTAGACAGCCTTCTACTCATGGAAAAGGTCAGAAACGTAAACCCATTGCATTTAACTTTGGAAGTTTATCGATTAGAGCAAGAAAAGAATGAACAAAAGGAGCAGGAAGTTGTTGTTTGCACTACTCAAAACAACAATAGTACATGTGAAGATGATGTTGAATCAAATTCATTACTGAACCCCTTATATTTTGATTCATTTGAAAAAAAATTTGATGTTGTTTATAAAATGGCTGAAAGCAGAATGCAGGGATTACCAATTAAGGATCCTCACTTGCAGACAAAGGATGCCCAAGTTTCATTGGAAAAGGCATTACCTGAGGAGGAGGATTCAATTTCTTTATTTGACCAACTACCTGGTTATGTTGAGCAAGCTGAAGAGAGCAGTAGGTTCCTGATTTACCAGTTGATTTGGAACAACCAGAGAATATTGTTGACTCATTTGATGAACTTCCTCAAATTGTTGATGAAGATGAAGATCTCACATGCATGATAGCATCTATGCCTGGTATGGAGCAACTAAATGATAAAACTCATCTAGATTTAATGCAAAATTATGAGTTAGATGATATCATAGATGCTTTTGTTCTAACATAGATGATGAGCTAGTATCATATGAAAGGGAAGCATGTGGTAAACCCATTCAAGTCAAGGAGACTATTGAAAAAGTTATAGAAGATAATGCCTTATAGCCTATGAACTTATTTGATGAGGAGTTATATTTTGTCATGGACAAAGAGCATAAGGAACCATAGTTTGAAGATTTGTTTTCAGTTATTCAATAGGGATATCAACTCTTTAGTCAAGAAGATCCAACCATCAAAAACATTAATGGTTTCTTTTTAGAGACTATTATACATGATGCAAAGAAGAAGGTCTCCTTTTTTATTACAGAGCTGAAAGAAAGAACAACTGATCCTCTTATAAACAATAATAGAAAAATCTTTCAAGAAGATCAAACTATAGCAGCCAATGAACAACCTACATATTACCTCCAATTAGCATCTTTTCAAGGAAAGATGAAGTCTTTAGAGATCAACAAGGGGCTGAAAGTTACAAGTTGGGTGTCATAACAAGGGGATGTACTATTAGACACCTGACACACTTAGAAGGCACTCAAAAGGGGTTTCCATTTGAATTACCTACTTGGGAGCACAAGATTGAGCATCAAAAGGCATTAATGCAAGTTGCTCAAACTAATCAAAACAGTTGCATGCACCTCTTGTATAACATAGAAAGGGAGGTAGTTTTCATGATTGAAGAGGTGTTTAATCTATGCACTTGGCATTTAATTTTCCTTCATCACTATGGGACAATTTGCAAGCAGGAAGCATGTCCTATGTTGGTGAGAAAGGGAAGTTTTTTCTCACCACCAATAAAAAGTTATGTCTGATCACTACCACTACTAGGTAGTGTAGGATAGATTAGTTGTAGTTTCAGTTTTTTGCCTGCAATAAGTATCTCAGGGCACGTTTCATTTTTAGTTTTTTCATGTTTTTCAATAAGTACAGTTGTTGCACCTAGTTTTTTAGATTATGTGGTTTGAGCTGAGTTACAAGGTTTTTAGAAATTTGAAGAGCAGAACAATGACTCCATGCCCAATGGATAGGCCTAGGCTACTAGTTTGCATGTTTAACAGGAAAACATCCAGCTGAGGTCGCCATAAATGTTACCTGATTTTCTCGCAGGCTCAATCAAGGAGGGCAACCTATGTTTTAGGTGTTTATGAAGGCTAGATGGAGGAAGATTTGCGCTAAGGGTTAAATCATACATCTGATCAGATTTGGCATAAAACTCCTAAGGAAGAAAGTTGTTGAGACCCTCTTGTTGTCTTGCTAATTAGCACTGGTTCTATGCATTTGAAATATACCAGTTGGCTAGATATTTTAATCACTGTGAGTTTTTATATATCTCTTCACTTGGGAAGAAGTCTCACTAGCCATTGTACACAAGGATAGCATCACTGACAGAAATGAGGCTCGGTGTGATGTCTTCCCAACCAGTGGGAGTGTCACCGAAATGCAAGGGTTTGAGCTCGGGGAGAGTGGAATGCGCTTGGTGAAAGGTCTCGCCGACCTGAAGAGGTCTTGGCATAATGGAGTGGCCTCGGTGAAAGGTCTTACCAACCTGATGGTATCTTTTTGAAGGGAGTTAGCATCAGTGTAATGTATTGAGCTTGGGGAGATGTCCTGCCGACCCAATGGTGTCTCACCGAAGGTCTATGCCTTTGGTATGAAGTCTTCCCAACTGATGTTTGTCTTGCCGATAGTGATGGGTCTGTTGTAGACTTCGGCAAGAACTCTTGCCGAATGTGGATGTCTGGGCGATGAAATGGAAATATTGGTATGAATCCCGAGGGCTCGCTATGATGTCTAGCTGAAAGCGATAATCTTGCTGACAGTTGTAAGCTATACTAATTGTTACTATAGAGCATAATCACATTGGGAAGACACAACCAATGTCTCATTGACCTACGATTCTATTTGAATGACCTTTGACCACCTAGGAATCTTGTGTGGCATATGTTCAACCAATCAGAGAGAACTAAAGGTGAACCATTAGCCATTTGAATAATTGACTACCCCTATGAAGGAGATCAATAGAGCATAAACAACACAAACTTACTCTGAGATCAAAAGCGATGGGGCAGCTTGGTGAACAATAGTGTGGAGATCTAATGGGAAAGTTTGATGTTGCTTCTAGAGGAAGTCAACATGCAGAAAGATCTTGAGCAGGAAGAAGGTTGAAAGAAAGAAGAAGTCGTCAGTCTCGGGGATAGTTGTGAGGTCTACTGGCAAAAGGCAAATCAATATTAAAGGTAATGCTCCAAGGCATTCAAGGCAGCTCTTCAAGGAAGTTCAAGAATGGACATGAAGGCCAGAGGTTAGTACATTAAATGTGATGGTTGCAAAGATCTAAAGGACCATCCTTGGAGTGATCTTTCACTGACATGGACACGAGGATGCACATTGAATGCATTAAATTTATTTTCAAAAGATCTGAGGGTCGACCCTTCTAAAAACTTATATTTTGTAAACCCTAAAGTAGGGGGGCGATACTTTTTAGTTTTCATATATATGGCAGTTTTTCCTCATTTTATAGGGAGTTCTTACTTGCATTTTTTTTGCTTTGTGACTTCTGTGAGTCCTTAGAGGATAATACTGAGTTTTGTAACTCATTTACAGGCATTGTATGGTAGAGTTTCACTTTTGGAGATCAATAAAGAATTTTTTTTTGCCTTCTTAGTTATCTATTTCATTGAGTGTGTTGGATGATTGATAAATTTACATGTGAGTTTTCTTATTCCTTGTTAACATGTCTCATTAATAGCACTTTTAAGTAGAGGAGATATGTATATTGCAAGTTATAGGTTATGCTGGTGATGCAAACAGTTTTTAGTTGTGAGGAGAATTTATCATCCTTCTAGGACTGTATGTATCTGTGCTTTCTTATGAAACATTTATACAGTATCATATGAGTATTGAGTTGTGCATATCAGCTTTTATTAGTTGATTGAAAACTATGTGTTAAGCAATTGTACATGTTTGAACAAATTTGGTGTATCACCATAGGATTTCATTTTCATTTTCATGCACTCCTTCTCCCTTTTCCTTATGAAGATTAGTAGTTAAGTGATATTACCAATTAGGAGCCGGCCTTATCCGGAGGTTCATTTGACTGAAAATAAAAATTATAATACTCTATTTCTAAGCATTTTTTTAAGAAAGATATTTCAAACTTGTGCAATTTGTAAGAACACCATTTTTTAATAAATTTCAGTGATATTGCCTTCTTAATGGTTGTCTTATTGTGTGCAATTGATGATTGATGTGTATTTATGTGTTTTTTGTTTAAATTCTCAAATATTAGTCAATTAAAATGACTAAACATACTACTAATTAACGTCAATTAATAATTAAATTGACTAAATATACTACTAATTGATAGAAATAAGTGAACAGTGAATAAATATTACTAAATATATGACCAGTGAAATCAGTGAATAAAAATGACTAAATATGTGACCAGTTAACAACAATCAATTACTAATATATCAGTGAATAAAAAATGACTAAGTGACCAGATTACAACAATCCATGACTAAATCAATGACTAAATAAGCGACCAGTTAAATATAATAGTGAATAAAAGTAACTAAATAAGTGACCAGATTACAACAATCAATGACTAAATCAACAACTAAATATATCGGTGAATAAAAAATGACTAAATAAGTGACCAGATTACAACAATCATTAACTAAATATACTACCAAATTGATCAATCAAAACAACTAATAAATTACTAAAAATGGTTTATTCATCAATCTGGTCATGTTATAAATGATTGGTAATAAACTACTAATGGTCATGTGATCATGTTTAGTCATTTTTTATGCAGTTTTTAGTAGTTTTTTTAATCATATATTGCTATTTCTATACTAGTGCTAGGTAATATTGCTCTCTTCTATCAACCTTTTGTTCACCATGTTGTTCATGAAGGGTTTTGATCATAAAAAAAATATTTGAAATATAATTGAATGCATTAACATATCACAAGGAACACAATATTGCAGTAACCACATATTAAACTATGAAGCAATACATAGTTCAATAAGTACTTAATTTTTTGTTCACTATGTCATACATTATAAACCATGACCTGCATCAATCTTCTAATTTTTGTAATTGAATAATATTGTTTTATTTTCAGACGATGCAAGAAGAGACTCCTCCCAAGATTGATAGGGCAATGGAGCATGGTGTCTCTACTATAATAGAGAGCTTGATGCCTTTGACGAGGGTATGAGGTAGATTAGTAAATTTCAAATTACATTCGTTGTGTTAGTTGTTTATTATTGAAAAATTAAATGATTATTGATTTATAGTTTAATTTATATCTACATGGTTGCTATAGGGCTTTGCAACACCACAATGTGAGCATGTCACTGTTGTGAATGAGGAGAGAGATTATTTGGTGGTGGTAAGTGATTATTTTGTTAAATATTTCATTTTATATAAATGTAATTTCTATATATTAATGTCTATACTTTTTATTATAATAGGTATGGCTCCATGAATAATTAAATAGGAGTTCCAACACTCAAATTCAAATTAGACCACCATCATACGCATCTCCATCCCTCCAACGGTTAAAGGCCACCAGTGATATGTTTTCTTCACCTGGAAGGGAATGCCTATTTATTAGGGTCCTTTGTTGTGTGCCTATATAGCATTTTCAGACATATATTTTGTATTGTATATATGTGACATTGTATGCCCATATGGCATCCTTGTAAGCCTATATGGCTGGCCATTTGGTTAATACCTATCTTTTTTATTGATGGTATCCATGTTTGCATTATAAATGATTATTTAAATAAATAAATAATTATTTAACATAACCATAAATGATTAAAATTTTATTCCAATCCTTTCTCACAAAAATATTCCTATATTATTTCCTTGCAATAAATGAAGTACTTCAAAACATGTTAAGATGTCTATCTCTCAAGCATGTACTGAAAACACAAGGAAAAAGAAGTAATTAAGGATTATATTTTTAGATTTCAAGTTTTCAATAATAATATGTTGCCTCCATTATAGAATCATAAGATTCAATGGATATGTGTAGATAGTTTACTTCAAATATTTAAAATCCAATTGTATTCCATGCTTCATAACTTATTTCACACTCATTTCACCTATATTTTTTGGTTAATTATTATCTTTCCTACACCAGTATGTGTTTTTGGTCTTGGATGACATTTTTGGCATATAGCTATGGAATCAAGTTTTGTTCAAGAAAAAGTACAAATAGTTTACACTACGTTTCCAATAATTTTATTCAAGTATATTCAAGTACCCATCCTCTAGTTGGTCGATCACTAATTCAAATTTATAGATGTAATATTCATGCCCACACTTTCCTTCATCTGAAAAAAAATATTTTCCTATATTGACCAAAACTTTTATGACTGCATTGAGTTCACTCAATAGAGGAGGCTAGTTCTTTAGTGTATATTACTTAGTCATAAGATTACAAAGATGTCTACTTTGACCAAAATCATAAAGTGGAATTATTCTGTAGCCACCCCAATGTGTTCAAATTATCAATTTACCCCCAAGAGATGAAGAATGTAAACAATGCCTCTCAATAACATTTTACTAAATGCAACTGACACTTTTTTGAACATTTAAAACATTATTGTCATGGAGGAACTTGTTGGATAAATGAAAAATTGAGAGAGGTTATTGTAGAGAGATCCTATGCGACCTTATACCTTTAGACAATTTTTTTCTAAGAGCCACAGTTTTTGACTAATAGCTTGTCAAAGTTTGCTACCCTTTCGCACTTTGGTCTCTTAAGAGAAATCGTCAGTGCAATGTAGCCTGGAATGATTTGGCATGTTGGGATGCAAAATAGGAACTTTCCTATCTTAAACCCACCCAATCTAACATATTGGAGTTGTCAGTTTAGCTACACGATAAACAAAACAAAAATTAGGCTATCTGGCAACTTTCTTTTGAATGCAACTAACACCTTTTCCATCAACTAAAAACTTGTCACCATAAGCAAATGGATTGGAGGTATGAAAAATTGAGAGAGGTTATTGTAGAGGAACTCTACTTGATCTTGTAATATCAGACAAAATGTTTCTAAGTGTCATGGTTTCCAAGTAACAACTCATCAAAGTTTTCTTCCCTTTTGCACTTTGGTCTCTTAAGAGAAATCGTCGGTGCAATGTAGTTCAAAACATTTTGACATTATGGGGTGTGAAATAAGACATTTCCTAGAATAAACCTACTCATTTGGATGTGTTGGAACTACCAGTTTGGTTGCACAATAAACATAACAAAAATTACAACACCTTGCAAATTTACACTACTTGCATCTAACAATTTTTCTATCAACTGAAAAATTGTCACCGCAAGAAAATGGATTGGAGGTATGAAAAATAAAGAGAGGTTATTGTAGAGGGGCCATGCATGACCTTGCACCTTCAAATGAAATTTTTGTAAGTGCCATGATTTTTGAGTAACAACTCATCATAGTTTTCTTCCCTTTCGCACTTTGGTCTATTAAAAGAAATCGTCAGTGCAATGTAGCTTGAAACATTCTAGCATGATGGGGTGTGAAATATGACCTTTCCTAGAATAAATCTACCCATATGGGTGTGTTGGAACTATCAATCTAGTCACACAATGAATAGAAAAAAATTTATACCATCTTGCAACTTTATACTGCATGGATTTGATGCCTTTTCCATCAACTAAAAACTTGTCACCATGGGAAAATGGATTGTAGGTATGAAAAATAGAGAGAGATTATTGTAGAGGGACCCTACATGATCTTGTCTCTTTAGACTAAATATTTATAAGTGTTATAGTTTTCCAATAACAGCTCATGAAAGCTTGTTTCCCTTTCACACTTTGGTCTCTTAAGAGAAATCATCGATGTAATGTAGCTTGAATCATTTTGGCATGTTGGGGTGTGAAACATAACTCTTCTTAGAATAAATCCATTCAGATGTGTTGGAACTATTTATTTGGTCACACGATGAACATAACAAAAATTACACCACCTTGCAACTTTACACTGCATGCATCTGACACTTTTTCCATCAACTGAAAACTTGTCACCACGGGCAAATGGATTGGAGGTATGAAAAAATGAGAGAGGTTATTGTAGAAGGACCCTATGTGATCTTGTACCTTCAAACAAAATTTTCCTAAGTGTCATTATTTTTGAGTAATAGCTTGTCAAATTTTGTTTCCCTTTCACACTTTGGTTTCTTAAGAGAAATTATTGGTGCAATGTAGTATGGAACGTTTCAAGATGTTGGGGTGCAAAAAAAGACCTTACCTAGAATAAACCTACCTGTTTGGATGTTTTTGAACTATCATTTTGGTCACATGGTGAACATGATGAAAATTACAACACCTTACAACTTTACATTGCATGCATTTGACACTTTTTCCATCAATTGAAAACTTGTCACCATGAGCACATGGATTGGAGATATGAAAAACTGGGAGAGGTTATTATAGAGGGGCCCTACATGACCTTGTACCTTTAGAAGAAATTCTTCTAAGTGCCATGGTTTTGAGTAACAACTCATCAAATTTTTCTACCCTTTCACACTTTAGTCTCTTAAGAGAAATCATCGGTGCAATGTAGCCTGAAATGTTTCGACATGCTAGGGTGTGAAACAAGAATTTTCTTAGCATAAACCTACCAATCTAGATGTGTTGGAACTATTAGTTTGGTTGCATGATGAACAAAATGAAAATTAGAACACCTTGCAACTTTACAATGCATGCATCTAACACTTTTTCCATCAACTAAAAACTCGTCACCACGAGCAAATGGATTGGAGATATGAAAAAATGAGAGAGGTTATTATAGAGGGGCTCTATGTGACCCTATAACTTCAAATCAAAAATTTCTAAGTGTCTTGGTTTTGGAGTAACAACTCGTCAAAGTTTTTTTCCCTTTCACATTTTGGTCTCTTGAGAGAAATCATTGGTGCCATGTAACTTAGAACGTTTTGACATGCTAAGGTGAAAATAATGACCTTTCCTAGTATAAATCTACCCATTCAAACATGTTGGAATTCTTGGTTTGGTGGCATGCCAAAGAGAAAAAAAATACAACACCTTGAAACTTTACATTGCATGCATATGATGCTTTTTCCATCAACTAAAAACTTTTCACCACAAGAAAATGGATTGGAGAAATGAAAAAACAAGAGAGATTATTGTAAAGGGGCCCTACATGATCATTTACCTTCAGATAAAATAGTTGTAAGTGCCACAGTTTTTGAGTAACAACTCGTCAAAGTTTGCTACCCTTTTGCACTTTGGTCTCTTAAGAGAAATTATCGATGCAGTATCCTGACATGTTCTGACATGTTGGGGTGAAAAATAGGCCCTTTCCTAGTGTCAACTTGTACCCATTCAAATGTGTTGGAACTGTTGGTTTGGTCACACAATGAACAAAACAAAAAATATGCCACCTTGCAACTTTACACTACATGCACAAAGGTATCTTAAGGGGCAACAAAAAGGGGTCTATCATTACACAAGAAGGAAAACAAAGTCATTCCCAAGTGTTATGTGCTACTATTGTTGATCAACTTGGAAAAAACCTAAATATGAACTATACAAATAGGACTAATAAATAGAAGTACATGATAATCCTATCTTAGAGAATAATCTTTAAAATATCAAGAATAAAATGAAGAAAAAAATAATACAGTTATTGTAAATGATTCATATTTTTTAAAAATGTGATCATTGACATGGATACATCAATATTGCAAGATAAAATCTATTCAAAGTGAATGAAGGGGCAGTTTACAATGGATACATCAATCCTACAATTGGTAACAATTTGTTCAAAGTGCAATGGTAAAGGTGGAGATGGCAATAGAGACGGGTAGATTTCTTGAGCTAAGAGTAAGGGAAAACAACAAAAGAAAAATAGTTATGGGTCAAACACAAAGGGAATAGCACAATCCATTCATGTAGTCCATACAATGAGCCCTTGTGATAATGAATAGTCAATTTTCAAGTACAGTGCAAGCACAATAAAATTTAAATCATATAAAGCACCTAGAAACAATAGTCATCCTAGAGATAGAGGGTGCATTGAAATCTATATTGCTGAAATGTCTATAATCTCCAATACCCTATACATATTCCCTTTTGTTTCAAGGAATGCAAGAGTGAAGGAAAGATAATTGGAGAGGTATATTATGAAAATTAGTTTTCTCTTTATGAAATTTATTTATCTTCAATATTTTCATTTTGAACTATAATATAACTTCCCTCTCATAACTATCATCAAACCTTAATAATTTTATCCTCATAAATCTACTACTAATGCCTTTCTTATGATACCCTACTTTATTATATTGACCTTTTGGTTGTATAGTGGCATGTGTAGGTCATGTTTTTTTGTATGTACTTTTGGTTATCTCATTTTCATGACATTGATCTCCATCATTGTAACCCTTCTACTATGTTTTCCAAACTGAATTGTATGAAGAGTTTCAATAGGGGTATTGACAATTCATTTTGGTCTCATTTTGACTTGATAGTGAAACACAACAAAAGATAGTGAATACAATTTTTATCACAACAAAGTCCACTATGTACCATTTTATTTATACACCTACCATAAATATGCATATAATCTACCCAATATTCACTATATATGTGTAAAAATGCAAAAACAAGAAAATGAGAAAATTTAAGTTAAAGATGGGCAGTAAATCCTTCCTATGCCATATGAAATTTGGAACCAAAACATAAAAAAAGTTGAAATGTGACAGAAAAAGGTCTAACTAACTACAAGACATTAATATCAAAAGAAATATTGAAAAAATATAAACAAAAATAGTTTTATATTTTATTCATGATTAATGTCAAAAATGAAACATAGGGATTGTGTTAAATCTATGAAAGAATGCCTCAAAAAAAGTGATAAATAACATGAGTTTACAAATTCAATGTACATACTTACAAATTAACCCTTGATGGACCATATGATTCTACTCTACTCTTTATTGTGTCAAGTATTGCCTCATGGCCAGACTCACACACCTTCCACAAGTTCTTCTTCAGAGGTCTACCTCCATATTTGATCAAATGAACATAGGATGCCATGAAAAGGTTTGAGTAATGAACAATATTTCGATGCATGTCAAATTCTTGAAATATCTAAATATTAATACTCTTAATTGGGTACCTTTTAATCCATGTTCCAGTAACAACCACCAAGCCTATAGGGTATTCGATGTTTTCTCCATCTGTAATTAGGCCTCCAATTTATTTTTGGCCTCAACACAATGACACAAGTAATAATTTTCTCCCTCTTCATTTTCTTCATCTGCAATAACAACATAAACATGCCTTGCATTGATATGTGCATCAAATTAGATGAATTTAGTCAACATTACAAAAACACTACAAAGTAAGATAACACTAAGAGTTTCAAAAACTATGCAAGTAGATATATTACTCGATTGAACTAGATATAATATGTGATCAAATTCAATCGATGATTCCATCTATGTCAGTTGTAGTACTGTTACGATCTGGTACATGTCAAGTGGGCTTAAACAACTTAACCACCATTCATAAATCCACTTCTTTGACTTGCACTCATTCTAGGCTTGAACTATACATGAAGAAATAAAGCATACCATCTTTTGCATATGGATACTCCATGAACTTGGATTAGAGCTTCTGAAAGAGTGTAGCTCACTTGATCTTTGTAGTGTACAACAATCTTCATATTTTGCGATGTTATTATCATCTGTCAACCAAAAAATCTATGAACTGAAGACTTACCTTCATCACTTGGACCCATCAAAGCATTACACCACTCGACGATTGATTTCGCATCTATCAACTTTGCATTTTCTTTATACTTTAGCTCTTCTTGTGTTATGGATCTTTTGATACATGCTCCTACACCATCATGCTCCCCATTTCCATGTTTTGCCTCATAAAAGTTCCACTTATGTTGAACACCTATAATATTATGCATCCTACTCAACCAATAGAACATCTACAAGTTCTTGAATATTGATGCAAAATTATCCAACCATATGATATGCTAACAAAATGATATGGATCTTCTAGTCAAATCATGGTAGAACACTTGAAAGAATCATTGCATGAACCCTATAGAATGTGTGTGATCATCACTGATATAAAAATGAAACTAATTTATGATCTTTTTTTCATCTTATGTATTGTCACTGGCATGAATGAATGCTATGTGCACAAATATAGCAACCTATGTGGATTTGTAATACTATTATTGCACCTAATGTTGCGGCTATAGACTATAGTTCACCACAAATTCGATGACTGAAACAATGCTACCAAGTGGAAACGTGTCCTTGCATAACTTGAATTACAAGTCCAACCATCAAGCTCTATTGGTATTTCTTGCATACTCCTACATTATACTATCATGAAATATAGACATAAATTGATACACTAGAATCTTTTGAATAACCAAATCACACCTTTTTGCTTCTTTATCATCTTTTGTATTGTAGGCCATTGCCTTATACTTTCTAAATTCTACAAGTTTATTTCCAACTACATGTGTACTTTCCATATGTTCAGATATTGGCATACGTTGCAAATGCTGACATGTTCCATCCAATCATAATATCTTGTAGAATAATTGACCTTTCTCTCTTTCACATACTTTTTTTGGATATGAAGTCTCTCGAAGATGTAGGTGGGGCATATATGCCACAACAATGCAAACATTTCTCATCCTATGTTAGAGGAATCCTTGATCATTTCCTTGGCATGACGAAGAATTGTATTTGTAGCATGAAAAAGAGATAAAGATTAGTTCCACCATAGAACTATATCTAGTAAAGATATATCTTACACAAACCTAAAATTAGTTGTGAAATTATGATACACACAATATATGATAGTCCAAAAGAGGCATGAGGAGGGGCAGAAAAGTGAATGAAGAGGGTAGAAAAGGGCATGTAGAGGGGCAACAAGGAATATGAAACTAAGGAAATTTTTATTGATTCTCAATTTGTGCATGAAGAGGGCATCAAAGGGCATTGGGAGGGGCAAGAAGGAATATGAGACTAAGACAATTTTTATTGAATCTCAATATTTTCCATGAAGATTGGAGAAAAGAGCATGAGGAGGGACAACTTGTAATGACTTAATATTTATAATGAGCCTATGGATATCCTACATTCATTAGGAATTTCCTAATAGACTTATGATACTCCCAAGGAAGCTATGACTATCATAGATTCATTAGGACTACCATTTAATGAATCCATTTTAGAATTCCAAAAGGATTTCCACCTTAATACATTAGTCAAGAATTAATGATGAAGCTATAGAAGAGAATATAATTGTTGATAATGTCCTTAGGACTTTTCCTATAGTATTTGACCCAATAGTAATTGCAATAGAAGATGTTAAATAACTCTCAAAGATGACAATAGATGAGTTGATGTTTTCACTTCAAAGCCACAAGTAATGCCTAAATAGGGTTAGCCCTTCTTCCCCAAAGATCAAATCAACATAAGAGGTGTGGGCATTGATAAATTTTGGTACCTAGATAGTGGATGTCACAATCATATGAGTGAAAATGAAACTTATTTGCGTTCATTATAAAATTATTTAGTTTGATAAAATAGGGAACAATAATATTATGCTCTAGACATAAGACATAATTTCTTAAGTGTTGTACTACTAGTCTGAAAAGGCCAGAAAGTGTTGACAAAAAACAAAAAAAGTGCATTATCTTTGAAAAATGGGAGGAAAAAAGTGCATTCTAGGCTTTGAAATTTATGGTATTCACATTTAAGTTATTTTGGGATTATTATTTTATCCAAGAAGTATATGGTTAGGGGTTACCAACTATAGCGGAGTCTAAGAGAAAATATAAAGTTTATATTTTAAGTAAACAACATAGATAACCCTTTCAATGAAGGAATTCTACAAGAAAAAAAGCAGCATTGGAGTTTATGCATTTAGACTTGTGTGACCCCAAGAAAATTATCACCCTAGATAAAAATCAATATCGTACATGATCTATGTCTTGAAGCATAAATCTAAATTTTTTAATAAGTTCAAAGAATTCAAGGCCTCAGTCAAGAAGGAATACTAAAACTCTTTAAGTTCAAGTTAGAGTAGATAGAAGAGGTGAGAAATCCTCCAAATAATTTCTAAATTTTTGCAAGAATGAAAGCATTAATAGATATTTTACAACTAGCGATTCTTAACAAAAAGATATTGTAGCAAAGATAAAGAATAGAACCATCATGGATATTTCAAGAAACATGTTGAAGGTTAAGAGGATTCTAAATGAATATTAATGTGGAGTTGTTTCAAAAATACTATAGTTTCTAAATAGATACCCCACAAAGATTGTCTGTGACATGATTTCACAAGAAGCATGGAAAAAATGCAAATGAAGCATAAAGAACTTCAAATTTTATAGGATACATGGAATATACAATTGTGACAAAGGAAAGTATTCATAAATTGGATGATAGAAGAAGAAAGTGCCTCTTCATAAACTACACTAAAGAATCCAAGGCATAAAATTGTATAACCATGTCACAAAAAAGATTGTACAATTAGAAGGAATGTTGAGTTCATAGATTCATTAGGACAGCCATAATGAAGTTATGACAGTCCCAATGAAGCTATGACTATCCTAATACAATTTTGAAAGACCTAATGAAGTTAAAGCTATGACTAATATGATGCCTTTGATTAGATTAACAAAATCTAATCTAATCCCTTAGCAAAATCTAATGCATTTGATTAAGGCTATGTATGTTAAGCACTCATAATTTTGAATACTCAGCAAAATATTATGCCAAAATCAACATAATAACAAAATCAAAACATTATATTAAGCATGTATGATAAGAAGTGATAAAGAAACATAAGAGAATAAAGGAACATGTAAAGCACATGTATAAAGACTTTACATACCTTGAAATTAAAGATTCAATTTGAGAAACTGCCTAATTATGTGTAGTTTTCTTTTCTTCTGACATCAAACTCCTCAAGAATTTGAGATTTTCATGAACTTGCTTCCTTTTCAACATTCAATTTTGTACAAATTGAATAGAATTACTAAAAATCTATAGAATTAACCAATCTATAATGTGAAATTATAACAATAAAATCATAAATAACACTGCAACACTTCAAATATGAAAATTTGAGTTCATATAATCAAATTTGATGTAAAAAATCTATTATTTCCTCCTTCCTAAGTTGGTAAACCAGAAAAAGGTGGTGCAAAGGTGGTGAATGTGTAAAAATTGCATGTGCTTTCCCCAACAACATGAAAAATAATATTTTTGTTAGAGAACATGCAAAATAAGGAGAATAACAAAGCACGTGGGCCTAGATCACAGGTGTCTTTACTTCTTTACTATTTTTAGAACAAGCTAAAACACACTCACATTATAACACAAGAACTTTTTGGCTTGCTCTAATAATGACCAAATTTCAACTTCTTAAAAGCGTGCTTGCATTTTGAAAAGTTGATTTTGTAAAGGTTTTTTTACTGCCATCATGTGTCAATAGAGGCTTGGGTTGAGGTACATCTATCAGACCTTTCTCTGAGAAATTATGAAATATTATAAGTGCTATGTATGTCTCATTTTGTGTGTGATATGAAGTTTCACCACAATTCCCTATACGCTTAAGCCTATACATTAATCCTCAGCCCTCAACCCTATACCTTAAACCCTAAACTCTAAATGCAATACCCTATACCTTAACACTATACCTCATACCCTTTACACTTAACACTATAACCTATACCTTAACCCTATACCTTAAACCCTAAACCCTCTACCCTATACATTATACCCTGAACCCTAATTCCTCAACCCTATACCTTAAACCAAAAGCCCTCAACCCTTGACCCTAATCCCTCAACATTCAACCCTTAAACCCTAATCCCTCAACCCTCAACCCTATACTTAAGCCATAATCCCTCAACCCTCACCCTATACCTTAAACCCTAAAGCCTACAACCTCAACCCTCATCCCTATGCCCTATATTCTCAACACTTAACACTATATCCTATACTGTATGCCTTCACCCTATTCCTTATACCCTCAACAATAAAAATTAGACCCTGTACACCCAATCCCTTGACCCTATACCCTATACCTTAAACCCTAAATCCTCAAACCTATGCCTTATCCCTATTACCCGATTTTCACTCGCGGGCTCAATCAGGAAGGGCAACCTATGTTTCAGCTGTTTATGAAGGCCAAATGGAGGAACACTTGTGTTAAGGGTTAAATCATACATCTGATTAGATTTGGCATAAGACTCTTGAGGAAGAAAGTCGTTGAGACCCTCTTTTTGTCTTGCCAACTAGCATTGGTTCTATTCATTTAAAATATACCAGTCGGCTAGACATTTTAATCACCATGAGTTTTTATATATCTCTCCACTTGGGAAGAAGTCTCGCTGACCATTGTAAACAAAACTAGAATTTCCAATAGAAAGGGGGATTAGTGTCATGTCTTCTTGACCAGTGGGAGTCTCACTGAAATGCAAGGGTTTGCACTCGGGGAGAGTGGAATGCGCTCGGTGAAAGGTCTCACCGACCCGAAGAGGTCTCAACAGAATGGAGTGGCCTCGCTAAAAGGTCTTGCCGACCCAATGGTGTCTTGCTAAAGGGAGTTAGCATTGGCATAATGTAGTGAGCTCAGGGAGATGTCTTGCCAACCTGATGGTGTCTCACCGAAGGTCTATGCCTTTGGTATGAAGTCTTCTCGACTGATGTTTGTCCTGTCAATAGCGATGGGTCTGCTACAGACTTCAGTGAGAACTCTTGCCGAATGTAGATGTTTGGGCGATGAAATGGCGATATCAGTATGACTCCTGAGGGCTCACTATGATGTATGGCTGAAAGCGATAATCTTGCTAACGGTTGTAAGCTATGTCGATCACTACTATAAAGCATAATCGCATCAGGGAGACATGGCCAGTGTCTCACTGACATGCGATTCTATCTGAATGACCTTTGACCACCTGGGAATCTTGCATGGCATATGTTCAACCAATCAAAGAGAACAAAAGGTGAACCATTAGTCATTTGACTAATTGACTACCCCTATGAAGGAGATCAACAAAGCATAAACGACATGGACTTACTCTGAGATCAAAAGTGATGGGGCAACTTGGTGAATAATAGTGTGGAGATCTAATGGGAAAGTATGATGCTGCTTCTAGAGGAAGTCAAAATGCAGAAAGATCTTGAGCAGGAAGAAGGCTGAAAGAAAGAAGAAGCCATCAGTCTCAGGGACAACTGTGAGGTCTACTGGAAAAAGGCAGATCGATATTAATGGTAATGCTCCAAGGCATTCAAGGTAGCTCTTCGAGGAAGTTTGAGAGTGGGCACAGAGGCCAAAGGTTAGTACATTAAATGTGATGGTTGCAAAAGATCTGAAGGGCCATCCCTGAGGGAAATTTTTCACCGACATGGACACGAGGATGCACATTGAATGCATTAACTTTATTTTCAAAAGATCTGAGGGTCGACCCTTTTAAAAACTTATATTTTTGTAAACCCTAAAGTAGGGGCAAATACTTTTTAGTTTTCGTATATATGGCAGTTTTGCCTCATTTTGTAGGGAGTTCTTACTTGCATATTTTTTCTTTTGTGACTTCTATGAGTTCTTAGAGGAGAATACTGAGTTTTGTAACTCATTTACAGACATTGTATGGTAGATTTTCACCTTTGGAGATCAATAAAGAATTTTTTTTTGCCTTCTCAGTTATTTGTTTCATTGAGTGTGTTGGATGATTGATAAATTTACATGTGAGTTTTCTTATTCCTTTTTAATATGTCTCATTAATAGCACTTTTAAGCATAGGAGATATGTATATTGCAAGTTATAGGTTATGTTGGTGATGCAAATAGTTTTTAGTTGTGAGGAGAATTTGTCATCCTTCTAGGACTGTATGTATTGTAGCTTTCTTATGAAACGTTTATACAGTATCATATGAGTATTGAGTTGTGCATATCAACTTTTATTAGTTGATTGAAAACTGGGTGTTAAGCAGCTACACATGTTTGAACAAATTTGGTGTATCACCATAGGATTTAATTTTCATTTTCATGCACTCCTCCCTTTTCCTTAATAAAATTAGTAGTTAAGTCATATTACTAGTTAGGAGCCGGCCTTATTCAGAGGTTAATTTCAACTTTAGGTGACCCACAACCTTGAAATGATCCCATGTTTCTCTAGAAAGCTTAGTTTTTCATAACTTTGCATAGGGTGCATTTCTAGGAGATAACAATACCCTCAAACCTCTACCCTATACATTAAGCCCTCAACCATAATACCTCAAACCTATACCTTAAACCCTTAATCCCTCAACCCTCTACCTGCTACCCTATGCATTAAACCCTCAACCCTATACCCTCAACCCTTAAACCCTAAACCCTTAAACCCTCACCCCTCAACCCTCAACCCTCAACCCTCTACCCTATACCCTATACATTAAACCCTCAACCCTAATCCCTAAACCCTATTCCATCAACCCTTAGACCCTTAAACCCTATACCCTATACCCTATCCCTAAACCCTCAACCCTCAAACCTATACCTTAAATCGTAATCCCTCAACCCTCAACCTTTAAACCCTAATCCCTCAACCCTCAACAATAATCCCTTAAACCCTATACCCTATGCCTTCACCCTATGGTTCACACCCTCAACCCTTAAACCCCTAAATCCTCACCCCTCAATCCTTAAACACTTAACCATCAAACCTTAAACCCTCAACCCTCAACCCTTAAACCCTAAACCCTCAAACCTCAACCCTTAAACCCTCAACCCTCAACCCTTAAACCCTCAACCCTAAACCTCTATCTGTTAAACCCTCAACCCTAAATCTTCAACCCTCAACTCTTAAACCCTTAAACCTCAACCCTCAACCCTAATCCCTCAACCACCAACCATTAAACCCTAAACTCTCAACCTTTAAACCCTAAACCATACACCCTACAACCTCAACCCTCAATCTTATACTTAAGCCCTAATCTATGAACCCAATATATTAAACCCTAATGGTCCTATACCCTATACACTTAACCTTGGACACTCAACCCTAAACATTATCCGTAAAAGCTCAACCCTCTACCCTATACCCTAAACCATCAACCCTATGCCTTATAGCCTCAACCTTAAATCCCAAACCCTATACCTTAGACACTCAAACTTGAACATTATCCTTCAATTATAAACCCTCAACCATCAACCCTATACTTAAGCCCTAATCCCTCAACCCTCAACCCTATACCTTAAACCTTGAACCCTACAAACTCAACCCTCATGTCCCTATACCCTATAATCTCACCCTTATACCCTAAACCTTGAATATTATCCCTCAACCCTATACTTAAACCCTAAACCATAAAATTTCAACCCTTGACCCTATATCTTATACCTTCAATCCATAATGTAAACCCTAAACCCAGTATCCTAAACCATGATCCATTTACCTTACATACTTAATCTTATACGCTCAACGAGCTAAATATTATCCCTCAATTGTAAACCCTCAAACCTATATCATATACCCTCAACCTATTACTTAAGCCCTAATCCCTCAATCCTCAACCCTATACTTTAAACCCTAAACCCTACAACCTCAACCCTCATCCCTATACCCTATACCCTCACCCTTATATACCGACAACCCTTACATTTATACAAGCATACATACATACATACATATAGACATACATACATACATGCATACATACATACTTACTTACATGCATACATATAAGCATACATTCATACATATACATTCAAGTAGACAAGCATACATACATACAAATATATATACAAACATACAATTAACAAAAGTTTACACAAAAACATTTTCAAGTGATCCATAACATGAGTGCATTATAATGCACTTGTGTTATGCCTTGCTTTAGGAATCCAAAAAATAAAGCAAGACAAAGCAAACACAAGGAAAAATATAAAGTAAGACATAACATGAGCACATTATAAGACGCTCGCATTATGTCTTGCTTTGGGAATCCCCAAGTATTTTTCTTGGATTTGCTCTGAATTTCCAACCCAAATGCTTGGAGTGCCTTCCCAATGCCCAAAGACATGTTTTTGTATATTCTACAAAATTTCAAATAATCTCATTTGTGCTAACTGTCAGGTTTGCATGTGTTTCAAGGTCAAGTAAATTGAACACCTCCAGGTAATGTTAAGCTCTCTCTTAGCCATTTAACAATATATTTTTTATTCACATTTTGACTTTGTTATGACTTTCATCTTTAATTTATTTTGTTTGTGTGTCCATTTTTTTTTGGTCAAAAACCAATTTTTTGTATTTTTAACTTTATTTTTTAACTGTTCATTGAAATTTCAAAATAAATTACATCTTTATAGACTAAACTTCATTCTACACATATTCAAAAAAATATATTTTCAATTAGTTTTAAAAAATTACAAGGGTAGCAAAGTCAAATTTTTGTTTTTCAAGATGTGTCCACTTTGAAAATTAGTAAAAAATCATATACTCATTAAAAAATTATCAGAAAATTTAGAAATAAACTACATGCTATTAGCTGATTTCTCACCAAAGTGATTATAAAAATAATATAAAAAAATTAACCTTATAAAGAAGCCACAAAAGACACTATGTTATGTTTTTGACAAAAACAACACCAATTTTTGTGGCTCCCTTTTTTCAACCCCTTAATCTCTACCATTTAAAAAATAAAATAGTAGTTTAGAAAGTAGACTCGGAGCACTACAACCATTTTTTTTGTTTCATCTAATTTTTTTGAGTGTAACTATCCTTAATTTCTCATCCAAGGTTAGTATTTCCTAATTTCTGGAAGAAAAAAAAAGGCCACTTAAGACCCCTTTTTGGACCCTTATCTTTGTGCACTTACCTTGATATATTGGTCAACCACCTCATAGGAGATGTATTCCCTAGCTTGGAGCTTTTTTTGGAGGGATTTTAAAAATTCCAAATAGGCTGCAATAAATGATGTATCACCTTAGAAATGTTTGACATGGTCTTAGATTTGGGCAACCACTAACCAAGTTGAATACAATATTTTTCCCAAAAACCTTGGTAGTTGCTTCATGAAATAGAAGGTTAGACATATCAGTAGAGTCCCATGTCTGAATTGATAGTGAGAGTACTTAGTGTGTTATATGTTATCCATTAGTTGCTTCATGAAATAGAAGGTTAGACATATCAGTAGAGTCCCATATCTGAATTGATAGTGAGAGTACTTAGTGTGCTATATGTTATCCATTAGTTCCTCTAGCATAACCTTATAGAGGTCTATATCTTTGTTTTTTGTGACCATTTGATATGCTATGTTGATGGAAATTGCTATGGCATAATCTACTTGGTTGGTGTAGTATACTTTGTAAGCTATACCCACGGTGACATACTTGACTGTGTGTTTGGCGATTCTAGTCATATCTAAGCTTTAGTCATTGTAGGTTTCCACGATTAATCAAGTGGCCTCTACATTCTTAATAGCCTTCTTCGATGAGACTTCTCCTTGAGCCCATAGGTCTATCACCACTTGGATAACATATTTTGTATGTGGTATGGTTGGTCCAAGTAGAAGTACGCATCATGAAATCTGCACAAGATTATCCATACCCAATCTTCTTGTCCAATCAAATCTACAATTCTCTCCACATGCCTAGTTGTTTCTTTGATATGTTCTTGAATTGGGGAAAATACTATTGTGTGCCTTGTTGAAGAAGATTCATACTCAGGACTTCAAATTTTGTATGATCTATCTTCATGATGGGTGTGTGGATATATTTCCTGATGTCTTCTATATAAATCACTTATGCTGACACTTTTGAGAAATCCCTTGATGGTTTTGATCCTATTTCCTTGTAAGGGAATCATTTATACTTTGTCCTTGGTTTCTAAGAGTCAACCTTGAGAATAGATGTGGCCATTGTATTAGCTAAATAGTTTTCAGTGGAGTTTGGATGAGCTAGGGTTTTGGTAGGAAGTGGCGGGAGTGTGAGAGTTTGAGAAAAATAAAATGTGTAGTCAGTGGGATTGAAGCTATGGAGGGGATATTTATAAATTTGTGTGAGTGTGTGCAATAAATGTTCTAGGCATTTTTCCACCTTCCCACAATTTTTTTCATGCTATCTTCTATGGCACTACTTTTCTAGTGAGTGTTGACTATTTTGTAGTGGATGGAAGGACTATAATATATTAATATTTTAATTCTATTTAAGTTATATGAATTTGGTTATATAATATTTTTGTTTTATCCCTTGTTTTATGAGTTTAATATTAGGTTGAGTAAATTGATGTTCAAACTTAGGCCTACCATTTAAGTGTGGAGTTTGTGACTTGGCTATTAAAGTTTCAATTGTATTGTTCTGATTGATCTTCTTATGTTGAATTTTTTTGCTAACCTTATATTTTAGACAGACTTGTTTTGTTTTGGAGGTTAATGAATTTTTGTGTATTGAGTCTTCTATTGTTTTCTGCTTGGGCAAGTTTGAAACATGTCAAATTAGTGTATGTATGATGCTTTTGATTTATTTATAATATGTTTCTTATATTTGCTGTAATTTGTGGAGGTGTGATAGGTTACATTTGTGTACCATAAATGCTCTTTGGAAGCCATGGACCTTCCAAGAACTTAGTTCTTGTTCTCCTTGTATCCGTGCCTCTAAACAATCTTCACTGTTAGTACTATCACTGTTAATTTGTAATTCAATTTATTCAAAATTGTTGGGATCTTCCTCATCTTCTATGGTGGATAATTTTGAGATCAATTAGATGTTTTTGGGGTCTTCTTTTTCTCTAGATCTTGTTCAATTTCCTCTACATATATGTTCTATCTTCGCTTTCCCCTAATGGAATGTAGACTATTTGGTTATCATCTATCAAAGATATTCCTTCATGAGGAAGTAAATAAATTAGTACCAATCAATTATGGGGTTTGAGTGAGTGGTGTAATATGTCTCAATTCCACATGTAGGGTGACTCTATGCCATTGTGTAAAATATATTATATTGATTGGGATTGCTTATGGGATTTGAGTGAATATGAGAAAAATAACTCGTATGGTAGTGAAGCCTTTTTCTTTGATTTTGTTATTTCCCTTATATAAATTTAGTCATTTATAAAGATAAAGTCCTCAAATCTAATTTCACTATCAAATGATCTTACAAAATATATTCAATCAAGCTTAGATTAAAACTAATCTAAGTCTAAAACACTCTAAAATAATTAAGGGGAAAGAAATATCATGTGTGTGTATGTGTGTGTGTGTGAGAGAGAGAGAGAGAGAGAGGTGAACATATGAACTAGAAGGAAAATCATTGGCTTCTAAACCTCTCTTGTGAACACATTAAATTGAGCTCAAACAATAGTTAGTCCAATCACAACTTGAAAGTAAGAGAAATTCAATATTTTAATGAGAAGAGGCTCTTCTAATTAAAAGTAATCACCATAGAAACATGCATAGATTTCAATTCAATATCTAGATAAACAATTAGTAATAACTATTTATATCTAAAAAGGAGATAAAATAAGGTAATCACCATATACATGTGTATATTGTAGCCAAAAGTGTCACTTATAGATATACACTAAATATTGAGAGAATATTTAGTCATAGAGAAAAGACTCATATAAGTTGCAATTGTTACACTCCCTGGCAAGTAGAACTTAGATTGAAAGATAGAGAGACTCCCCACGAGACTAGCTATGTAAAGGGAGATCTATTTCCTAGTTTTTGCAACCAACCTTTACAAATAGAAAATAAGCAAGTATAAATAGAGCTCTAGGACTTAATATATGATAAAATGCACCTCTCTTGGTTGGTGGAAAGAAAAAATGCTTCATGACTATAAAAATTCAATTCCAACATCAATCTATACTCTAGTATTCAATTATAATGGTTTCACAGGTTTCAATATCTTGTAACAATCTCCTAAAATATTGTACTATTTGTGCATATCTAGACATTTTCTACAACAAAGAGAATTTTAGAATATAAGAAGATCATATTCAAACATGCATGCTTTTTTCTATACTAGGCCACATGATCTCAACGATCTTATATGCTAATGGAATCCCAACAGGTAAGCCATACTCTATCAAACTATCATTCCCTCAATTTTTTTTCCTTTTGATGTGTATCCTTCTCTCAAATTTTAGAGCGTAAACTTGATTCTATTTCATTTACTCCTTTACTCCTTCACATTATAATTAACAACAAGATCTTTCAATATGAATCAAATTAACATTGATCAATAATCATTCAACATTGAAAAAATATTAAATTCAAATAAAAAGTGTGTACTTTAACTTAAAGAAAAATTAAAAAATTCAATTTTTTCTTCCAAAAACACTTATTCTCTAATCTTATGATCCATCTTTGATTTATTATAATTTGACACATGCAAAATTTACTAAGTGAGATTAAATTAGTGCTTTAATGCTTTAAAATTAATGGAGATAATAATTTGGACCAAGTTCATATTATATTAGCTAACAAGTGATTAACGGTTTCTTAATTAATACACCATGTGGAAGTTTCATTGCATTCACAACTACATAGCATTCTTAAAATGGAAATGGGTCATCAAGTTAAATGAAGCCCTAAGCTAGCATGTCATCTCCAGGAGAAGACACGCAGGTCAGGGTTTGTTAATTGTTCGATAGTTTGGTTGTGATTATGTCTATTTTGTTTCTCTAATTTCGAAACCTTCTCTCATTTCTTGTATAAGTTAAGTTGGTTTTTATGTTTTACATTTTTGTTGAGTCTATTAGAGGTTATTGTCTAATAATTTGTTATAGAGGGATGTTTTGTATTTTCTTGGTTTTCTTAAATATGTCAAATTGAAGAATGTGGGCATTTTTTATTTTTATTTTTTTTGTTGAAAATGGATTGGAGTAGCAAAAAGGTTCTAAACAAGGTAATGATCTTACAAAGACATTGAAATTATGTCTTAATGATGAAATGTTAAAAGCCTTGAAGAATGAATAATGTAGTTTGAAGAATGTGGGTATTTTCTCCATTGTCTTAACAAAGAGAGCTTACCATCTAATAATTTTTTTATGGTTGGTTGCTAATTGTTTGTTGTAAACATTGGGTTGTATGTTGGCACGTGTAGAATGGTCAAAAATATTTTTTTTTCTTAAACTTGTCAATATGCAAAAAGGAGTTGTAATTTTTCTTTTTGGAATGTTGAGAAACTATTTTATAACGCTTTGCTCTAGGCCCCATTTTCTGAGCTTAAAGATGTTTTCTATTCATCTCCTTGGTAGATTGAAGTCTATAGTTTTCCTTCTAATATGCATTTTCTTCTTCCTTAGTTTCTAAAGTCTTTAGGAAAATTTTGAAAGATCAAAGAAGCAAAAGTTTCCTTGCCTCATTTAAATACAAGAGTGCTTATTTTATTAGACTCAAATATAGAATTGTTAAATAATATTGCATTCTCATTGTGTAATAGAGAGGTTCCTTGCAAAATTGTTGGTTTGGGGAGCCTTGGTTCTTATTTTTTCCACAAAAAGGATGGGAATATGAGAACTAACTACCCTAAGTTAAGGTCTAACAAAAATATGCATAGTGAGGAAATCCCTTCTAATAGTGGGTCAATCAATATGTCTTTGGGTGGTTTTTAAAATATAAATACTCTTTTGAGCCTCAAAATGCATACTATGAAGTTGTTATGGCTATTGCTCCCTTTGAGTCCATTAATAATAGCATCCCAAGATATTTAAATATTGTTTTTGGTAAGAAATACTTGGGGATTGATGATTGTCTTAAAAGAAAGGCTTGCCTCAAGATCTTTCCTCATGTTTTTCTAGATCTTTTGACCAATAGTATTTTTTATAGTATTTGAAAACAAATTATATTAAGAGAGTTAGATCCAATCTTGATAGTAATCTTGTGGAGACAAAAAATACAATTAATGATAATATTAATCTCTTAGCTTCGACATGTATGTAAAACCAAATAATATAAAAGAGGTTAAGCTCCACCTTAGTTTTCAGAATCTTTGTAGAGGAAAAGGAAGCTCTTTTAATTTCTACTCCCCTCTAGGGGTCATTATTTTCATGAGGAACTACAAGTTGGTACATTAGAGGCATATAATCTTATGCAAGGAGGTTTGCTATTAGAAATTTTTGTGAAGCTAGATCTAATTAAGATTCAAGTAAAGTGTGTAGACTTTGTTTTGGATAATGAACTTAAGCTTATTTCAGCTATTTATTTCCATAGGCTTGGATTACAATAAAGGGAAATAGGATAATTTATTTTTTTGAATGACAAGTTGGCTAGGTTAATTGTTGACAAATGATTTTCTTCTTGTATAAGAATTAGAAACTTATTGGGGAGTCTGTTGAGCATATTTATTGTAAGAATCTACTAAGTTTTTCTGTGAATGTGTATTTGCTAAATCTGTTTGGGACTACTTATTTCATATTTGGTCTACATGGGTACCTAGGTTAGATCTTTTAATTGATTTGATATTTTATTTGTTCTTATTAGTGATACTAATTTTTTTTCTAAAATCTTTGCAAGGTCTAATTAGTCATGTTTATATAAAAGAATTATGGTTTCTTTGGGTAAGTAAAAATAAGCATTTTCAAGGTATTTCTAGGAGTGTTTTTGAAATTTGCAAATAAATCATAGTTGCTCTTATATCCTTGTAGATTTGTGTAAGTTGTCAAAAGAGAAGATGAAATTCATAAGGTTGTTGAAGAGAATTCAAATGGTGAAAAAGTTGTAGGATCTAGTTAAGGTAATTGTAGCTCCAAAGGTGGTGTCAAAGATCACGATGTTGGTAATTTTCCTTCCAAAGAGATTGAGATATCCAAGTTGTGTTCCCTTGATGACTACTCTTATCTCATCCTTTCTAGAATGGTGGTTCAAAAAGGGTATGGAGTACACTATATGGGCTAAAAAGGTTGAGGTCGTTATTGATGAAGAAGAAAAATCTGTCAATGTCAAGAAGCATGATGATTGATGATGTTTTAGTTTGACTTTAAATATTTTATGATGTTGTTATGTTGTTGGAATAATATTTTTTTCTATATAACCATGGTGTAATTATATTGTGTTGATGTATGAAATACCTTGTTAAATTGCTGATTTTATTTGATTGATAATTAACTTATTTTATTTATAATTATAATTTTGATATTGTATATGTATAATCTTAATCAAAATAAAAAAATCCAAAAAAAAATTAATGGCCCCTTAAAAGTCATATGGTTGATGGAACACATGACACATTTAATTCATTTTCCCATTATTTAAGTCCATATGAGCAGCCATTTGTTAATGCTTAACCAATAAAACAATGGCATGTCAATCTTAGTCGACTTCAAAGGTCAATTTTATAGCCTTAAGCTTTATACTGATAATGTTACACAATTGAATGATCAAATAGTCGGGCAAATGGGGAGGATTAGATGGTCTTTAATAATATTATTATGGTTTGATTGCATAGTAAATAGATATATTCGTTCCAGCTTTGTTATAACATGGTACATAATTATGGGTTCGTAAAAGCATTTGTGCATAGAAGTGGCCATGCATTCTCCTTATGACCAATTCCACGTCACATTAAGATTGTGAATAGTCAGTAAAAAGGGGAGGATCATATGGTCTTCAATAATGTTATTGTGGCTTGATTGCATAGTAAATAAATATAGTGGTTCCAGCGTTGTTATAGCATGATAGATAATTATGGGTTCGTAAAAGCACTTGTGCACAAAAG
The DNA here is from genome assembly GCA_007258455.2 of Sequoia sempervirens. Taxonomy (NCBI): domain Eukaryota; kingdom Viridiplantae; phylum Streptophyta; class Pinopsida; order Cupressales; family Cupressaceae; genus Sequoia; species Sequoia sempervirens. The sequence goes on along the minus strand of VDFB02281492.1, from coordinate 1,009,264,943 downwards.
TGGCCATGCATTTTCCTCATGACCAATGAAATGCAAGCATACAAATTCCATGTCACATTAAGATTGTCAACTCCTTACCAGACCTGCTAAGTGATATTAAGGCTCTACAGATGGGGAGAAAAGAAGAATAATCAATGTGAAGAAATTAAACTGAGGGAATGGATGTGATCAATTCATTTATCTCATTTTTTCAGTTATCTATTGGTAGCTTCATTCTTGTAACATTTTGATTCAATATATTATTTAAGATTTCATAATTGAAAGTGGTATAGAATAAGTTTATTGAATGAATCTCTTAGGAAAATAACAAGAAAAGCTAAAATTTGAATTTGATCATTTAAATTGAGTAATTCTTGTTTGTCTTAGAGTTGAACTAAGTTATTATCGAATCAATTGGAAATGAATCCTAAATTAAAATAACAATTTTGAGTAGAGAACGAATGCATGAAAATCAATACAAATAAAAACATAATAATTATAAATAAATGATAAATATAAATAGAGATGAAATAAACACTCATAAGAGACCCTAAGTGATTTAAAAAATCTTTCTTTCAATACTGAAATGAGCTGGATGGCGATTGGAGGCCACTACTATTGAAGGTTTGTGCATGCATGTTCCTGTGCAGGCTGCTTTTGGGTGCCCATGACCTGTAACAGGCTGGGGCTTTGTTCTTTTTTGCTATGTAGGGGTTTGGGGGGCATTAGGTATGGTGGATTGGAGACTGTACGATGTGAGGGAAGTGGGTGGTGGAAGCAGTGTGGGTTCAGAGAGGGTGAAATGGTGTGGGATGGGTGTAGGGATTCGGTGAGGAGGTATGGTAGAGGCTTCCAAAAGCCTAGTGCTTTATGGGCCAAAGCCATCTCAAATTTTTTTGGCAGCCATGCATGCACAAAATTTGGATTTGTCCTTTGTGGGTGAGAGCTCTAAGCTCAAGAAATTGAACAGATGTTTGTCGCAATGTCAAGATTGCCCTGTTCTGGTTATTTCTCCCGAATTGGTTTAGGAGGACATAGCTTATTGGAGCCAACATGTTCGGATATGCAAGTTCTTGGGTATTCATGTCCCTCTCTTGGTGTTAGAGTCTTGGATCCGTCGCACCTAGCAGTTTGAAGGTGATTTCGATCTTTTGGTGGTTGCAAATGGCTATTTCATGGTTGATTTTTCTTGCATCTTAGATCGTAATCATGTTTTTGAGGGAGGGTCATATTTTTACAATCATGTTGGCTTTTTCATTAAGCCCTGGTATGGAGGTTTTAATGTGACAGAGGATCTTCCTACATGGGTTCCTGTTTGGGTCCATCTTTCATGGCTGCCGTTGGAGTTTTAGAGGGAGGATCTTTTGCACTAGATTGCTACTTTGTTGGGGAAGCCGACTATCGTTGCTCAGAATACTTTGGATGAGAAGGTATTCTCTTATGCTCACATTTGTGTTGAAATTGATTTAAATGACCCTTTTCCAGATTCTTTGGAAATTTGTATTAGCTTTGCCTCATGGATTCAACCACTGGATTATGAGTCCCTTCCTTTTTTTTGCCACTTTTGTCACAAGTATGAACACCTTCAGTGCTAGTGTCCTCAAGCATCCAAAGTAATAGGGGATTCTTCTTCTCCTTCTTTTTGGCCTTCGGTGGAGAAGGGGGATAAAGGTAAGGTGTATGTGGTTGAGGGTGGGCTTGATAAGGATGGCTTTATCCCTGTTAAGCAGAGAAATAAAGGGAGGGGTTAGAAGCAGGCCTATAAGGATAGATAGAGTGATCAAGGTTTCAATCAGTTTGAGGTCCTAGATAATCAGGCTTTGGAGGAAGGGATTCCTATTGAGCTCTCCTCTAGGGCCACTAGTATGGATGTTAGGTTCGATACAGGGCCGGAGTAAGCAATTGTTGTTCATAATATTTCTCTGGCATTGGAGAAGGGGATTTCTAAGCCTCTTGGGGCCTCTACAGATGTGTAGGATGATATTGTTTTAGCAAATTTAGCTAAGGCAGTGTTATTTTTAGGTAAAGGTCAGGGATCATCTCCTACTTTAGGGGTGCTACAATGCCCTCTCAAGAAGGGGCATTTTGAAAATTCTTCGAAAGCTGGTCGTAAGAAGGATGTAGACAAGCTTAAATTTATAGGGAATCTATTTGTAGAATCTAGTTTTGTTAAGACCCTTGAGGCCCACTTCTCTCAACCTTCCTCATGATTATTCTCTCATGGAATGCAAGGGGGTTGAATAGCACCTCCCATCAAAAGGCTATTCAAGATTTGTTTTTTGTTCATTCTCCTAATATCTTTTGTGTTCAGGAAACTTAGCTTTGGGTGGACCTCATGCTTCAACATGCCCCTAGTATTTGGTTTTCTCTCTAGTGTCAGTGTATTAGGTCTAGGGGAACCTCTGGGGGTCTGGCTCTTTTCTGGGATCCTCGTAAGGTTGTTCCTTGTTGGTGGATTTCAAGGTAGTCTGCTATTTCTTTGGTGGCTTCAATTTTGGAATCTAGTGAGACTATTTTGGTTAGTAATGTTTATGCCCTAATTGACATCTGTGGTAAAATCTAGATTTGGGCTCATATCAGGTATGTTAGGTCTTGTGCACCCTTTCTGCCTTGGATCTTAGCTGGTGATTTCAATGTTGTGTTGAGCTTGGAGGAGAAAAGGGGATTGCTGCCTAGGCTTGGTCCTACTTTAGATTTGTTTCGAACTAATGTGGACTCTCTTGCTCTGATGGATGTAAAAACCTCTAACAAAATATTCACTTGGAATAATAGACGGAGTGGGCCCGAAGCAATTTCCCAGTGGCTTGATCGTTTCCTTGTCCCTTAAATTTTGTTTGCTTGTGATCATTTCTAAGGAGCAAGGTGGCTTTGTGGTAGGTTGTCAAATTCTGGATGGGGTGGTGGTTCTGTTTGAATTCATTCATTCCATGGCAACCTCTCAAGATAAGTCTATGTTTATTAATTTGGATATGGTGAAAGCTTATGACAGAGTTAAATGGATTTTTCTTCAGAAGATTCTATTGGCCTTTGGTTTTTCCTCTGATTGGGTGAGCTAGATTTTGAGCTATGTGACCTCTTCCTCCTTTTCAGTTATTATGAATGGGGAACCTAAAGATATTTTTTGGGCTACTAGGGGCCTTCTTCAGGGGGATCCACTCTCTCCTTATTTGTTTATTATTATGGTAGAGGGGTCGGGCCAACTTCTTAATTCTCAGGTTTCACATGGTTTGATTCATGGGTGGCAGTGGGGGATGGGCTTGCCTACACTTTCTCATCTCCAATTTGTGGATGACACCTCTCTTATGGGACTAGATGGTATTAGGGAGGTTGGTTAGTTCAGGAAAGCTTTGGACATCTACCTAGCGGCTTCGGGCTAGAGAGTAAATGAGCAGAAGTCTTCTATATTCTTCTTTAATACTCCTCAAGCTATCCAGCGACGGATTGCAACTATTCTATGGTTTCAAATTGGGTCTCTCCCCTTTGTCTACTTGGGTATTACTCTTGTTGTTGGTCATCATCCCAAGTCCTCCTAACAGTTTTTGCTTAATATGCTTAGGTAGAAAGTTACTCATTGGACTCGTCATTGGTTGTCTATAGTTGCTAGAGTGACTCTTCTCAAGTCTAGTATCTAGGACCTTCCCATCTACATGTGCTTTGTTCAAGTGGCTCCTATGTATTTCCTTAAGGAATTTGATGCTCTTTCTTGCCAGTTTCTTTGGAGCAGTAATTTGTTGTCTTCAAAGTGGAGCCTTGTTAAGTGGGAATCAGTGTGTAGACCAAAGTAGGAGGGTGGTCTTGGTTTACGCTCTGCTATTTTGAATGGGAAAGCTCTTGCTACCAAGCTTTATTGGTGAAGGTGTACCAATCAACATTAGTTATGGGCTTGTATTCTCAACCATAAATATCTTTGAGGTGTTGCTTCTTTTTAGGTTCCTAGCTATCCTCTAGAAGGGAGTGGTTCTATGATTTGGCATACTTTGAAAGTGGGGGCGTAGTTGATTAAGTGTGCACTTTTTTGGATCTGTCATTTGGGGTCACAGGCTCTTTTTTGGTCAAATTATTGGGATGGTCACCCTCCTATTCTCTCTTCTTTTCCTCACCTCCAGTCCCTTTCTGATATTTTTATTGCGGGTGGTTGGGATACTATGGAGCATTATAAGGTGGTGCAACATGGTGGGTTGGTTGTAAGTTTTCGTTGGAAGCATCCTTCTGAGTGGCCACTTGGAGGGTCTAAGGGGAATAGGCATGAGCTTTCCCAACTTCTAGCGTCCAGTGCTTGCAATTCTTTGCGGGGACTTGATGTCTTGGCTTGGGATGGTTTGGATTTGTCTGAAAAGTACTCTGTGGTGGCTGGTTATAAGCAAATAGGTAGGCAGTTGTTTGGGAACATTGAGGTCCCTTGGTGGAAGCAATTTTGGCACAGGTTGTCATGGCCCAAGTGCAACTTCTTTATGTGGTTAGTGGCTCAAAACTGATGTCTTACTTGGGATAATTTATGTATGTGTGGTTTCCAAGGCCTCTCTATGTGTTTTTTGTGTCATGGTTGTGAAGAGAGTGTCTCCCATCTCTTCTTCCAATGTTCCTATGCTAGGGAGATTTGGCATTTCTAGTGGGGGGTGTGGAATATAACCTGCTAGCATGCTTCCTCATTGGTGGAGTTTGGGGAACGGTGGAGCAGGGCCCCTATTTCTACCTCCTTTCTTTAGGCTGCATGGGCTCTTGGGCCTTCCTTTATTTAACTAGAGCCTGTGGTTGGAGAGGAATAGGCAGATTTTTCAAGATTCGTTGTTGATGGCCCCTCACCTATGGTGGAAAATTCTACACTCTTTAAGGGAAACTATTGTGGCTAAGTGTGATATGACTATGCTGGTGGACCCTCGTGATGTTGGTTGTTGTAATCATCTTCATCTTCCTCCTTCGCAATGGCAGCTCATGTGCAACAGATGTAGGCATCCTACCTCGAAGGTGAATAGGGATGGAAGATGGACCCCTCCTCCTCTTGGAGTCCTAAAAATCAACTTAGATGGCTCTTCTCATGGAAATCCGGGTCATGCTAGCATTAGGGGTGTGGGCCAGGATAGCTCTGGATATGTTTAGTTTATCTTCTCCATGTATAAGGGTCTTCATACGAATAATATTATGGAGGCTTAGGCCATTTTATTAGCTATGGATTGGGGCAATCAATTGGGATGGCAAAGGATCATATGTGAGTCTAACTCCCAGATTGTGGTGAGCTCACTAAACATGCGGTATTTGGATGATGTGAGCTGGCAGCTGGCTTTGATTGTTGAACAAATTCTCACTCTCTGTGCTTCTCTAGAGTATATTACTTTCACTCATATTCCTTGAGAATGGAATGGTGTTGCTAATTGCTTGGCTAAATGGGCTTTTGATCATATTCATGATTGGAATTTGGTGGATCGGGGTCAACTACCCCTAGATTTTTCTCATCAATTGGATCACTTGGTTGAACTTGATAGGGCTATTTAATGCCCTTGCTTTGTAACGTTTCCTTGTTTTAATAAATTTTTTAGCCCCCCTTGATATTAAATAAACACTCATAGAAATTAAATTATGAACCAAATCTAACATAAAAGTATACTACTTATTACAATATTATTACATTAAAACAATTCCAATCAAAATAAATACAAAATTATATAAAAATGAGATGTATTTCCTTTTACAATAATAATACTTGTTATATAATCCACTAAGCATATAATATATTCTCAAACACTTAATGCAAAGAAAGACAAAGTGTTTTATTTAGAAAATTTAAGTTACTGAAGTTTTTTTTAAAACAATTCAAAGGAAATTAATTTAGAAAGGAAAAATTATTTTCTTTTATATTTTTCATTCACAATTAATCAACCATAATTATGTTGATAACTCAATGGTTGTTTGTAAACCTCAGTTTATAGGGATGATTTTTGAAGTAACATTATCATCATCACAATCTTGTTGTGTAGAAGTGAATTGTCCAAATTGCTCCTTACTCTCATCTTTTTCAACCACAAATATTACAACAATTATTGGTATTTTTGACATGACAACTATATTAAATTGCTTAAAGTTTAGAATTTTCCCTAACCTGAAGGTGGAGGGTTTTCCAAACATTTTCACCCAAGAAAACATCGAGGTAGTTTGCACATCGAGTTCCTCTTCTTCCAACAACCTCAACAACTTAGACAACAAAAACTCTCTTCTACAAGTATATATTGTAATCACTCCCTCATCACTCCCAATTTCCATACTTATTGTAACCATTGGCCTTGAAGTTTGTAAAATCTCCAAAGAATTTGTAGTCAATCTTGAAACACATTGAGCAACTAACAAATTATCACGTCATTTGCTTAATTTTTTTTATCTCACTTAGTAACTTTGAAATGTAGTTTGGAACTTGAGAAACAATAGCTAGATTGCTCAGTTTGATCTGCAATTAGAGAAAAGATGCATCCAATTATGACATGTTAGAGTTGATTATATACATAAAAATGAGGAAGAGATCAAACATCTAGTATGTTAAAGTCAAGTTTGTAATTAAATGGTAACAACATATTTATAAAATTTTGGGGAAAATGTTTGGGAAAAATAAGCGTTTTTGGTCCATAATTCGTTTTGTGGAATCCACTCTCACTATAAACATTCGGTAAGTTGACTACAAGACACTAATTATTTATGTTCAATCTACATATAATATAAACATTATTTTCATTTTAGACTAATATAGAGTCACCTAACATTTAATCTACAAATTTATATAATATTTAAGCTAGGCAGTTGTGGAGTAAAAAACATGCTTGATATTTCATACTTTATAGGAAATTACGTTTGATATAGTCAACAGATGGCTTCATGTTTATGTAAAGATTAATGGAAAATAGTAGACACAAATATCCTTATGTAGCAATAGATGAAGTTTCCTTATACAAGAGAAAATAGGCAATTGTTGAGTCAAAAACATGCTTGATATTCATACTTTACAGACACTTACCTTTGATATGGTCAACACATGACATGTTTATGTAAAGATTAGTGGAAAATAATAGAAACAAATATCCTTATGTGGCAGAAGATGAAGTATCCTTATGCAAGAGAAAATGAAGTCACTTTATGCCCTTCCAAGACATTCTTGATTACACCTTTCAAACTTAACTAATTTCCTCTACTCACCCACATGCCTAGTCTACATTTCTTTGTTCACTCTCAATATCAATAGGAGCACACATGCCATTAAAAAAAATACTACTTCTTCAACATTTGATTTTGATCATTATACAACAACAAGACCTCTAGTGTGCTTTGATATCATATTGAAAGAAGGTAGACACAAATATTGTTGAAAACCTAAACCATAATAGTAACAATAATAAATATAAAATAATAAGTATTATATTAAGTTCATACCGAATTTTACACTGAAATATATAGAAATGCTTATGAAATATTGCATTCTTTTACCTTTTCAAAACTACCCAAAATACTTATAAGAAACTTATTTTAACAATAATATTAAATAATAAACTATTGTTCAAACAACTATACCTTCGTACCTGAAGAAAAAAAAAATGTTAGGCATGGTTGAGAACATACTAATATTACCTTTGGATCACCCGATTTAAACGTCACACACTAAGCTTTGACCGCTTAGTGTGGACGTGCCATGGGGCCCCCTCCCAGCCGGTCATTCCAATATCCCATACACTTTTTCCCAAAGGCCTTCCCCGTTGCCATCCACCATGAAGAATGTATTGCTGCTCCGTTTGGCCCCATTCGCGTCCAACTACCGTGAAGTATTTATTGCTGCTCCAACCACCCTCGTTTCCTGCTTCAAAATTTTGGGCGCTATTTTATTTGTTGCAAAAGCTCTGTTCACACGGTGAAGATTGTTGGACCCATATTGATTGAGCACCAATTGCTGTCAAAAGGTGTACGATCCTTTTCACCAATCTTTTGTAGTTTTAAAATTATTTGCTTTTTTTTCTTTTAATTTGCAATTTTAAAATTGTTTGTAGTTTTTCATTTAATTTCTCAAATGATGGTATCTATAGCATATTCCATGATTGTTTAACCTTAGCATGCATGTTTTCCACGACAGTTGCAACTGCATCTCACAAATTTCCTCTAACCTGCGAGCTTTGATAGATGTCCATTGTCCATAACCTATTTCAATGCTTCCATAGATAAAATATGCAGGGAAATGCTAGAAATATTATGGGATATCAGTGGTTGAGGCTTCTCTTCACCACTGGACTTGATCGCCATATCTTCAAGTTCAGTCTATTTTTTCTCTTGTACGTTGATTTTTATGTCTTTTTAAGGGTCTTCAAAAAGCCAATTTTTTAGCTTCATGTTGTCCATCTCTACTTTAACAACAATAGAGAAATTAGAGAACAAAAAAAGTATGGCTAAAGCAACAACAATTTGGTAGCCTTCTCGAGGAAAAGATTTCATTCTATTCTCAACCACAATCATAACCATTAGAATTTGGCCTTATACCAGCTTTAGGTGCCATTTTCCTTAGAATTTCTAAATTATTTTGAAGTATATTTTGGTCAGTTTCGTTGGCAATATGTTGTGTGTTTTTCTTGCATTTATCGGTGAATCAATATATTTTGTAGTGAGGAGGGCTAGATTCCACCGCTTGAGAATTGAATCTTGTTTTTATCTGTGATATTGTTGAAAAGGTATGGACTCAAGCAGAACATTGTGGGATTCTTGAGATTTTTTGTGTAGGTGATAGATGTTTCCTGTGATTTCATCATTGTGCATGTCAATTTCAATGGGTGCATGGCGAATATGGCTACAACTTTGGGTCCTTGTCCGCTTTTTGTCTACTTTTTTCATCTAGGCAGAAAAATTTATTGACTTTGGTAGGGTTTTCATATATACATTACATAGAATGGCTTCATATCCAACCTTAAATGGAAGAGCCTTTGGAACACCAATAAATTGGTCAGTATTTGAATTTAAATAAATGGAAGAATAATTTATATAGATTGAAAAATTATTAAATAAATCTTAGTAAAATAAATATTAAAAAAATTATGTAATGGATATCTAAAAGTGAACTCTTGAAAGGGAATCTTAAAATTTCAAAAAATCTCTATATTGTATCATAAATTTATAGGTCTTTTCAAACTCTTTTACATAAAAATAAGTTTGTTAGAGCATTCTATCCAAAAACATTGATTTTCTCAACCCTCTCGTCCCTTTGAAATGTGTGTGATGGTTGTGTATTTGAGTGTACTTTTCTTTTAGTTCATTTTTTTGAATGTGGGCCAGTGTTTCCCTCCCTTACTAGTCATTATATGTAAACTAAAGGACAATTTCAAATTGCACAGTAGAAAGATGTATTCAAGGACTAATAATAATTTATTTTGATTATCTAGGATAATCATGAGAGCATTCATTAGCCTACATCATCATTCTAGGCATCCTACATACTTTCCTATTGCCTTAAATCATTATTCAAATCCACTGAATTAGTCCACCTAGGGGCTTGATTATAAGAGAATAAATCCTTGTGTAACAAGCTCCTAAATGGTGTCTATAGACACAATCTCACTTCAAACATCTAGGTACAATGAGGTGAGACAAAATTAATACATTCAAAAATTCCTTATTCATTGATCTCCATCAATCTAAGTTTAATTTTATACACATAATCAATTCCACAAGTGTAAAGATCAATTTTGCAAGTATGTATTTAAACCAAAGCAAAATTTAATATATTTAAAAATACTAAAGAAGTTATGTAAACAGTCCTTCTCCCACCCATCCAATAGTCACAATTAGAGTCTCATAGCTACCAATAACTATCTACTCCATTCAAAACATAAATGTGACACCCAATCTGTCTCTATTGGTGAGGGTAGTTTATATGCGCAATGCAGGCAAGGAAATGTAGAAAAAGTCATGGAATAGTGAGGACAAGACACCACTAATCACAAGAGAAGCTATGGAGTACCACAAGTCTTTTAGGGTTATAAGAAAGCTGAAAAAATGGGTTGTTTGATCTATTATATTTCTCTTTGTTATTTCTATTTTTGGTTTAACTATTAATATTACTATTTATTTTATCTCTAGAAATTAACATTTGGCACCAAAGTGGGTTGTTTGATCTATTTAATAAGAAGGGTGTGCCTTGCCTAGTAGAGAGGAAAGAAATATACCAATACTAAAAATAGAGCTTCACAATTGAATAGTAGAAATTGTGAAGAGAGTAGAATACTTTATTTTAGAGTATCATCTTGTTTGAAGGTCAAAAAGGATAGTCTTTATGAAAGATAAATTAATTATTTTATTTTCTTCTTTGATTCCAAGATATGTCTTCTACTTGTAGTGATTTAAATTTATCTCAACCCTATATATATTTTTTTACAAATGTGAAAATTATGATTTTTCGAGTACTAAAATGAAGATATCATTTCTCAAGATTGTGGGATTTAGTTGAAAGTGGTTACTCAAAACTTGCATGTGCACATGTTCTTGCCACAATGAAGTGAAGTAATAACTATGCCAATGTGTTATGTTGCAATGACTATCTCCTTCCTTGGTGACAATTTACTTTATATGTTTGACAAGATTTTATATTTAAATAGATTCTCCCATCTTTATGGTAGTCTTTATGAATAAAATATTGAGACCTTGATGACAATGCTTCAATGGTATGGGATTATTAATGGAGATGATTGTCCTATGTATGACTAGGTGCATGGAATTCATCATGATAATACCTCTCTTATTTATGGTATTCATTGAGGTAATGATGATTATCAATATGTCTAGAGGTCAATGTTAGAGTTTGAGGGTAGCAAGCTCCCAAGTGCCATGATTATCATTGATACTGATAATAGAAATCTCCCCTTAATAAGGTAAGACATTATATTAGTTCCATAATAATTTGTATACTTCTTGAATATTATTGGTTACCATGATGCTTTTGACTTGAGAAGACACATATAACACAACATACTATAATATTATTTCTAAGATTAAGGATAGTGATGATTCTCATGACCATATGAGTAGTTGTGTCTATTATGATTATGGTTATACAATATACTTGGGATATTGTATTGTATAGTTTGTATAAGGCTAAGGCATTAAGACTCATTGAATGGAGTCCCTTCATTGTCTTTCTAATACCATGATTGTCATCACTCATGTAATTTTCTTCATTTATATGTCTTCCAAATTTTATTAGAAATTTCTCATAGATTTCAATGATACCATGTGACTCAGGGACTTCCTTAGAAGGAAAGGACTATCCATAGTAGTATTATGGTATTGGCTAACAACCCAACTTCCTTCCTTTCTTGTAATATTATTTAGGATGGTTTTATAGCAATCAATGATAAAATGAACTACAAGTCTATGCTCTAAGGTACATAACAATCATGGATATTATTATGTCTTGGCATCTTTCATTACTGGTTTGAGGGCCTTATCATTGAAAAAAAGGCTAGTTTGTAATTTCACACTAAATAAAATCAAAAAATAAATCATGATTTTAAAATGATATAAGTTTTTTAGGAATTTGACAAAAATTAAGCCCTTGTAATTCTGTCTTTGCCAATGGTTGAAGAGGTATGCATCTCCAACTTATTCTTTCTTGATTTCTTAAAATATCAAGACAAAAAAATATGTTTTAAAAACATTTCCATATTCCAACACCAATTACACATAGTAAAAATATATTTTTCTCTTAAATGCAACAACTATAGAGGGAATTTGGTATCATACATCACATGTGTTGAACCTTGTTGTAGGTGTTAGGCATTAATTGATTTCCTCATATATGGCTTTACTAAGGGTTACAACTCCTACTAGACAACTATAGCTTTGTCATGATAGTTAGGTGAGGGTTATTAATGGTGCATTCAAGGTACATCATACATCCGATTGTCTTTGTTCAAACCTTCATTATAAACTACCTTCTTATCATCCTTTAGATTTAAATTATTAGAACCAAATGTTATTTTGAAATATAATTAAGAGTTTCAATGCTTCAAGGAGGGCTTGTAAAGGTTGTAGGTACTCTAGAATAGCTTCCAAGCTATTTCCCAAACTATTTAATGGTTTTGTGAGAGTTTTTAGGGGTTAGTCTCATGGTGAGTTCCTAGAGATTTTTCTAATGTATAAAAAATAGTAACATAGCATAAAATTACCATGATTACAATCTTGACACTCAAATTCTCTAATTTCAATCATCTTTGCCACAATTATGTGAGATTAAACTTGAGGGTTTAGGATTAAACATACAAATGCACATAACTAAATAAGGAGCAATTAAAACCCATTCATGAGAACTTTCCTTGAAAAATTCAGACCCATTAATACATTTGAGAACTTTCTTTCCAAGCACAAAGAAAGGAAATTGTTAAAAACTATTTTTAACACTCATAAACACATTCATGACAAGAATCATTTCATCTCTAACCCATAACCATGAAATTAAAATGCAAGTAGTGGCGACAAGCTCTGACACATATGGAAGGCTCTTCGAAAATCATACATGTACTTTGTGAAGATCACATGGACTTGAAAGACCTTCCAAAATCATAAACATATGAAAAATATCTAATATGAATGGCTAACTAAGGCTTTCTAGAAGCCTTTAGATTATTTTTAACATGTCTACTATTATTTGTAAGCCAAAATTTATATTCGAATAAAAGAAAAGTCATTTTATGACATGTTACTAAAATTTAATATCCATACAAATCCTATTGTGCGTTTTTATATTGAAATTAACCAAATCATGTCATATTAAATTTTAATATTCATTATTGATTTCACTTTTATAATCATTTCCAACATCAACATTCGATATCCTTAGGATCTTTACCTTTAATTTTGACAATGGGCATAATTGAAATAATTTAACCTTTGCATGTTTTGAATGGTTATCAAACATGTCTAGAATTTCTACCAAGTGTGTTATATCATGTGTGGACATTTTTAATTAGATTCTAACATTTTTGTTTGTCTACTTAGAGATGGACGTTGATTGGTCTCGCATCATGGACGAAGACGTTCAACACCCCCCTAGGGGGAAGTTCTCCTACAAAGACCTATCATGGGAGACATATATCCTTAAAGGCTCACAGTTGCTTTCAACTTGGATTGAGGATGATAGATTAAATGACTTTATTGAGGGAGAGAGTTCAAGGGACTCCTACCCAACTCAATTTTATAGGAGTCACAAAAGGGAACCCACTCCTAATACAAAACCTAAGATTAATAGTCATTTGAAATACATGTAAGAATCATACGCTAACTACAAATGTTTATACTTACTATTGTCCAGTGCAAGATTGTCTCTAATAATTTGTCAACCCTATTTATTAATAGTTTGAAGATTATTTATGATTTCTATAGGTATTGGTGTGCATATGGACCAGATGACTTTAGGGGAAAAGATGCAACACCTTTTGATCCTTCCTCAATTCCCAAATTAGGGAAATGTAGTAGACCTGGTCGTAAACATACACAACATGGTTGTACCTGTCCTTTTAGCATACGAATCATGGTTCATAGGACAAACCTTGTTTTTATATGGTACCACCAAGTTGAACATGTGGACAATGAAGGCATACCTTGTCATCGTCAAATAAATGAGTTTTTGGGAACAAGGTCCTTCTTTGCACAATATATTAGAAAACAATTACATCAATGGGTGGAGTCATTATTATTGCTTGGCATGCCTGCAAATGTAGTGCATAAAAAACATAAGCAAATGGTGCATGAGAAGATGACCATGTTTGAGGTTCAATCTTCTAGGGATGATTTTCTTACCATGGATGACATTGCAAATATTGATCACAAAATTAAGACATCAAGCTACATGTTTGATAGTAATGATGCTCTTTCAGTGCAACAATGGGTTTTGGAAAACCCTGAAAAGTGGTTTGCATATCAAGAGTATAGTGCCATTGCTATTGATGGAGATGGGAAAATCCCATTTGTTTTGGGAATTCAATTACCAAAGCAACTTGACTGGATGCTTCAATATGGCCATAACAACATATTTTCCATGGATTCTACATTTGGTACTAATGCAATGAAGGTACATTGTGTATTCTTTAGTAGTTTTGAATTGAAAATGTTTATAATCAAATAAAAAATAGTATTGACATATTGTACCTTATGTCATATGATAGTTTCAATTGTATACAATTCGTGCATTCGATTCAAAGCATATGGGGGTTCTTGTGGCATAGGTCATTATGTCCAGGTCTTGTGCATATGATATTGCATATTGGATGCAAATTCTTCTCCAACGGGTTCACTTGAAGAATATTGATTGGAGAATAAACACATTCATGGTGGATGATGCAGCTGCTGAGATCAAAGCTATTAGGTATTTTATTTTTCATTAAAACTTTGTACGTTTTTGTAAATATTTTAATACATCACATGTAAGAATATTAAATATTGAGTAAAATTATTCATGATGCAGAGAAGTGTTTTAGTGTGATGTATATCTATGCTCTTGGCATGTTAGATGTGTGTGGTTGAAGAACTTGATCGCAAAGGTCAAAGATAATGTAGATAGATGAGAGATGTTTGATAGACTTGAATATATTATGCATCATTCAATAGATGAGGATTTTGTAAGGAATGAGGTTCACAAATTTATTGAACACTTTAAATATACACAACCATACACAACTGTCATTCATTGAATATTTTAAAGGATGGTGGTCTGATAGAATGAGTATGTGGGCTAGATGTTGCCATACACTAAAGCATGCAGGGCAAGAGACAAATGGTGCCATAGAGTCCTACCACTCACACCTAAAAAGATGATTCTTGAAAACAGTCGAGCGTGCTGCAAATTATTGTGTTGATTGGTTGGTACATCAACTAACAACACATGTCTATGTCTATTATTGGTGGGTGAAATTTAGTAACAAACATGGTTTCTATAGGAACTTTGATATTGAGAAGATTGAAAACACATCTTGGGTTTGAGCCTTGCAAATTCTAGATGACCATGTTACATTCAATGACACCGATGATTGCATAGCATGGGTGACAAGTGAAATCAATCCTTGTTTTTGCTATGAGGTGTATAGATCCTCACTTGATCTATGTATGGGCTCTTACAACTTTTCAATACAAGGATACATGTGCAAGCATGTGATCAAAGTGAACTTGATGAGGGAGAGACGACATCTATATAACAACTTGCATGAAGACCTTGATAATATTGCTAATACAGTTGATTATATAGAAGATGGATGCACCGCCAGTGTCTCTAATCATTTGGTAGTTGAAAAAAATAATTCTTTTATTCTATTGGTTATCATTCTTTGCAAAAAAATGTGTTTTAAATGTGTTGCAATGTCAATGCAAGAAATTGATGAATTTGATGGGATTAGAGGTAATGAAAAATGCCATCTCTTGGAGGATTATTCTGTACATACATAGGTGACATAATAACCACATTTTTCTCATTCCAATTCATGTTAGTTTGATTAGTAATTTTTAAAATATTTATATTTTTGTTTGTAGACTATTGACAACAGAGATGGAGATGCAACGATAGAAAAGAAGTTGCAACTAATAGACACATTCCAAGGAATTTTGACTCACACATGATCTGATTTGGCAACACTTACTTTCATTGAGAAGATTTTAAATGACTTTTCAAACAAGGTCAAAAGTAGACACGTCTCATCGCAACTCAGATTAGACCATCCAAGTGTGCATCCATTTCGCCCTGTACAAGATGGATTTGGTCACACTATTCGTCGAAAAAAAGACTTGATTGAGTGCATGAATGTGAGGAGAAGGCCAAGTATCTCCAACATAACACCTAAGTTTCCTCAAATGCCATGAAATCTTAAGTGTCGAAATTGGTTTGATGATCTTGATAGGGAAAATGAACAAGACAAGGATCATACCTAATACAATGAATGTAATCTTGACAGGGTTGACAACATAGAGTTTGGAAGCATGCAAGATACTATTGCAAACACACATGATTTTATTGAGAACACATAGGATAGTGTCATCATACTCAAGTTTAGTTGTGTACTAGAACCATTTTTAAGATTTAGGAATGCCATAATTTTATTTTGAATGTTACAAACATAACTAAAATGTTTGTCAATTTCCAATTAGTTGAACTGGGGGATATGGAAAACTATTATGGTGAATCATGATCTATGTATAAAATTATTTTATTTTTGATGTACTAGAGTTAAGTTATATCAAATGCATAAAAGAAACAACTATGTGTCAATTCAAATCCATTCACGGGAACATGTCTAATATGAATGACCAACTAGGGCTTCTAGAAGCCTTTAATTTATTTTGAACATATCTAATATTATCCATAAGTCAAAATTTATATTCATATGAAAGAAAAGTAGTTAAATATGATGTTACTAAAGTTTAATTTTCATATAAATCTAGTTGTGAATTTTACAATCATTGCCCACATTGACATTTGAAATCCTTGGGATCTTTACCTACAATTTCTTAGTTCTTTTTTATGTCTAAGCTACTTTTGTTATTTCCAACAAGCTACCATATTGTGTTCTCTATGCAAATTCTTAAATGGGCCAAGGATTCGTCTAAGCTTTCATGATAAATCCTTGACTATATGCAACCCCTTGTTATGTATGAATGAGCACACATGATTTTCAAAATAAGAGTGTTGAATGTAAAGTTGGATGCAGCATGTGTACATACATGTCCTGAAAGTATATGTGAAACTCTAATTTTGATATCTAAATATTTAATATGGAGAATAGGACATGATGATTAGAATTTACATTATAATTTCTCTCTTTGAAAATTTATTTTAATAGTATCTCTCTATGTTTCACAATAACTGAAGTACAAGGTTAAAAAAATGTATATGTATATTTCCTATTACATCTGACAAAGCTCCTTTATCCTTCATCTCTTTGAGGCATTTTGTCCAACAGTTCACATGCTTTGTCTATTATTCCACATTTTGTATACATGTCTACCACATCATTCTTGGTGAAGTACCTATTTTATATTTATAATTTTATTTGTATGTAGGTGTTTTGGACATTTTTCAATCTGAACAGATTATTCATTAGATTAGTAACTTGGATGACAGTTTTTGAAAATGTCAATAATAATCAAGATTATTATGTCAACTTGAAATTTGTGAGTATCTGTGGACAACTTCTAACAAGTGGTAGTATGTCGCAGGTCCAACATTGTTCGAGATTAGTAAACAAATATAGCTCACCAGCTTGAGTTTGCTTGAAATTTGTTACCAAGAAGGGAAGAGCTTCTAGTGTGACCAAAATGCTTCAAAGTGCATTTAATGAGTTATATTGAATTTTCTCTTGAAATAAAAAAATCCAAGGGCAACTGTAGAAATAACATAAGAAGGATAAATCATTTGATCCACACATGTAAACAAAACTACCTATTTTTCCTTCTAACTTCTAAGTTCCTAATATAGGCTATCATCTATTGTTCTACCATTTTGATTCTTGGTAGAATGGAAGTAAGCTATCTCTTGTTTCTATTTATCATCTCTTTTTAGATGAGCATATTGGTGTAGTCAATGTTAATTCCAAAATTACTTCATATAATTTACCCATTCATACACATGGTTTAAAAGATAAACATTGAAAAAATGCCTACACGTATATTTAAAAAGTGATTATTCTAATGCGTGCATGTATATTTAATGAGATAAATAACAACCACTACCTCATAGCACATGAGAAAGATTTCAGCTGATAGGAAAATATATAGAATTAAACATAAAGAACTGTTACAATCTTTCACAATCTTTTTTGTTGTTGTTTTTTTCCCACAGTCTGATAAAAAGTTAGCATATGCACAAAATAAATGCAACTTTATGCAAATGGGAAAAGTTACATTATAATTGAAAGTAGTTGTTGTTGAGACAATAATATATCGGTTGGATGATCACAGTTGATGTTGTAGAAGTATTTGAATTTAGAACATGGAAAATGTACATAAGTAAAAATTGAAATCTTGTGTAGTGTAAAATATATACAATCTTGTTTTAATTGTATACAAAATGTCTATAATATGTACAGAAGATGACAATAGATCCTCTAATTATAGAAATAATTATTTATATTATGAGTTGAAAGGTTTAGCATATTGCATTGGATTGGTACAAGTAAATTTAAACTCATGCTAGTGAATCGCACATTAGAATATCCAAGTTAATTAAGAATAAAAGCTTAAGTTCAGAAACTGGGAGGATTGAAATTGAAGGGGGCTATGGAAGATGGCATGATCAACAGGCTCTAATACTATAAAAAGTGTATTGTGAAATCCAATGCATAGCCTTTGGCAAGGAGATTTACCACCAGCAGATGGGGGTATAGAAATTGGAGAGAGATAGGGGAGGCACATAGGGAAAAGAAAGCATAAAACAAAGAAACAAAGAGTTTGAAGCATTTTTTGTTAGATAAAATGTGTGTAGAATTAAAATGAGGGGGCGTATAAGGAGAAGATAAGGAACGTACAAAAGTAAACATTCATGCAGAATGAAATAAAACAGGGGGTGGCTAGATGGTGTATGAAGAGATAAAAAAAATCCAATTATGTTGCTAAAAAATCCCTAAACAAAAAGCAATGCATATGATATTTACAATAGTTATATTTTCTTTGGATAGTGTAGTAGTCAAATTATGTACATTGTCTCCAAAGGAAAGGCATGTAGCTTAATTGATAGTATCTCATATGGAATCAAAGCTTTGATTTTGTAACTATGTATGATTAAATGCTTCTTAATTCACTCTATTTGTCTCCATTATTAGCACGATGCATCACTGCCCATACCTAACACTTGAAAAGTACTAGTAGCATGAGGAGCAGCCCAAACATGATCCTTGTGATTTTCCAGTTGCACAACTCTGTGTTTTTGCACCTATTATGTACTGTGTGTAATGTCTTCCATCTCCCTTGTATTGTATTTGACTTGCATGATTTCCAACTAAGTTTGTTGTAGGAATTAACACCACGAACCTTGTATTCTGCCACTATCTCTACATACTTCCTTGAAAAAGGATGCTTGTCTCCTATCTTTCTCCAACCAAGAGAAAATCAAGACTTTAGTTTTGTTTCTATTTACCTAAATTCCTATTCTTCACAAAGGTGATGTAATGTTTTCAATTGTTCTATTGAATTGTGAGATACTTTTACAATCAAGATGAGATCATCCACATACATAAGTAAATTCGCCTGTTCTTCTAATCATCTGACTTGTCCATGTATAGTTCATACAATGTGGGGGATACCAGGCAATTTTGTTTGACACCGACATCACTTTCAAAACACATTCATAAACCTGTAGGTGTTCTGAGTTTGGCTTGCACTTGATCATGAAGCATGTGAACCTCTGCTCTATACTCATTTGGCACAGTAATTTCCTCATGCTATTCCAAAGTATGCTTCTAGGCATGGTTTGAAAGCTGTCTTAAAGTCAACAGAACAACAAAAAACTTCTTCCCTTGACTCATCCCATCCCTTTTCAAATAGACATTAGAGTGAAGCAGTAATCAATTGTAGAGTGTTTAGATCTAAAACATTAATATGATTTTCCCCTCCCTTGCTTTTTGTACCCAACTTCAGATTCTACACTGTATCATACTACTGAATAATTTTGGGGCAAGAGGGTTGATCATAGTAGCTTGGTAGTAATCTAATTGCTGGACAAGTTTCAAATTAGACTATGGTGTAATTTTGAGAGGCTATGATCACGAAAACAATCTTCTAAACAAGTAAATGAACTTTGATGGATCTTATGAACCATGGTGGCTTAAACAACATTAAAACACATTTATCATATCCTATTTAAAATTTTGCAGGTCGTGAAATATATATGAGGAGAATGACTACTGCAAGTTGTAAAAATAATACAGACTATTTATAATAATTAATAATTTGTCCAGGTCTAAAATTTTGTGTAAATCATTTCCATTTTGGGGGGTAATTTCATCAAATTATAGCTCAAAAAAAGGAGAAAAAACTAGCGAAATACCAAATGGTTTTAATCTGAATATGCATTTAATACTTATAATTTATGCTTCAATGAGTATAGAAAGAGCCACGCCCCCGAATACGTAAACCTGAATAAAACTTGTCCTGACCGCCAAAATCCAAAACCCTAACTTTAAGCAGCCAAAAACCCAGTTCTCGTACCTTAAACATAGTCATCCTGAAAACCTGACAAAAAAGAAAACTAACGCATCCACATACATGTCTACCAGGGGAGTTGCAATCTGTGTCGTGAATATCTTGCAATCATGACATTCCATGAGAACACGTTTCTTCGAGGCATTCTGTTTAACAATTCGCATGCCTTGTCTATGCTTTTGCATATGCAGTCATGTCAATCCATGAGACCACATTTCTTAGAGGTATTCTGTTAAACCGTTCACGGGCCTTGTCTATCCTTCCACATTTTGCATACATGTCTACTAGGATGGTTGCAACTACATCATCTAACAAAAACCCTCAAACAAAACCCTCTGTCGTTTACCCTTCGACGGATGTCCATACCCTGTTCCAAACGTCCCATTTTCAAACACGCAAGGAGGCTGCTGGAAAAGGTTTCGGAGTCTGGTAAAGCCTTTCAAACAAATCCATTTTGCGTATATCCTGCAATCATGGCATTCCATGAGATCACATTTCTTTAAGGAATGCCTGGATTAAACTGTCCAAGGGCATATCAGTGTTGTTATCTTGAAGTAGTTTAAAGTCGCTATCAACATAGTTTAAGCACAGCTCAGGTATGATAATATTTGTGTGGCATCTGTAAGTGGAATGTTCGTCATCCACAGTTCAATGTTCAATACTGTGATACCAAACATAACTTCCTTGCTTAGTGTTAGTGTGGGCAAAGAGATGGTTTGGAAAGGCATGTGGGCATATGTAGGTTTTTGAGAAGTGTGAAGTTAGTGTGTTCAACTATCAGATCTCCCCTGTGTGCTGGCCCTCAATAAGAACTTGCACTTACTTCATTGCTTGGTGTTAATGCCTAACTTAATATATCCATCTTCAAACATGTTCATATGTAAAAATCAAAGTAGAAAAATCATAGAAAAAACTTGATACAATAAACATAATATTATCAAAGGTCATAAATGAAGAAGTTCATTTTGATCGTACAATCAAAATCTTAAGAACAATCCATTAAAATTTCATAGTAAAGAAATCAAAAGACACCAAAGAAAATCAAAGAACTCTTCCTTTTTAACAACCCATCACAATGGTTTGAGACCATAATAAACTCCTCTCACCCAATCCAAAAACCTTCACATTATTAATATTTAGAAGGAATACTAGAATAAAAAGATAAAGAGAATGGAAAAACATTAAGAGAGTAGAAATTGTAAGCCAATAATCATGGCCAACGAGGTTAGCCAAATTACTAATCCATAGCTTAACTAGAGAAGATTACAATTCTTTTTTGCACCATTAAGAAGATATCTACGTTCTTTTTCTCTCCAAACTTCATGCTATGGTTCATGACTAGTCAATCTAATCCCTCATCACTCCTCCAAACTCCCTTTCCCTTCCTTTTCTTCCAAAAGTCACTAGTTATCTTGAATTCTTGTTTATGAGTTAACCAAAGAACACAATTAAAAGCTAACATTTTTGGGCTCCCAAGCCACTTCCATAGATCTAAACCCAAAATAATCAAAATGAAACCAGCTAGCATCATGAATGTACTTGGTTCATTAGTCAATCAAAATGGCATAACAAGGCACTTCAAGTACAACCCATCCTTTATTTTGAATGTGACTTTCCACTAATCCCTTTCTCTAAACTAGATGTAGTGTGATCTACTTTTCAAATCAATCTTTGTGAAGTATTTAAATCCACTTAGGAAATCTATTAAATCATCCATTTGGGTTAACATAAATCTAGATACTTTATTGCTATCTTATTAACGACTTATAAATATGTGAATATGTAGGCCATTAGTGATCCTTCTTGGGTGCTAGTAGTTACTAGTTCACTTCATCAACTAAAATTATCTATTATCACACCAACAACTCTTAACTTGTTTCTTCACTTCATCATTCTCCATTGGCACAATCCTATATGTTGACTTATTCAATAAAATTGATTCAACGATTAAATCTATGTGTTCACTCATGTTTCTCATGGGTGACAACCCATTACATAATTTATTTGAAATAATTTCAGCATACTTCTCTAATAATTCCTTCACTTCTTATGGAATGTCTTTCATTTTACCCATTGTTCTAACCTTTGTGCACATAGAAATAAAAGTGTAGTAATCTCTCTCTTTCTTCATTTTATTTGGAAAGTGCTTTTTGGGGAATTAAGCATGCCTTTATATTATTACCCACTTCTTCTCCTTTGTCCTACAATGGATGAGCAATATAAATCCCTTTCCATCATTTATAAATGTAGACATTCAGCCTACCATATGCCTAGGCTTCCTATCAAATTGCCATGACCTTATCAACAAATAATGAGAAACACCCTATTAGGAAAGGTTTCTTAGCCTCACTCCTAATGTTGCGAATACAAAAATGTAATTTCTAGGCTATAGAGAAAAATACTCAATTTTTGAGCTATAAAATAGAAAAAAAAAACTAATTTTTATGGGCTATAGAGGTTCTACAATTTATATTTTAGGTTGTTTAGCATTGGTTCTTAGATGCCTAAAATGTAGATCTCTTTGAGCCCTACAATTTAAAAATGTGCCCTATTGGCCTCTTAGATCAAATAGTATGGCTTTTAAAAGTTGAGCCTCTAGCATTGAAACAATAAACACATATATGACGTGCGCATCCAAAAGATTTGTAAGAGGGAGTTACAATTTTTGACCAACTTATGACATGCGTTTTGACATGTCTTACGACATATTTGAATGGATATGTAATGAAGCCAACATGGAGTTTCCAAGTTGGTGAGTAGATTATGAAGAACTTATGACAAGTCGAAGCAATACACTATTTTTAGCACCCAATATGGTTCCATCTTGGGATTTGGATATTGGACCATTGACTAGGGATATGGATGCCATATTTTTTGTTAACTATTTTAGCTTATCATTTCCTAATTATTATTTTATGATTTCATATATTACTTCTATTAATTTGGTGCTTGAGTTGGAAGTTTTGATAGTAAATTTTGTGGGTACTATTATGCTAATAGAATTACACCAAACCTCTACTTAGTGATACTCTTATACAATATTAGGTCTTTCAAGTATATTGTAACCCTTGATTACTAAATACTATATCAAGTTGCTTTGGAGTGTGGGGTTTTTCTTTGAAAAGGGTTTTCCCCATGCAATTTATTGTATGTTTTTTTTTTCCTTGTAATTATACGATTAGTTTAACTTTTTACACATACCTCATCCCACAAGTTAGTGTAGGAAGTGTGTTATACAATGTTCTAATAAAAAATAATTGCCTTGATACAAACTGTTCCCAATGGATATTGTACCCCTATTATGGTTCTCACTTGAATGTCTATATGTATTGCTTTGCAATATTAGGATCAAGAACCTTATAACTTGTAGATATTTTTCCACATAAAATGTTTGAAATATGATTTTTGGAAGCCCCTATTGCTATTGTACATATTTAGAAATGGTAGTAAGTAAGAACCAATTTAAGAAAGAATTAAATGATATTTAAGATGGATTATTTTAAGGTGTGTTGGGGTTGATGAGGAGGTTTAAGATTGTGTCTAGATGGGTGCCTATTCTAGTTGGAAATAAATTTTGAGATTCATGCAAAACATGAAATAATTGAAACCATAATGGGATAGGTCTTAGTGAAGATACACCCAAAGAATATATCTATCTAGATACATATATAAATTAGGGTCTAGACATACAAATGAAGAGATACTAGAAATGGTAAAACTTTATAAGAGTCTACCTAGTAATCTAGAGATAAACATCTATATTTCTTTATTTTCATATACATTTCAAAAGATTTTTAACAATTTTTCAATCTCCTAGCTAACCAACTAGTCAATAACACATCCAAAAAATGCACATAAAAATCCTCGAAGAAACTCATACAATGTCATATTTACTTATTAGATTCATTCTTCATAGGTTACAAATATTTATTATATATTTGGGATGAACCTAGATCATCAAAATATAAAATATCTTTTTCTTGTGTGAGAAATACAAATTCTAGGGTTTTTTTGCTACAATATTTTCCCTTTTTCCTAGCTTTTTCACTATTTTTCTCTTCTTTCCTTCAACCATCTCCTTCCATCTTATCATTTCGAGTATTTATACCACCTTTGTAGATTGTCACCAAGGATAATATGTGCAATATTGCATGAAATCCCAAAAAACCATTGCCAAGTAGACATTTGCAAGGGGTGCCTATGCCTCTATGTCATGTAGATTTGGCCTTGCTTTTTTATAGGGAAGAATATTATAAAATTTTCTAATCACTTGTTCCATTCATGGAGTTCACAACTAGGATGTGTTCCCCACCCCCTATCTCTCACATGTGACACCTACTAAGATGTACTTATTTGTGG
Organism: Sequoia sempervirens; assembly: GCA_007258455.2. Classification (NCBI taxonomy): domain Eukaryota; kingdom Viridiplantae; phylum Streptophyta; class Pinopsida; order Cupressales; family Cupressaceae; genus Sequoia; species Sequoia sempervirens. Next base: position 1,009,240,418 of record VDFB02281492.1, on the reverse strand, counting down.
GGGAAAGAGTATTCAATTAGACATTTTTGTCAAAGGGTTGTTTCAATTGATTGAGCATAATTAGTGAGGATGATGGTATGCGATTAGAAAAGGTCATTCTCCAAGGTTCAAACCCTTGAAGGTGTATTTGGTTCAACCCTTGGGTGACTTTGATTGACAAAATCCCCCTACACATGACTACTTAGACGAAGGACGACTCTAATCTAGATGTATGCTTACTCATGTTGTTGTAATCTACTTACTATATAAAGACAAAGATGCTGACATCTATATAATCTGATTGTTTCCATAAAATAATAATAATAAAAAGAAATGTTTCCTTCCCTTAGTAACTTCAACTTTCCATAGATGCAATTTTTCTACCCACGTGCCAACCATTTCAAGGACGTCCCTTTGTTTGATGTCAATTTCAAATGTACAATTTAATAATGTCGAGCCATTCTACCATTGAACTGCTTATTCGACATAACTTTGAGGGACACTATTTGGACTACTCAAAGTTAATAACTTCAACTTTCCATAGATACAATTTGTCTACTGACATGCCAACCATTTCAAGGACGTCCCTTTGTTTGATGTCAACTTCAAATATACAATTTAATAATGTCGAATGGCATATGCCATTCTACCATTTTATTCGACATAACTTTGAGGGACACTATTTGGACTACTCACATGACTTAATTAATTTTTCTATCGTCTGATAGCTACACATTTCATTGTTTTTATATCGCTGAGGTCAGCTGCAAGGCCTAATGTTCATGACATGCACACTTGGGGTTAAATATTTTTTTTCTAATGGCTCTACGGGTTATATTTTTATTCTGCTTGCCCTGTTCTTGTATCTGGAATCAACTGTCATCCACGATGTTCGAACCGGGATGCCACAAACAACTAAACCCGCGGCCACTACAACAGTGAGTCCTCATTCTCAAATTACCATGCTAACATTATACTTTCTGTCATTGTGAAACCCTAAAGCGAGAAAACAAGATTCCGTATTGTCAATTGAAACCCTAATCTGTAAATAACGTTTTTTATTTGTTTTTTTTGCCTTTAGTTGGTAATGAGATAGTGGATCTGTGTCCGGATCGACACCGGAAGATGGCGGACAACTGCACGGATCTACAGGGGTTTCATGTATCCCACGCAGGGGTTTCATGGCTTGGATTTCTTCTTCGGGAGAGGTTTTCTGCGGAAAGAAACTTAAACTGGGTTTCACAGTTTACCCATCTCCTCAGGTCGCCAGATCCGTGGTGGAACCCTCCTACAGCGTGCTCTTGACTCGTTCGCTGTTAAAGCACACTGATGTTGCTGCGATGCTAGATAATGAGGCCATTCATGAAATTGATCACCCTAACCAACCTTAACAGGCTTGTTTCCTAGGTCAGTAACTGTCTTTCATATTTCCTGCACTTCAAGACAAGAATATATATAGTTACCTGTACGTCTTTAATTGTTTTGTTTCATGTAGAGTTTGTAATCCCCTCCATTGAAAGTACATGATCTTCTGTCTCATGTACAGAGGAGATGTTGTGTCCAAGGTTGTGAATGCCGACTGGTGTCCTACTGGGTTCAACTGGTACGAGTAATTAGCTCTCAACCAAGCTGCAGAGGGCTGTTTGCATTATTTCTGACTCGACCAGTGTTGCTGAGGGCTTCTCTCGTATTGAGCACAAGTTTTATCTCTTGTATGCTAAGTATGCCAAGTTTTAGGTAACATTGGATGGTACCTGAATCTGTTATAAAGACTGCTCAGGGTTTACTACCATGGCTATTTCGTGATTTCCTATTTCTTATTCATTCATTTTGGGATTTGCAGGGATGGCCAAGGCAACATTGTTAAGCAGCAACATTAAGGCAAATTTGAATTTGATATTCAAGTATTTATGAAGTTCTCTAAAGCCTAAAATATATGCAGCTGCTAGGAGACGTGAAGCTGTTCTTAATTTGATGCTGTCTATGTTGTCCATTGCTATGTCTAATGCAGTTTTTGTCGGACCCAATTGATATCATCAACAACATCGATGTTTTTATACACCTCGAAATTCTGTCAATTTTTTTTTAATGCACTGTCAAGAGCAAGTGCAGAGCAGTTGATGATAAAGAAGTGCTCTGCACTTACAGTTGAGAGTGCAGTACAGATTTTTTACAGAATTTCGAGATATATAAAAATATTTGTGTTGATGATAACGAAGGGGTTGATCAGTAAATTTGAAATCCAAGGCAAAACAGCATTAGATACAGCATTGCACAACGTGTGCAGTGATGAATGTCTTTTCAGTGGGGTAAGCAATTAATTTATTTTGCTCTTAATTCTTAGTTATTGGTGATAAAACAAAAGGGTTTTATTTCGTTTCATTTGGATTTTATTTCGTATCATTTCATCTATTATGAGTTAAAAGCTATCCCAGTATATAGCTTGGAAATTGCTCCTACTAGAAGCTGCTTGGAGAATGCATTTGGTTTCTATTTGTAAGGCCTCTGAAATGTCCAGACTTCGATGATATTGAGACCAAGAAGCATGTTTTTTGGGCTTTTAATTCTGTAATTGTATTTTTGATTTCTTGAGTAAAATTTTGCATTTTAAAACATGTAAGATATTAAAAACCCATTTGAGGTTTAAATATTGAGATTTTTCAATTTATCATGTATATTTTTATGTAAAATGGATAGTAGAATGATTTTTTCATTATATTTATGCAGTTTGTAATGTAAGGGAGCTTTCTTCCTTACCCATTTGACACTTGAATTGGTGTAGAAAAAAAAAGGTTTTTTTTAAAGTTTGATTTAGGTAGATTTAATAGAATGCATAATTGGTATGAGTGAGTAAATTTAATGTTATCTTAAAATTCATTATTTTAATATATAAAATAGATAATTTAAATATGTTTTCTATTAAAATAATTGAAAATGTGTATTTTACTAAAGAGATACACTTATCTAAGATACAAATGAAAGATATCCAAAACAAAATTGAATATTAAGTTACATAAGAACAAAGCTAGAAGCAATTGAATAATGTATTTTACTAGAAGTAATACCCTTGAATTTATTATTTAAGTGAAAACATATAGAGAATTTATCAATTAAAAGTAAAAATACAATTATATAATTGTGTTGTGCTCAATTTTAGGTTTGTTCATAACTATTCCCCTATTACACTCATTCGCTACTTGGAAGTAAATCATGACTTGTGTTTGTAAATATTTTACTTTTATGACAATGTGTTGTGGACTTGGGTTGAAAGAAGCAACTCTTAGTTCATGACCAATGGTCCTTGAAGTGTCATTGGTTGGAGGTGGATTTGGGCTTGCCCTCAATTAATAAGGGTCACTTTTGGGGGGGCATTTGTCAATTCATGACAGGGTGGGAATGCTTTGGGTAAACCTAGTTGGATTGGACTAGAGGAATAAGAGGATTAAGAGCCTACCCTAATTACAATTTTAGAACCCTATAATGATTATGATAGGGGTCCAACATCTAGGCATTATAGGACTTGTACCAACTATGTCTACATAAAATCTAAAATTTTAAATTGCAAGTTTGTTTTTTTGGAATTGAATAATATTTTTAAAATATTGAAAAATTTAATTTACATTTGAAACAAAGGAAAAACAAAAATATAAGGAGAGTTTTAAATAATTGAAAATTTAAAAGTAAACCAAATAATAATTTATCTATAAGATTAAAATAGGCAATTTCCAAAGGAAGTAAATGATTTTACCTTACCACTTGGTTATTTTGTGTGAGCTTGATTCCATAAAAGAAAACACATGTTTAGTGTTTTAGGTTGGCTTATTAGTTGGTAAGTTTTTCGGCTTAGCTATCATTATATTGATCTCTCTTTTGAAGAGTGCATATGTGAAGCATGAAATAGGGTGTGTGGTTACATTATTGGGCATATGGAGGATGCATTGGAGGAGATTGATGTTTTAGGAGTATTCATGGAGACTATAATTATTGAATAATACATTGAGTGTGGATGCTTTTTCTCTCTTGAGAGTTTTTCTAGGGTATATTATGTATAATATTAAGGTATATTTTTTATTTTTTCAGTTTGTTTCTTTTGTAAACTTGTATTCATATTTTTTTTTTCATAGTGTTATACAAGAAATGGTTTGATTGATTTGTATTATGTTTTTAACATGTACAAGAATAGACATTGCTCAAATAGTGGGAATACTTAATCATTTTATGGCTAATCTTGGATGACTATATTGAGATGTAGTGAAGAGATTATTTAGGTATTTATGGGGTACTTCCTAGTACTCCATTTATTATCATGATAAATTTACAAGGTATTAGAACTCAATGACTATTTGTAGAGTGGATTTTTATTGGGCTAGAGATGTTGACAATAAGATATCCACCAATGGATATATTTTTAGTGTATATAATTTAGTGGTGCTATTAGTTGAATGAGCAAGTGATAATTTGTGGTTGGTCTATCCACTACAAAATAAGATTACATCATAGCTACTCATTCTTTTAGTAAGCCATCTAGCTTAATTGATTGTGTTAAGATGTTGGGCTAAGTCTAGGAGTTTTTATAGTCCTATGTGATAGTCAAAGTGCAATATGCCCAACAAAGAATCAACCTTTCATGTAAGGACAAAGCATATTTATGTCTAGTATTATTTTTTGTGACATGATAGAGGATGGGACACTGATTTTGAAGATATTTGACACTTTGTAGGATGTTGTAGATGTTAGAATTGTGAGAAACACAAGCCACATGATCAAACAATGAACTAATACATCTTCCACATGCTGCAAGAGATCTACAAACAATATTAAAAGCCATTTTAAATCAAGACCTAGATAGAAACCAAATGCATTCTCCAAGATATTAAATATATTAAAAACCCATTTGAGGGTTAAATATTGGGTTAATTATTACGTATGTTGTTTGGTATAATGGCAAGGATTGTAGGAAAAGACATGTTATCAATTGGGAGTAGTGTTGTTAACCTAGATAATTTTGGTGGTACAAGTCTGAAAAATTTATGTGCCTAAGATGTTTCATTGGATATAAAATTAATCTTGAGAGTTTTAGATGGGTGTGATCTATGAAATTTGTTGATTAGGAATCAAATTTGTAATGGCTTCCCTAAGTCTATACTTGATTGGAAGGGTATTAGGCTTGTGGATTTGCTTTCAACAACTTTAAATGCCTTACTAGTGGTTCTTCAATTTTTAAATTAATTTGGAAATATTGGGAGTAGGTTCAAAGATTTATGGTTGAATGAAATGTAACTACTAAGATTAATTTACATCATTTTCATCCTTTTAGGTCTATTTGGTGGTCAAATAATTCTAAATGGTTTAATAAGGGAATCAAAATGTTGGACAAATTAATGATAGGACCTAATTAAATGTTTTGATCTCTTAGGATGCTATTAGAGATGTATATGGTCATAGTTCTCAAAAAATGACTTATTCTATCATTGTTGTAGCTATTGGTAATAATTGCCATATTCTTGAAACGTATTACGGTAGTGGTTTATGGTTTAATTTTTCTTGGGTGGTTTGTAGGAATAAGTTGATTGATATATCTCTATTAAGAACATGTGTAATATGCTAGTGAAAGTTGATAAGTTTTGTGATCATTTTAACACTCTTTGGGGTGTCAATGTCTTGGAGGCATCCTAGTCTACTAGGTTCAACATTATTTAGTATAAATCCATTAACTCTAAACAATGTTTCTTTGGATGGTTTCTATGAATTAGAAGTTTATTGGGGATTCTTTTCTTGATGAACATATTTATTGTCTAGTTTGTCGGGGAAAAGATTTTGTTGAGCTTTTCTTTGAATGCACATTTGTTAAATCTGTTTGGGACTATTTTTTCCTGTTTGATCTATATGGGTAGCAGTTAATGCTTTTAATTGGTTTGATATTTTATTTTTTGTTATTAGTGATGTTAATTTTTCTTCTAAAATCCTTGTCAAGGTCTAGTTATTCATGTTTATAAAAGTCTTATGGTTTCTTTAGATAAGAAAAAATAAGCATTTTTCAAGGTATTTGCAAGAGTGTTTCTGGATTTTGTAAAGAATTTAGTTGCTCTTATGCCCTTGTAGGTTTGTGAATAAGTTGTCAAACAAGAAGATGAAATTCATAAGGTTGTTGAAGAGCATTTGTAGGGTGAAAAAGTTATAGGATCTAGTAAAGGTAATTGTAGCTCCAAAGGTGGTGCCAAAGATCAAGATGATAATTTTCCTTCCAAAGAGATTGAGATATCCAAGTTGGGTTCCTTTGATGACTACTCTATCTCATCCTTTCTAGAATGGTTGCTTGGGAAGTGTGTGTAGTACACTATATGGCTCTTGCTAAAAAGATTGAGGTCGTCATTGATGAAGAATAAAAAATTATCAGTGTCTTGAAGGATGATGATTGATGATGTTCTAGTTTGACTTTTGGATATTTTATGATGTTGTTATGTTGCTAGAATAATATTTTTTCTATATAACTATGATGCAATTAAATTGTGTTGATATAGGAAATACCTTGTTAGATTACTGATTTTTTTTTTGTCGATAATTGACCTATTTTATTTATAATTATGATTTTGATGTTCTAAATTTGCAATCTTTGATCAACATAAAAAGAAAAATAAATTTAATGGCCCCTCAAAAGTTATATGGTCAGATGGAACACATGATGACATCTAATTCATTTTCCCATGAGGCAAGTCCATATAATCAACCATTCCTTAATGCTTAACCAATAAAACAATGACATGTCGATCCAAGTCAACTTGAAAGGTCAATTTTATAGCCGTAAGCTTTATAGTGATAATGTTACACACTAGCATGATCAAATAGTAGGAAAAAGGGGAGGATCAGATGGTCTTTAATAATGTTATTACGGTTTGATTGCATAGTAAATAAATATAGTGGTTCCAGCTTTGTTATAGCGTGGCAGATAATTATGGGTTCGTAAAAGTGCTTGTGCAAAAAAGTGGCCATACATTTTTCTTATGACCAATGAAATGCAAGCATGCAGATTCCACGTCACCTTAAGATTGTCAACTTGTTACTAGACTTGCTAAGTGATATTAAGACCCTGCGGGTGGGGATAAGAGAAGAATTATCAATGTCAAGAAATTAAAGTGAGGGCATGGATGTGATCAACTCATTTATCTATCACTGTAGTCAATTTATAACATTAGAGGTCTAAGAACATATGCATATCCAAAGGAGAAACAAGGGAGTTCATGAGCCAAAATAAGCTCTCAAATCTATTATTAATTTGGCTCATGGAAAAATTGTAAAGCATAAGAGGGGATGCATTTATAGGAGCAAAATTGTATTGGAGCTGATTGTTATGATAGAAAAAATAAGATTAATTAGAGGTAAAATAAAATCTAAACATCAAAATCTAGTGATTTGGGTGGTGTTGAGATAGAAGAAATCATAATAACTAGGAATGAAAATTAAAGTATATTATTTAAGATTTCATGATTCAAGGTGATATATGATAAGTTACTAAATGAATATCTTAAAAAGTAGCAAGAAAAGCTAAAATTTGAATTTGATAATTTAAATTTTGAATAGTTTTTAGTGTCTCAAAATTGGATTGAGTCATTATGGAATCACTTGAAAATGAATCCTAAATTAAAATGATAATTTTGAAGTAGAGGATGAATGCATGAAAATTAATGCAAATAAAAAAAAAATTATAAATAAATGATAAATATAAATAGAGATGAAATAAATACTCATGGAAATTAATTTATGAACCAAATCTAACATAAAAATATACTACTTGTTACAATATTATGACATTAAAAATATTCTTATCAAAATAAATACAAAACTAAATAAAAATGATATGTATTTCTCCCTAAAATAATAATACATGTTATAATCCATTAAACATATCAAAACTTCCCAAACGCTTAATACAAAGAGACATAGTTTTTCACTTAAAAAAAAAAGTTACTAAGTTTTAAAAAACAAAAAATTCAAAACACAATTATTTTAGAAAGGAAATTTTATTTTCTAAGATTTTTCATCCACAATTAATCAACCAGAACTATGTTGATGGCTTAATGGTTGTTTGTAAACCCTAGTTTACAAAGATGATTTTTGAAGTAACATTATCATCGTCACTTGCCCAATCTTCTGAAACCTTTAGTAAAATCCCTATCTGGGTTCTCTTGCCCAATCTTCCCCTCCACCTCTGGAATGATTCTCTTCTGGAATCGGTTGGGGAAGCTCTTGGGGATTTTTTGTATGTTGACGTTGCTTCTTCTGATATCTTTCATTCCACCTTTGCTCGAATACTTGTGGAAATTGATGTTTCAATTGAATTGCCTGTTGAGATTTCGTTAGAGTCCTCCAAGGGGATTTGGGTTCAATCTCTGGATTATGAGGGATTACCTTTTCGTTGTAGAAGATGCTTTAAAACAGGACATGTTGCTGCCCATTGCGGATTTGAGAAAAAAATAAAAAAGGCAAACTGGTGGAATGGTGCTTCTCAACATCATTATACGGTTGAGAAGAAATCTAATAAAAAAAAGAGTTTCTCAGAGGCGGTTGTCGCTTCTCCCTCTCAAGTTAGGTTTGGGTCTCCTCCTGCCTTCTCTGGTGGAGGGGCTTCGATTCCTGTTTCGGGCAGCTCTTCGGATAAGACCCTGCCTGCACATATGAACAATGTTGTTTCCCCCAGGGCTACAAACGAACAAACCCAGGATAGTGATGTGCCGGCTTGGCAGGCTAAGGTAGCACAAGTGGAAGAAGGTTGGATTACAGTTACGAGTAAAAAATCAAAAGCATTCGGGCCTTCTCTTGAAATGATGCTTTGTTCCCACAAGAGTAAGTCAAAATGTAAAACATGATGTTCTTGGCTTGGGAACTGGCTTTTTTGTGACTGCAGGCTGTCCTTTTTGGCAGTTTGGCTTTTCTGGTTGTAAAGGGTTGCAGATCCCTTCAAAATTTGTTTTATCCCTAATATCAAAAACATTATCATCGTCACAACCTTCTTGTGTAGAAGTGAAGTGTCCAAACTACTCCTTACTCTCATCATTTGAAACCACAAATATTACAACGATTATTGCTATTTTTGGGATGAAGACTATATTAAATTGATCAAAGTTTAAAATTTCACCCAACCTGAAAGTGGAGGGTTAACTAGACATTTTCACTCCCAACAAACATTGAAGCACTCTGCACATCAAGTTCCTCTTCTTCCACCAATCTCAACAAATTTGACAACAAAAACTCTCTTCTACATGTATATATTGTAATCACCACCTCATCACTCCCCATTTTTGTACTTATTGTAACCATTGGCCTTGAATTTTGTAAAATATCCAAAGACGTTGCAATCGATCTTGAGACACACTGAGCAACCAAGAGCTTATCACGTCGTTTGCTTAACTTTTTTCACTTAGTAATTTAGGAATGTAACTTAAAACTTGAGAAACAATAACTAGATTTCTCAATTTGGTCTGCAATTAAAAAAAAAGATACATATAATTATGACATGTTAGATTGAATATATATGTATAAAAAATGAGGAAGAGATTAAATAGTTGTTAGAGTTAAGTTTGAAGTTAAATGGTAACAACATATTTATAGGATTTTGAGAAAAATATTTGGCAAATATATAATTATTGAGCCATAACTCATTATGTGGGATGCACTCTCACTATAAATAATTGGCAAGTTGATTACAAGATACTAATTGTTTATGTTCAATTTATATATAATATAAAACATTATTTTCATTTTAAATTAATATAGGGTCAATTGACATTTATCCTACAAATTTATATAATATTTAAGCTAGGCAATTGTGGAGTCAAAAACATTTTTGATATTTCATACTTTACAGACACACACCTTTCATATGGTCAACACGTGGCTTGTTTGTGTAAAGATTAATAGAAAATAGTAGACACAAATGTTGTTGGAAATCTAAACCATGATAGCAACAATAATAAACATGTAAAATAATAATTATTATACTAAACTTACCTTTGAGAGTATCGTTGGCTCAAATTGTACAGTTCTAATTTTGTGTGAACTTTTTTGTTGTAGTAAAGACATTCAATTTTAGAGTGATAAGGTTGACAGTGAATTTTGCAAACTTTACCATTGCACATATAGGGATGCCAAATTATTTCAGGTAAGAATATCCTTATGTAGTAGTAGATGAAGTATTCTTATGCAAGAGCAAATGAAGTCATGTTATGCCCTTCTAAAACATCCTTGATCACACCTTTCAAACTTAATTGATTTCCTCTACTCACTCACATGCTTGGTTTATATTTCTTTGTTCAATCTCAACAACAATAGGAACACATCTAGATATTTAAAAAAATACTTCTTCAACACCAAATTTTTGCCTATGTCCATATAACAAGACCTCTTCTGTGCTTCGATATAATATTGAAAGATAACAGACACAAATATTGATGAACATCTAAATCATGATAATAACAATAATAAATATATAATAACAAGTATATATTAAATTAATATGTTGATGCTTGTGAAGTATTGCATTCCTCTAACTTTCTAAACTACTCGGAAATACTTTTGAAAAACTTATTTTAATAATAATATGAAATAATACACTACAAAATGATTAAAGTAACTTTATTAGTTCCTACTGATAGGTAGGTTTACTATTGCAATTATTGAACTCACTTTTGAAATAGTTGCTTGGCCAATCAAATTGCATTGCTTAAAATATTTGTCTTTTTCCTATAGTTGGGATTTAAGGACATATTTTTTGTGTGTGGAAATTATGATTTATCTCTTTTTCTATTTGGTTGGAGTAGGTCTATTATTCATTTTCTATTTAAGTAAATTAAGAAAATAGGGGGATATTATATATTATGGCAAATATTTAAGCAGTGGGTGCAAATTGTGTGAGCTTTGGCAGCGGGCTAGTGGGTACTCAAGTAGTGAATGCATGTTTAATGCATTAAATGCAAATTGTGCGAGATGTGTTGGAGGGCTGGTGGGTACACAAGCAATGAATGCATAGTTAATTCATGAATTTTCAGGTGAGTGTTGGGTTTTATTTGTGCTTATTCTTGTTTGTTATTGTTTGTTGAAAAGCTTGTGTGTTTTTAGCTCTGGGTTCCTCTCTTCCATGCTCTTTATTCTGTGTAGTGCTTGAACGCAGGAAGAGTTGTAGGAACAGTGCACTACTGGTGAGTGGCTCATCTGTCTATTTATGATACTTGATAACTAGAAGTATTGCTTGTTGTTACAAGGGCTAATGGGGCAAGTGGGTATAGTAGATGACATATGCTATGTAACCCATAAACATGGAACAAACGAAGTAAAGGAGTGGGTGACTAATGCAATAAATGAGAATTATCACAAGAAAAATGAGAATAAGCACAAACAAAACCTAGCACTTGCATACTGGTGAGTGGCTCATCTATCTATTTATGATAAATTTTTGCAAACATCCAAAATTGTAAATTTTATGAACTTTATAATTTTTTGCATTTTATGCATACTACTTTAGTATGCATTCATAGTTTGTGTACCCACATTTGCCTCCACAAATATTTGTGCACAATTTTCCTCCACAGTTGACAAGACCTTGCTCAAATTTTGGAGGCATACAATGCATTAACTATGTATTCATTGCTTGAGTAGCCACCAACCTATCAACAAAGCTCGCAAAATTTGTATTTAATGTCTGAATGTTTGCAAAAAATTATCACGTTGGTCTCTTTTTTTGCAAATTTTATCATGTGCTTCTGTGTTTCATGTTTACAAATAACATACTATATGTCATGGACTATGCTCATTTGTTTAAATTGTCCCTGTGATAGGAACGATTGCTTACAATTGGAGTCAAAGGCAAAGATCTATATGACTGCAAATATTCTTGGTTGTTGATCAAGAAACTGGAAGTTTGGATTCTTGTATCATTCTTCCCCTTTCTTTCCAACGAATTTTAAGTCTTCCAATGTGTCTAAAAATTATGCCTTGGAAGAGTTTTGAACAATAAAGGAGAAGCCTGGTTCAAGAATCTGATAATTCATAAACATGAAACTATTTTTTGGCCAAAAGCAAGTTACTTTTGTAATCAGAGTTATGCATAATTACAAGCATGTGATATGCAATCCATATGCAATGTTTCGCTTTGTACACCGATCATATTGTATAATTTAAGTATATTTTCTTGTATTTGTTTTTCTATTCACTGCAATAGCCATAATATTCATTTGCTTGTAAGAAAATTAGCAAAACAGAAGTACATGATAAAATTTGGCAAATATCTCTAATGCATCGTAAAGTAGTGAATGCATTGTTAATGCATGAAATACTATGCCAATACTAGCACAGTTGTTGTATTTTCCTTTGATATGGTCAACTGGTGAGACAAATTCAATAATCTAAATATATGTAATTTTATTTCTATAGTGAGTTTTGTTTGAGCAATTTTCCTAGTAAAGCAATTCTTTTTTAGCCTAAGTTTATAGTCTATTATTAAATAAGGTGTTAGTGCTTACAATAAAGTTTCTATTAACTAGTGGACCTTTTTCATTAGTTTTTTTGTTTTTTCTTAGAAATGGAGGAAAAATGTTCCAGTACTTTTGTGCTCCTGCAACTAGAGGTATTGCTTGTTGTTACAAGCCCTGACGAGGGAAATGGGTACAATACATGACATATGCTATGCAACCAATAAACATGGAAGAGTTGAAGCCAAGGAGTAGGTTAAATGCAAATTATGTAAGCTTTTTCTTAGGTTAATGCATCCTACAACAGTAAATGCATTAACCAATTTCCCAAGTAAAGCAATACTTTTTTAGACTAAGGTTATAATGCTAGATATGTGTAAATAGGAAGGCTTTCTCTTGACAACATTCACTTGAAACAAATTTGTCCCTTTTTTGATGCAATCAATTGTTATGGCTCACTAAACTTTCTATTTTGTTATTAAATAGGTTCTTAGCCCTCACAATAAAGTTTTTATTAACTAGCGAAGCTTCTTCTTGATAGTTTTGTTGCTTATTTTTACAAACACATAAAAATTCTCCCCAATTTCCTAATCAGACTTTCAAACAACAGTGAGTGCTTCTAATTCAAGTAGAGCGAAGAGGACTCTATCAGTGCAACTGTATTCATTTTACAAACTCAGCTAAGTGGCTGCCCTTCTCCCCAAATTAGTACTTATGTCCTCCTTCAACTACAAGAATTGCTTGTTGTTATAACGCCTTCATATTTACCAAAAATTTATCATGTCTTTCTATTTTGCAGATTTGCTTGAAATAAATTCAAAATTATAGCCACTCTAGGGAAAAGGGAATATACAATCTGATTAATGTACTAAGAAAAACATTGGATATGAATTTCATATCACATGGTTGCAATTGTGCACATCTCTGACTATAGCATTATTGCAATCAATTGATTGCAAAGGTTGCTTGCTTATCAGCATAAATTAGACAAATTCAAACAATTGGTATAATTTTTACAAACATTCGAAGAATTAAACTTCATTGGAAAGAAAGGAGAAAAATCATTTGAAATTTTGACCTCGCAGTCTCTTCTTCAAGAATAAAGTATGATGTAAGACCCCAATTTGCATGTGATTAGTAAAACCCTAATATGTGTTATGTTTTCCCAAATAGAAGGTAAGAAATTGTATTGTAGATGATAATTAGTGTGATTATGTGACAATATTTTTGATATTTTTATTGACATTACCATGAAGGAGTTAAGACACGTAAATTATGAATATGATTTGAAAGTGTAAATGAAACTATTGTACAGTTAAATCTTATTTCAGCTATTAGATTTATGTGATATTTGATTGTTGCTTATGGTTTCATTGGTAATGTGCAAGAAAGGAAGAGTGCCAATATGAGAAAGAAAGACCAATGGGTAAATCGAAAGATATCTTCTTGTGGATATGAACTTGACCCCTTTTTGGAGCTTGGGAAGAAATAAAGTAAATATGCTGAGGTGGTGAGGGTTGATATTAAAGGGATGATTTATTTTTTTTGGGTTGTGAGAGTATTTAATTATGTTTCATGTGGGTGTAAGTGGGGTTGGGTGTTAGGAACCCTTTTTCAAGTTTGAATTTCGGATGGGTCTTTAAATGAGCCTTTAAAGAGGGTTGTTGGCCCATTTCCTTGGTTAGTATGCAAAAATAAACCCCCTAGGGTCTATGCCATAGTGGTAGGGGTCAAGTGGGCATATAATAGTGCCCCAAGGATATGATTTGACCCCTGAAAAGTCCTCATAATGGAGAGTGACAAGTTTGAGGAGAGGATGGGATAGAAAGATGGAGGGGTTGTCCAAGTGTATGTTTCCTCTTTAATAAGGAAAAGACTCATTGATGGAGGTAGGTACACTCCACACCTCCCCATCCAAAGGTTACAAGTTGAAAGTCCTATTTATTTTGGAGAGGAAGAAGGAGTGGGGTGTTACCCACTTCTCCTTTTTGGAGAACTTGATGAGAGATGATAGGAAGAAGGAGAAGAGGAGAGGAGTCCACCTCTTAGAAGGATGGAGATCAAGATGGCTTGGTTGGAGAGGGAAAAAATATAAAAGAGTTGAAGTCCAACACCTAAAACAAAGAGAGATAAGTTTTGCTATTTCCATCTTCTCTTGTCCAATTGTTTGCAAGAGAGTGATATGTTCGTGTGGATCTTTGTTGAGTATGTTGAGTAAAGAGCCTATGTGTATGTAATAAGAGTTTTGTGCTATTTTCATGTTTTTCATAAAAGTTTGAGAAGACTCCATTCATCATCTTGGAGTTAAAATATTTATTGCTCAGGGGTATGGCTAGAGCCCACGAGGCTCCATGACGCCATTACAGTAGGGTGGAGAGCAAACCTTAATGAGTTGTGTGTGTCTTTCATTGTTTTCTTTAATATTATTTGTAATGTGGAAAGCTAGTGTTCTACTGCTTGACATGAAAAAAAAATGGAAAATGGCAAGTTATTAATTATTGACATGCATTTCATATGAATTATCAAAGGAGAAAGAGAAATGAAAGAGTTTGGGTATCGAGAACATTAGAAATATATGTTTCTTTTATGGGATTGAAATTTGAGAATAATTGATGTATCATGCTAAAATAACGAGTAGAGTGATAGAGTTTAAACAATGGTTTATAGAAAAATTCCCTAGTTTTATTATTGAAACCCTTGCTAAGAAGGGCATACCTATAATTGCTTAAGTTTGAAACAAAAATAGTAAATGTAAGTACACAATCAGTAAGATTAGATTCATAGGCCCTGGATAGATCTGTGTAACATCAACATCTGTACAACTATAGAATTGTTCATTCACATTGGTTCTATAGCTAAGTGTATAAACCCTTTTCCCGTGCATATACTTGCCAAAAATTACAATTAATTCTATAACCATCAAGTCTTAGTTCCCATCTGTTTTAAGTTACGTTCATGTATATACATTCACTGGATTCTCTTAGATTCAACTTTAAGAAAACAACCAAATAATAATGACAATATAAGAAATTTTCAACCTTGCAGCAATGACTTTGCCAAATGTAAAACATTTCAAGCTAAAAATACATAAAACTTTTGATAATTTATATTTAAAGCCTTCCCTCTCAATTTGGTAACTCGGTCACCTTACCGTGGTCGCTACCCTGTGGTAAGGGTGCATTACACTCTCATCACATTAGAACAACTCTTTTACAAGCCTGTCTTGATTTAAGGAAATGGTAAATACAAATGTATGAGTCAAAACTTTATTTAAAAGCAAGAAAGTAAGAAACAGAACGTATCCCTGTGATTAGCCGTGGTTAAAAGAGAGCATGAGGATCTCGCTGGGACATCCCCCCCATTGCAAGGGAGCAGCCTCCCTAGAGGTGCCCCAATTAGTGCACACTCTTCTACAGTGAGGGGAAACATAATCACAGTAGCAGAAATCTGCCTCAGAGATTTGTAAAAGGGGAACATGTGACAACAATGGAAAACTTTGGGGTAGAGAGTTTTTTTTGTCAATATAAATGCAAGTGCCAATTTATAGCAATGGAAGAAACATTAGAGGAGCATAGGAGTATTTCTATAAGCTGGATTGATCACTCTCCTCTGTGAATAGATCATTTTTTGGGAAGAAAGCAATCAACATAGGGGAATTATATCGGAGTGATGTAGTCTCCCGGGCATCAAACTTGTGGACCCAACTCCCATACCTTTAAGTGTTGACTGTAATTTTGTTGCAAGAAATAAGAATTAGAAGTTGATGTTTTGCTTAAGGAATGACCGAGTAGTTGGCATATAATTAACTCTAGTACCATGTTGCTCCTAGTTGAGGCGTTCAAGAAACAAGTAGGATCTAAAAATAAATAAAATAAAATAAATCTATACTTACTCCTACATCTAATCACCATAATGTTTGTCACTAGGGCGAAGAGAAGAATTTAGAAACATGAGAAAATGCATGAATACCATATGGATAGTTGGCTCCTTTAATACTCCCCTTGCAGGCTTGATGCGACTTCTTAAGAAGCGTATGCCAGATGCGATGACCCTAGAAATAGTCAATCCAATAGGTGCATACATAGACGTATCCAAAGGACCTCATGATACACACATCTGGAGTAAGGTGCATTAGGGTTAATAAATGTATGTTCGACGTCTTTGGTCCTCTTGAAAGCATGGATTACCTTATAGTCATCCCTACTTATCATGGAAGGACAGGAATAGCCAGTCAAAGAGTGTCGCTAAGGAATTTTGGTAGAGGCAGTTTTAATTGTGAATCAAAGGATCAATCAATACAAATTGAATAGACAGCTGGAGAATTGTATTAAAAAAATTATTACTCCCAATCGTGTTTTTAGAAAGCTCTATCATTTTGGATTTGCAATTTTATTCCTCATAAATAGAACAAGACCCTCTCCTGAATCAACTTCCAAAGCCTATTTTTCATACTTGTGCAGTCTTATCGCAATGTTAATCCAAATTTTGCTTGATATTATATCTACGCACTCTTATCACACTCCAATTTGATTAAGTTAAATAAAAAAAATAGTACCTTAGTGTGGGCTGCTCGAACCCACGATTTTAAGGTTGAGAGTCTTGCACTTTACAGATAGGGCACCATTATAATTGAAATCAAAATCCCTACGTTGTTGTGCCAATTATTTATGAAAAAAAGATAAGTGTTAATGCAGCCTCACCTCTGTTGGGAATGATGCCGATTTGGGAGAGGGATGAAATAGCTCCATTGTGTTTGCCAAGATTCATATCTTGGTGCCAGGAAAAACAAAACCAAAAATAAATAAATACTAGCGATTGCACCCCAACGAGGTGCAATGGTTATGCCGATAGCACAATATACTCTGACAATATATTGAAGGGCAAGGGGGAATTGCAAGAAAATGTAAATTGCTTTTCGTAACACTAACAATTTATAGGAAAATTCAATTGGCAATGGGATGTGAGAAGATTTGAATATGAACAAACGAAACTTAATTTAACTTGGTATGCTTTGCAAAATGGTTTTACAACATAATATATTTTGTACAATGAAAGAAGGCCTATAACTTAGTAGGTCGATTGGACCAAGTTAAGTTGTTTTTGGTTAATGATATACTTGGTGACTAAATGTAACATAATCAAAAAGTGTATGTTGCGAGGAAATATTTTTATAATGCAAAAACTATTTTATGACACATCAAAATTGCAAACTCAAGAGATTGGTTATGTATAATACAATTGTTGTGGTTGACAATGAGGTTCTATGGTATATGCCATTTGTCTTCAAGCCCTATAGAACAAAAACAATGGAATGGTTAGATGTGGTGATTTTTTTTCTTGTATAATGGTTTCTACTTATTCAATTTATAGAACTACTATTATTAGAAAATATTTTTGCCAATGTATGAACAAAATTACCATAAGAAGTTGAATATGTTGAAGTCGTCGATGATGTCAATGCCTTTGATTGATATGTATGCTTTATGCTTGATTTCGTCATGGTCTGTAGCAGATATCTACAAAAGAGAAATTTGTAAAAGTGGAATTGATGATCTGCCAATAACTGGGAGAGATGCGAGGGAGAAAGGGATAAGAGTTGTGTACCTTCACTTCTTAGAGACAGTTGTTGTAATCGAGCTTCCTCTTCTTTCCTCATAATCGTGGATGGATTGTTCTGCATTTTGGAGTATCTCTAACTTAAATGCTCTATTACTAAAAGTAGGAAGATATCTCTGTTTGGGAAGACATATAGCCATAGTTCCTTTGATTCCCTTAAAATTTTGAGTGTAGATTCTATTATTCTTAGTGGAAATAAGAATGTGTAAGAAATATCAGTACCCCTACAAATCACTACAGAAAGGTCTTATGATGGTGGTAATATAGGATATAGGAAGATATCTCTATTTATTGGAAGACATTAAACAAACTTCAAAAGGATTCAGAGAAGTATTTAGAAACAAATCATTATGAAATATTTTTAAACCTTGGACGTAAATACTAATAGGACTGGATAATTGACAATATTTGTACCTTCCAAAATAATAATGTGTTACTGATGAAGCATTGTAAAACTAATGTATAATCTTCTTCCTTTCGCTTCTCTGTCACATCAATTATACTTTGGGTTCTTTTATGCCTTGCAATTTCTGAGAGCTAGAAGCAAAACAACTATCTCACAAAAATACCTAAATTTCATGTGAAGTTGTTAATAAATAAATTTCATAAATGTCAAAATCACTAAAAAAATCTACTTTCACTATGAGCCGACAAAACAAATTACATTTTCAAATAAAAAATCTAACTATTTTCTTTTAAATATAAGATTCACCCAAGATTT
Source organism: Sequoia sempervirens (assembly GCA_007258455.2). Taxonomy (NCBI): domain Eukaryota; kingdom Viridiplantae; phylum Streptophyta; class Pinopsida; order Cupressales; family Cupressaceae; genus Sequoia; species Sequoia sempervirens. Next base: position 1,009,221,641 of record VDFB02281492.1, on the reverse strand, counting down.
ACCATACTAAAGAAAATAAATAATTAAATTAAAATATAAACACTACCAATTCCATTGATGTAAAAAAACAAAAAATAAAAGACAAGTCAGGAAGTACTCTTTATCAAAGCATAAAGGGGAAACTTATCAGATGTTATAGTTGCAGTTGTAAACATGCATGCAAAATGCGCCCAGCATAGACAAGGTGTGAGAATTGCTCAACAAAATGCCTCGATGAAATGTGGTCTGATAGACTGCAACATATGCAGGATATGCACAAAATGAATTTATTGTAGAGGCTTAGCAAATTTCAAGCAAATGAAAACGACAGGTGCGAAGTTGAATTCTGCAACCTTTTTCAACCTCCAATCTGCCTATGCCAAAATGGGAGCTTTTAGAATAGGGGACGGGCCTCCATCAAAGCATAAAGGATAGTGATAATTTGTCAGATGTCGTAATTGCAACTGCCGCTGCAGATAGGTATGCAAGATATGGATGCAAAGACAAGACATGTGAGTGTTTTTGACAGAATGCCTCAATAACGTGGTCTCAGAGTTGTAATTACTGCAGGATAAATGCACAATGGATTTATTGTAGAGACTTCAAAAACTATTAAGAAAATACAGTCGACAGGGTAAAAACAATTCCACAACATAAATCAACGTTCCCCATACATGCTAGGCCATTCAAATCCACGCAAGTACTGGCATTTGAATTGATATGATTAATTCAAACTCATGTCTCTCCATTGTACAAGCATATCTAAATTTTGAATAAAATGATTAAGGGTTGTTTCATTCATCCCACTATTGTGGTGTGTATGATTCTTGTTTTAGGTATAATTCAAGGAATTAATTAAAATGCTTGAATGGGATTGTAGGTGGTTATGTTCTGTATAAGCTATTTTATTTTTTCTGTCTTATCTTATACCATTTTACGAGAATGGGGGTGCCAATGTACGAGAAGATCTTTGGAAACTAGGCATGAAAATTGAAGGTTAAAGAGAATGGGGGTGCCAAACTTACAGTACTCATTGCCCCTTGGTGGTTGATTTTCTATGAGTGCCCTCAACCTCATCCTCGGCGCTGGTATTGACCTTGTTTTCACTCCTCCAAACTCTTCCTCGGCGTTGATGTTGACCTTGTTTTCACTCCTCCAAACTCTTCGTCGGCACTGGTATTGACCTTGTTCTAACTCCAAACTCTTCCTCGGCGCTGGCATTGACCTTTTTTTCACTACTCCAAACTCTTCCTCGGCGCTGGCATTGACCTTTCACTTCTCCAATTTGACGAGTTACAACCTGGTTTCGTTATCTTTTACAATATGTTAATTAAGTTCAAAATTTTGGCGCCATTTGGCTAGGTTTTAATATTCTACAATATAGTTAAATATATATTAGCTATATTTTGCATAATAAATAATATAATTATTCAACTTATCATAATTAGATATTATATTCTTTAACAAAATTATTAAATATGTATAAAATTATTATAATTAATAATTAATAATAAGTATATTTTTATATAATACAAAATATAATTAATATAATATATATTTAATATAATAGTAATATATATTAATATGTAGGGGTGACCCTTTGGTGAAATGGTGGGGCTTCTTTTCTGTAGAGCCAACAACCAAGGTTCAAACCTCGCAGGGTCATTCTCTACCGCGTCAACAATGGAGTTTGTTGTTTACCCTCATATTAAGGGGAGGTTCCTTGGTGAACTGGTGGGGCTTCTTGCCTGTAGTGCCAACAACCAAGGCCCAAACCTTAATATTAAAAATTTTCCGGTATTGGCATGGTGTGATGGTTTATAGGTGGCATTGTTGTTCTTGCCACCAAGGTTCAAACCCCATTGGGGTGGTATTGTTGAATGGTTGTATCCGGTTCATAGCTCCGGTCAAAAGCGTTTACCCCTTGAATTAATAATATATATTAATATGAGAGAGAGAAACTAAATTTTGATTGGTTGTTTTATGTCAACAATCCAAGGATGGCATGTGTCCTTGGGGAGTTATGCTCAGGGTAGCATGCCATTTGATTAAAGATATGATAGTTCTCCTTTAAGACCTCTTCAATGTACCCATTGCACACTTAAGGAGACAAAGATAAATATATAGGGAAGAAAATATAGAGAAAGAGGGAGATAATGACAAACATACAAATAGAAAAGGAGACAAAGAGATAGAGAGGGGTAGAGATATAAAGAGATAAGGATGAATAGATAGAGATATAGGGAGGGTGATTGATATATATCTCCCTGTCACTCTTTATATCTCCCACTATCTATGTCACTCTCACCTCTTGCCCCCTCTATCTATTGAGCTATCTCTCCCTCTCCCCTTGTTTCTCTCTCATTCCGCCATCTCTCCCTCCATCTTTTCTACTCCTATATCTCT